>CM056720.1:101388391-101497596 GCA_029844215.1 Przewalskia tangutica | reverse complement strand
TTTGTGGATGAAGGGGAAGTATAATAGTATTCTACGGGCTTTACAGAGATAAGTATAACCTTAGAATACTACAAGGTATAATGACTAAGGGAAATTTTGGGCATTATAACCAAATACTTTTGAGAGTATTTCTACCAAGAGTGGAGTATTATACGAAAACAACTATAGGCTGGGGTGCCATGCAGCCTGCTTGTCCTTGAGGAGGGGTGTATGCCTCTACCCACTTGACCAGCTAGGGGGCTCCCGACCAAGGGGAGGGGAGGGACTCCTACTAAGGCCTACGCAGGGGAGTGGATTTTTAACACTTAGAAGATTTGTTGGAAAGTTGATGAAGAGGATTCATCAAAGGGAGAGAAGTATTTATAAGTGTCAAGCGAAGGCGACGATGGCCAAGATTATGCAAGTGCATGCATGAGTGTAGGTGCGCTAAGATTAGGACAAGTGTGTGTGGGTCCCACTTTTATCAATCAACACACAAAATATCCTACCAACTACACTTCTCCAAATGCGTCCAATGTATCCGCCTCGCGTCCGCTTTCACACCTTTAGGTGCTGCCAAGCTCTCAGCGCCCTGTTGATGCTAAATCCATGTTTCGCCTCTCGGAAAAATCCGCCAAAAATTAAAAATGACATGGCTGAAGATTCCCTACGAAAGGCGCCGAAAGCGTTTTACTGGCGACTCTAGCAAGTGTTGTGAACAAAAGAATTACGCGGCCTAAATCACAAGTTCAAATTTTTCTCACGATGCGTCCTTACGTGCATACTCCCCTGGAAATCACGGTATAACATTCTCCTCAGAAACATTCGTCGAATGTTCCTTCTAGAATCTCGAAACAAGCGTGCGCGGTATAGTCTTCACTACTATACTTACGAGGACAAACTGTCACTGGCCACCAAACAAGCAAAATACTTATATCCAAGTCACGAGGAAACACCTCTAACGTCATAAAGCATACCACTTTTGTCACTTTGCGCGAGGTTCGGTGTCACTCCGGCGACCAACAAATGGTACGGGCTGCATGCGATCCACTGAGGTCGCCATTATACTTCTTGTACACTCGAACTCTTACCAACCCGTCACGCCTTTGTGGTTTCCAAAACTCGGTTACTATCTCTAACGTGGTCATCATTAGCGGGAACACTCTGGATGGATCTCAGATTTCCTTCTCGAACATAACACGAAGGCGGGCGCCTTGCCTGCCCAAGTCGGACGGCAAATGCTAACATATAGGCAACTGGCCTATCCTCACATGAACTCAAAAGGCCCAGTAACTCGGGCTAAGTTTCCTCTTACACCTATCGGGGTGGTTCCTGAAGACCGACCGTTAACACGAACTCTAGCGTCGTGCAGCCGAGTAATCCGCCGCGATTCCTCAGAGCTACCAAAACCTCTTACGGATAAGCTTCACCTATCCACGTCCGCGCTGAACACGTATGAACCAACTATTCGAACCTTGCCAGCGTCGTAACCAGACGATCGGCCGTGACTTACATTCGCCCCCACTGGCGTCGCAGGCGATATCAGAACAACGAAATGGTAGCTATAAAACACTTCCCCGGGGAGATAACGATCCTTACAACTACCGCAGATCCAAACAACGGCGGGGCGAATGCGTCTGAGGACTACTTTGGGTTCTAACCACGCCTGTAAAACTTCCCGAAAGAAGCTGTAGTAACACAGGCTCCATTGTCGACATAAGGTGAAGGTAGGCACCTCGTACCTACTGCCTTTCACGATAAATCATCTCGCATAACCTCTCGCGAGTAAGCGGTCTTTGTTGAAGACAACGGTGACCTCGCCGACCAACTGCGGTCGAATCGTCCATGAAATCTCGTCGTTGGTTAACTAAACTCGGACTAACACCTCGTGGCCCCACTCCACCCACCAGGCGGGACCACCACAACTGACCCCACCGCCAAACATGCGGCGGGTTGACCCGCAACGTGGCCTCAACCCGACCCGCGCCTTGTAAAAGAAACGCTAGCTCACGAAGGAAAACTCTCTCTCGCTAATCCGTTCACGAAAACCTAGCGGTCTTCTTAGCTCAACTACCCTCTTTCATTCCACTCTCGGGGACTAATCCTAACATAACTCACGCACTATACACTCCTATAAGGTCAAACATAAACAATACATCTTTTACTCGAGATGGCCTTACCTCTAAGGTCTCTGCGTTATAACACTCCAAGGCTCACACTTTCTCTATCCCCCCAGAATCTTACTTGGTTAACTAACGAGATTTCATATCACCATTTACACAATGCTATGAATATAACACTTAAGGTATACTCACTTATCACATACTAAACCTAGAGGTTAAAGATATACTGAATCTTGCTTACTCCGTAGTCGTTCTAATCAAGCACGCCCGTAGGCGCATTAGGAAGATGACGAACTACCAGCGATCTGAAGGCTAAGTCACTCCCGCAAGGACACTCTTTCGACATCGGACCACGGCGGTCGCCGATGCGACAAGTACCAGCCAAAAGGCGACATTCCACGAGATGGCGCTGCCGCAGCTGTGAACACGAGAAAAAGCCCGAATCGGTCATTTGGAACGCCCGTGTGGCCCGTGAGCGGAAGCTGCGGAGCTCGACCAACTCTGCGTACGAGCGTCCACGAACCCGTGGAGGACCTTTACCTGGTGGATGTGCATAATCCGAATCTAGCGGTGAGGCGACTCGCCGAAAGTTACAAGGGCGCTCACGCTCGCCCTCTTCCAACGTCGCCCGTTAACGCGTCGATCTCCACGTTTCTCGGCTGCTGCATAGCCATACGTGCCATGCTTTCGAAGCCTAAGCGAAGAACTTACTTTTGCACAACGCCGTTGATATTCATCAAGACTCGCGACACGGTATACTCTCGGTAGTCAAATCCATAGTTAGTAACGGTCGCCTCGGCGAAATCTATATTCTCTGTTCCATCGTGGGCGAAGGTTCAAATATCATGGCGCGAGGAAGCGCCGCCCGTGCTAAACTCTGCTGGGGCTAGTGGCGTCGTGAAAACTCCCGAATGAAGCACCACCCGGTGATGATTGGGCTGTGCCGCATGACCCACGAACTCCACTCGCGGCTCCTCGCCGGTGCTTGTCCTCTGGGGCGGGTTGCCTACGCGAGGCATAGCGATAAGAAATAATTTACGTCGAGGGTCCGACTTACAACCGGCTCTAAGGCGCGATCTCGAGTGAGAAGAATAGAAACCAATCCTAAATACCTATAGCCTCACGATTGTTGGTATGGTGCACAGCCAGATAATCAAGACTTCTCTGATGCTGCGTAGACACTTTAGAGGATTAGCGCTCTGATACCACTTTATCACGACCGAACTGGCGTGATGGTGCCTTACCGGCGCACCCTAGTGATACAACATCAGTAATCGTGAACATAAAACACATCATGAAACAAATGAAGTACAAAGATGTCGAGGAAAACTTGCTTTTGGCATATATAAATAACAACTCTTACAAAATGAGCAGGTTTAATCCTTAACACAAACCACCTTGCTGCGATTACAGGACTCTAAGAAATGATGCAACAATGGCGGGACGGGCCCGCCATACCCCGAATGTAAATACCTACAGCGACGGGGACTATACGAAGATAAGCCTCAGAAAGCGGAGCTTTCCCAAATGAATTGACATGACCCTAAGGCGAGGATCGATGAGTGGTGTACCTTTACTGCGGCATGAGCGCGGCCCCGAAGAAGTCGATCTGCCCAGTGCAGTATGTGGCGAAAATAGAATCTTTGTAAATGAAATCATAGTAGTCTATATAAAGCGGAGACATGTATGATAACCAAACTTCTGATCCTGATAAATGGCGATCGTGTCACGTCGGGGACTCGCGCCGAAGTTATCACAATACAAATGCGGGGCAAGTGCGAAGGCATAGCCGACTACTAAGACCAGCGATGCAAAATACCACAAAGCGTATCCAGGAGTCTTTCTAGACCGCACCACATAATCGGCGGCCACTCGCGCGCAATATCATTGTCGCGTCTATCCACTGGAACTCTCGCTCCGCGTAGGTCGCACACGGACCAGCGTGAGGTATTCCTCGAATCATGGTCCCGAGCGCTTTGAGGTATACCGCGTCGAGGCGACAACCCCGTATCCACCTAGGCTCCGCGACCCGCGTAGTCTCAAAGACCGCATAGTCTCGATAGACGCATAGGAATCCCGCGTCGGGCTAAACACCGGAATGATCAATCCACGGAGCTCTGCGCTCCGCGTAGTCCGCAAGGACGCATAGCCGTAAAGACCCGCATCAGGGTGGCAAGCCCTCGGTATAAGTCAAAGGGGTAGGTGATATAATAATAGTACAGCCCGGGCTTAACGTTTAACAACGTAAGCACAACAAGAATGACCCGCTTACATCACGATCACCGCAGATACTAACACGCGTAGCATCTAACATGTTTACTTATCACGTCGACGAAAGTATTTACAAGGCTATCTCAAACCGAACCTGATCAAGCTATTCACACAAGGTACTTTATGCTAACAAGTTCGGTATCTATCCCCAAAGTACTTCATACATTAAATCTTTAAAAGATCGTTTCACAAAAACCACCTGATACGTAGTATATAGAGTGATTATCTTTTTAAAGTAAATCAATTACATCTCTTTGTAAAATCAATTAGCAACATTCTTTCCAATGTTCAAGTTTGCCTAATTTCCAATGTTCACGGTTCTTATTTTAGAAAGGTTTAAGTAGTTCATAGTCTTATTCATTTAAGAATATAATTCTCCTTTAAACTATCGAGAAACATAAGTCTTATATGTGAGTAGGATATTCTTGTTTATAACAATCTTATTACGTGACCATGATCTAGGAAATATCATTTTGTCTCGTCTTAGCTTCATGCGGATGGAAGTTTCTAATGGTTTTAATAATACTTAATTTGTCAAAACATTTCCTTTTATTAGCTGCTGATGGTTTGTCGATACAAATTCTGATTTCCGAAATCAGTAAAACATTCTTAAGCCGTTATACCTAACTTCCCATAAAGCTAGTATAACTCTTAAGTTTTCAAAAACCAAGTATTACTTCTTCTTTCGAAATGATTCACAATCTTTTGAAATACTTCAAGTTCTTTATTAACACATCACAAGCGGTTATAGTTCAAATCGATTACCTTTTAAAAACCACAGTATTTTCTTACCAACATAAAGTTGTTATAACTTGACTTCCCGTAAAGCGTTATAACACTTTATGTTTTAAATAATCAAATACATTTAGCACGTATCGTCTCATCGTACTACATAGTTCACACGTATCATGCTAAGAGATAGGAAGAGGTTCACATACCTCGCGGCGATTATCGACTAATTGCAAGCGCTCAAGTACTTTCCAGCTCGGCTACTCCTTGCGATGGGTCGCGCCATCGTAGTACTTCAACCTATAAGGCCACAGGCGCTTATTAACATTTAGATCTCTTGAGAACATTCTCTGAAAATTCGTGACACCCCATGGCAGCGTAAATCTCCTCCTTTATCGAAGTAGGCTACGAAGCCATTGACGGGGTTTGCACGTCTAACCGGGCGTGTACAATTCTACCTCGCGAAAAGCTACACGAGTCTCAGAATGTCTGTCTATGTAATTCTGATTCGGTACTCTTCTTTCGAAAGGTTTCTTATTATTGGGCTTAAGTCAAAAGACATTGCGATAACTACGTTCGATTACATATATAGTATACTTCAACTATATAATCATACAACATGTAATTTCCAATTACAATAGAGGACAAGATATTTACCTCGATAAGCCCATAATTATCCGAGTTTAAATGTCGATCTGAGCAGGTTTAGCTCTACTCCGCGTGCTCGAACCCGCTCCAACAACACTTAGAAGTTCTAACCAACTTACTTATGACTCGACTAACTATGGAGATTTTCCTTAGGGTTTCGGTTTTGTAGTGAAGGAAGTATAATAGTATTTACAGGCTTTCGTATAAGTATAACCTTAGAATACTACAAGGTATCTGACTAAGGAAATTTGGGCATTATAACAATACTTTTGAGAGTATTTCTACCAAGATGGGGGTATTATATGAAAACAACTAGGCTAGGGGGGGGGGGGTACCCCACGGCTAGCACCACAAGGAGGGGTGTATACCCTAGCCTACCCCACTAGGGGCTCTCGACGGGGACGGGAGGGACTCTCGGCTAAGGCGTCACAAGGGGGAGGGATTTTTAACACTTAGAAGATTTGTCGAAAAGATGAAGAATTCATCAAAGGGAGAGGGGTATTTATAGGTCAAGCCAAGGCCAACCAATGGCCAAGATTATGCCAAGTGCATAGCAAGTGTAGGGCCAAGATTAGGACAAGTGTGTGTGGGTCCCACTTTATCAATCAACACACAAAATATCCTACCAACTACACTCTCCAAATCGTCCAATGTCCGCCTCGTCATGATGGGAGGTGCCAAGTGGCGCCTCTCGTTGGTCCAAAATGTTCGTCTCTCGGAAAAATCATAAAAATTAAAAATGACATAGCGGAAATTCCCTACGAAAATTTGAAAAGCGTTTATGAAACGACTCTAAGGGTGTTGTGAACAAAAGAATTGCCAAGCCTAAATCACAAGTTCAAATTTTTCTCGTGCGTCCTTACGTACATACTGCGGAAATACGGGTATAACATCAGTCGAGGTCTCATACTCGCATCAATCATGCGTGGAATACCTTCCCATGCCGTGATCTATGATAACACCAAGAAGTACACATGCACCAAGTCCTACGATGCCAAAACCGTACTAACAATGCAATCTGAAACCCGAAGGCGACACGGGGCAAATCAGGCCAGCTACCGGATACCAAGGCCAAGCGGTAAAACCTCGTGGAAGCTAGTCCATGGAATAACAATCCCAATGGAATCATACCTGTGCGCTACGCATCGTGTCAGTATGTACAAAAGGAAACAACAAGACAGCAATCAAAATGGAACCATACCCGTGCGCTACGCATCGTGTCAGTATGTCCAAAAGGAAACAACAAGACAGCAATCAAAATGGAACCATACCCGTGCGCTCGCGTCGCATCGTCGGTATGTCCAAAAGGAACAACAAGACAACAATCAAAATGGAACCATACCGTGCGCTACGCATCGGTCGATATGTCAGCGATTAGCAAAATTAACACTATCAGCGAGGCGTGCGTGGAATTTCTCGTCCGCTGTACGTCGATGTAAGTTCTCAACAAGTCAACGACCCTCCATCGAGAGCGGTAGTATAGAAACACAATTCTTGCACAACAAAGGCTATCACAACACGTATAGGCAAGTTTCACAACAACAAGCATGGCAAGTTATACTTAACTCAAGGTACTTTCATTTTATATCAAAGTCAGGGTTTTAACCTAAAGTACTAAATCGTTAAATTCCTTTTAAAGAGATCCATTCCTTTTATAAAGTCACCCGATACGTAGTATAAAAATAGAGTGACTCACATTATTAGGTAAACCAAAACACTTCTCTTTTTAAAGTCGAGTTACCACATTAAAACCAATGATAAAACCCTTCTTTTGTTTTTCATAAAGTCGTTATAACTAACTTCCCATAAAGCTGTTATAACACTTTATGTTTTAAACCATTTAAGACAAAACAATGTCTTCCTTTTCCCTAGAGTTCCAGTTTGACTAATTTCAATTACTCCAGTCTCTTTATTTTAGAAAAGTTTCATAGTTCATAGTCTTAATCATTTAAGAATATAATTCTCCTTTAAACAATCTGAGAAACATATGCCTTATATGAGTGTAGGTTATTCTTGTTCATAATCAATCTTATTAAGCAGCCATGATCTAGGAAATGTAATATCATTTTGTCTCATCTTAGCTTATGCGGATGGAGGTTTCTCTTGGTTTTAATAATGCTTCATTATTGATACATTTTCCTTTATTAATTGCCGTGGTTTGTCGATACTCATTACGATTTCCAAATCGGTAAAACATTATTCACTAAAACCAAGTACCCATTACTCACGAATGAGGTTTCACATTGTTAACAAACTTCATATCAATACAATTAAGTCAAGTCTCTTATCTTTTAAGATTAAGTCTCTTAACTTCTAAAAATCAGTAAACCATTCTTTTTATCTCTCTTAAGACGTTATACCTAACTTCCCATAAAGCTAGTATAACTCTTATGTTTTCAAAACCAAGTATTACTCTTCTTTCAAAACGGTTTCTTATTTCTTTGGAAATACTTCAAGATTCTTCTTATTTAGGCTTAAGTCAAAAGACATTGTCGTAACACTACATTCAGTTAACACACGTACGTCTACCGTACTATATCTATATTCCTTTTAGAGTATTTCAAGGTTCTTATTATTCAGGCTTAAGTCAAAAGACATTGCCGTACAACTATATTCAGTTAGCACACGTACATCTACCATATAATATATACATATTATTCAGGCTTAAGTCAAAAGACATTGCCACGTCGTCACGATGTACTATATGTATTCTTTTTAAAATACTTCATGCTTAAGAGTATAGGAAGAATCACATACCTCGCGGCGATTATCATTATAAGCAAAGCGCTCCACGGCTATAACGGCTAGCCTTGTCCACCGTCTAAGTAGCACGTGCTCTTGCGAACATTCAACCAATAAGGTTATCGATCACTGTAAATACTGTACTATGTAAATACAGTTTAATCTTCTACTTATATTCTTACGATGTGATTTGGTTCAAGTCTATTCTGTAATATCCTTCTATTACAGTTCAATTCACTTCTATGAATCTTATATTCATTTCAATACTACTACAGTATGTAATTCCCAATTACACTAGAAGGATAGGATTATTTACCTCGATGAGCCCAAAATTATCCAAGTATAAATGTCGCTCCTGAGCAACGTTTAGCTCCTACTCTGCGCGCTCCAACCCGCTCCAAACAACCCTTAGAAGTTCTACGCAACTTCTACTTAACACTTCAACCGACTATGAAGGTTTTTCTTAGGGTTTCGTTTTTGTGACTGAGGGAAAGTATAATAGTATTTCCGGACTCTACGTATAGAGGTAACTTTGGAAAGTACTACAAGGTATATGGGCTAAAGTATTTGGGCATTATAACAATACTTGGAGAGTATTTCAATACCACAAAGGGGGGTATTATACAAAAGCAACTAGGCTAGGGGGGGGTAGGCTCTCGGCCAAGGCTCACTTAAGGGAGGGTCTTGGACGAAACACAACTCTCAAACGGGGGAGGGATTTTAACACTTAGAAATGATTTTTGGATGAAGAATGTCATCAACAAAGGCGGCCTATTTAGAGGTCAAGAAATGGCCAACCAATGGCCAAGATTCTTCCAAGTGTTAGGCAAGTGTAGGGCTAGGATTAAGCCATGTGCACCTTATCCATCTACCACACCAACTTGCACAAAATATCCTACCAACTACACCCCACCCTTTCGTCCATTACCGCCCAAAGTCTCCAATGTGAGGTGACACTTGTCACCCTCCGTTGGTCCAAAATGTTTAATCTCTCGGAAAAATCCATAAAAATTAGAAATGGCATAGCCAATTTTCCCTTCGCAAGTCTAGTAAAGCGTTTAGTCGAAAACGACTCTTTTGGCACTTGTGCACAAATTCACCACTTTGCTTACTTTAAGGCTTAAACTTTTATCGTCGCCCTCACGCATATACTGGAAATACGGTATAACATTCTCCCCTTAGAAACATTCGTCGAATGTTCCTTCAAGACGGATAACGATAAAGTTCTTCTAACAAGTTGTTATCGCCACATCTGGCCATGGAATAACACACGTTCTCTTCCTTTCTTACTCGTCGTGCCCTTCTCGAACACTTGAACTCTTCCGATATCGTACGCGCTTCGCCATCGCCAGGTTCCCAAAACTTTGGAGTCACCACCTCGAAACTTGGTCATCAAACTAGCCTCAATCTCCCAGGCCATTCGCCATTACACGAACCGATTCGGTCGAACGCATCCACGAACTCATGCGATGGTCATCTAAACTTGGGCCTAACACCCTCATGACCCTACCACCGGCGGGACCACCAGAGCTGACCCAAAAAGCAGGCGCGGGTTGGCGCAACATGGCTGACTCGACCGACAACGCGTCAAGCTCTTGTTTTACGATCGGAACAATCGCCACCTCTACAGTCATGAAAGCTACCACTTCCATTTCACACTACCGGGGACTTATCACACAATACATTCTAGGCATAAAATGCACTCTGACAAGGATCACTTGCAAAATCTTGTACTCAAGACGGGCTTACATCTAAGGTATCAAGCGTAATATTCTAAGGTTCATCATTTTCTCACCCCCAGGCTTACCCTTTTTCACTAACCAGATTTCTAAATCACATTTTAGCACAAAGCTATCCGATCATAACACTTAACACATTATCATAACATCAATACATACAAGTCTCTAGAGGTTAAGGATATACGAAAATAGGCGGTTCAAGGACGCTAAAATCGGAACTTCCGCGACCTCTGGTGTAGCTGTAGGTGTATGAACATCTGTCTCTGTGGAAGGTGAAGAACCAAACTGATCTCGTATTCGTGCTATCTACGATACCACAGGTGACAGTTTCTCCCAAAATGGCCTGCTGCGCATGTAAAACAAACTCCCGAACTAGCACGACCTCCCACTAGAGTCTACCAGCGCCACAGCGAGGTAGGGGTGGCTTGGCTAACACCCCGCTCTCCCGTCGAACCCTCGGGCCACGACACGCTCTGAATATCCCGAAGGCTGTGGAGGACCACTCTGTACTGGCGGAGGCGCATAACTAGTCTGGCTTGGCGGTCGCCTCGAAAGTCACCAAAGGACCACTGCTGTTCGCCTCTTCTGTGACCTTGGCCATTCAGTCGATTTCTCCGCCTCGCCCCAGTGCATAAGCTGCGCATGCGGGCAATGTCCATGCGGTGAAGAGCTACACGAACAACTCTGCTAGGTAATCGTCGAGCCTTTGTAACATATCGGTGCACTCGATCCTCCATACTAGCTACTAATGCGGACGCGTCTGGGCCAATGAGTCGAACTCCACATTGTACTCCCGAATCGTACGCCCGTTCTGCCGCAACACCAAAAATCTATCGGCCCGAGCCCTCCTCATCTGTGGAGGCAAGAAATGCGCAAGAAATACCGCCGAGAACTTCGTCCCAAATAGCCGGAAGTGCATTCTCTCCCGACGGCTCCGCGAATCAAACGATCATTGCGGTATCGCGCGATGACGAACCTAGGACCAGCGACTCGGTCTCCGATGCCTTGATCACTCTCATGATCCGCTGTAACTGTCGGATGAACTCCTGCGGATCATCCTCAGGCCTCGACCCGTAAAATTCTGGCGGGTTACACCTCAGAAAATCCGTAGCCTCCAACTATCTGATCTAGGGTGAACCGGTGCTCTTTGGAGGCTGCTGCGTCCGGCCTATCCTCAAGTCGGCCACAACCACGGCCGTTAATCGCTCCTTGTAACCCATCTCCTGCGCCTCGCATTGCGGATGGAGGCTCGTGCTGTGGTCTGTGGGAGGCTGCCATTGCTACTCGCGGCTCCTCACGCTGCCTTGCCCACGGGACGGGTTGCCTTGCGCGGAGGCATAAGCGGTAAAACGAGATCGTCGGAGGGTCGAACTTACAACATGACTCTAAGGCATGATCTCGAGAATGAGAAGAAGGAAACCAATCCTAAATGTCTATAGCCTCACGATTATAGATGTGGTGCACAACACATCGATAATCAAGACTCTATTAGACACGGCTGTAGACACTTTCCGAGGACTAAGCGCTCGATACCACTTTTGTCACGACCGTTCGGGGCGTGCACAGTGCCTTACCGGGCACCTGGTGATACAACATCGAGAGAAAAACCAGTGAAATAAAAACTTAAACATTTAAATAGACATGGATCAAGATGAAGAAAATAGGCCAACCAAAGCGGTTGCCTTTCACGGCATATATATATACATAGACATTTGAGCGATTACAATCCTTACAACACTTGCGCATGTTACTTGACCTCTAAGATTTTTACAACAACTATGACGGACGGGGCCGCCGTACCTGAATGTACAAGAACCTACAAACTCGGGTAACATACCAAAGATGAGCCTCAGAAGGAGCGGGCTTCCCGAGGCATTGAAGGTGATCCTAAGCGGGGATCGATACCGATGTACCTCTACTGCGGCATGAGCCCCGAATGAGGTCGATAACAGTACCAAGTATGTGAAGCGTAAAATCGTAAAGAAATCATAGCGATCATATAAAGCGAGACATGTATGATAACCAAACTACGATGCACACATATAACGATTATATCAAGTCGGTCTCACGCCTCCACATCAATCATGCGTGGAATACCTTCCTCCGGCTGGCGATCTATGATAACACCAAGAAGTACATGCACACCAAGTCCTACGATGCCAAAACCGTACTAACAATGCAATACAACCAACCCGAAGGACACGGCAAGTGCGAAAGCGACTACCATATACCAAGTAGAGCGTAAAACCTCATGGAGAGCTAGTCCATGGAATAACAATCCCAATGGAACCATACCCGTGCGCTACGCATCGTGTCAATATGTCCAAAAAGGAAACAACAAGACACAAATCAAAATGGAACCATACACGTGCGCTACGCATCGTGTGCCGATGTCCAAAGGAAGCAACAAGAGGCAATCAAGCGGAACCGTACGATGCGCTTACATCGTGTCGGTAAGTCGAAAGGAACAACAAGACAACAATCAAATGGAACCATGCGTGCGCCGCGATCGTGTCGGTAGCCGATATGTCCAAGCGATTAGCAAAGTGCTATCAACGGGAGGCGTGCGGTGGAATTTCTCCTACGCCGCCGCAAGTCGCCCCAAATAAGTTCTCAACAAGTCAACCGCCTCCATCGAGCGGTAGTATAGAAACACAATTCTTGCACAACAAAGGCTATCACAACACGTATAGGCAAGTTTCACAACAACAAGCATAGGCAAGTTATACTTAACTCAAGGTACTTTCATTTTATATCAAAGTCCGGGTTTTAACCCTAAAGTACTACGTACGTTAAATTCCTTTTAAAGAGATCCATTCCTTTTATAAAAGTCACGATACGTAGTATAAAAATAGAGTGACTCACATTATTAGGTAAACCAAAACACTTCTCTTTTTAAAGTCGAGTTACCACATTAAAACCAATGATAAAACCCTTCTTTTGTTTTTCATAAAGTCGTTATAACTAACTTCTCATAAAACTGTTATAACACTTTATGTTTTAAACCATTTAAGACAAAACAATGCCTTCCTTTTCTGTCACGACCCAAACCGGGCGTGTTGGTGCCTACCGGGCACCTGGTGATACAACATCCAGTAATCAGTGGAACATAAAACAAGACATGAAAATATTATGAAGTAAGAAACAGTAATCGGAGAAAACTTGCCTTACGGCATATATAGATAGATCAATTTAAAACCGACGATTACATCCATTACAACTACGCCCCAAGATGACTACGGACTCTAAGAATGATACGACAACAATGGCGGGGCGGGGCCCGCCAAACCACGAATGTAAACACCTTTACTACGACGGATACCGGCTGATAAGCCTCGGAGAAGCGGAGCTTTCCAACGTTGATTGTGACCACGAGAGCTAGGATCGGCGGCGGTGTACCTCGACTGCGGCGTGAGCGCGGCCGAGAAGTGTACAGCGGTACCAAGTATATGAAAGCGTAAAGTACTTAAATGAAAACATATCATTTTAAAATCGGTTTTGCAAGTATGTATGAAACAACGAGTAAGCGCATAGTGCGCATCATAAGCAAGAGCAACAATAGGTAAGCTATGGCGAGTCTTTTCTAGGTGCGAATGATCGAAGCGGGCCAATTGCGTAGTATCACCATGCAAGCCTAATCACGGACTCCGTAGTCGCGTAGGCCACATATAGGCCCGCGTAGGGTATGTAACCCCGCGTCGAGGTGGCTACTCCTCGTAATCCTGGACTCGTAGTCCGCGTGGCCACATAGACGCGTGAGGTATAACCCGCGTCACTAACACGGAACTCCGTAGCTCCACATAGGTCCGCGGACCCGCAGAGGTATCCTCGAATCATGGTCCTGGACGCTGAGTCTACCGCGTCGGAGGCGACTTAACCCCGGTAATATGTCGAGGTGAGTGATATTATACTAACATAACGACTTATCGTTAAACATAATAAGCAACAAGAATACTCTCTTACACAAGCGTTACAAGACACTAACACGTAGCATCATATCACGTCTACTTATCAAATCAACAAGAAAGTATTACAAGGCTATCACAAACCAACACAATCAAGTTATACACAAGGTACATTCTAATATATGATTAACAAGATCGGGTATCTATTCCCAAAGTACTTCATACATTATCTTTTAAAAGATACTTTACGTTTACAAAGTCACACAATACGTAGTATATGAAAATAGAGTGATTATCCTTTGAAGTAAATCAAAACACTTCTTCGTAAAATCAAGTAACAACGTTTTTCAAATGTTTCAAGTTTGCCTAATTTCAATTACTCAAGTTTCTCATTTTGAAAGGTTTAGTAGTTCATAATTTTAATCACTTAATGATATAATTCTCCTTTAAAAGCAATTTGAGAAACATATATACGTCATTGAGTAGGTTATTCTTGTTTATAACAATCTTATTTAAGCGACCATGATCTAGGAAATGTAACATCATTTTGTCTCATCTTAGTTTCTATGCGGATGGAAGTTTCTCTGGTTTTACTAATACATTATTAGTCAAAACATTTCCCTTTATTAAGCGCTGCGTGGTTTGTTCGATACTTATTACGATTTAGAAATCAGTAAAACATTATTGCTTTTAAAATCAAGTACTCATTACTCGCGAATGAGGTTTTACAACATTTTTAACAAAATGTTAATTATTAAGTAAAACAAGTTAAGTCTCTTATCTTTTAAGATCAAGTCTCTTAACTTTTAAAATCAATAAACCATTCATTTTACCATTCTTAAGACGTTATACCTAACTTCCCATAAAGCTAGTATAACTCTTATGTTTTCAAAACCAAGTATTATTCTTCTGTTAAAAAATGATTCAGCATTCTTTTGAAATACTTCAAGATTCTTTATTATTACGCATTAAGTCAGTTATAAGTCAAATCAGTTACCTTTTAAAACCATAAAGCATTTTCTTACTTACATAAAGTTGTTATAACCAACTTCCCATAAAGCCGTTATAACACTTTATGTTTCAAACCAATCAAATACGTTTAACACGTATGCGTCTACCGTACTACATAGTTATACACATATCATGCTAGAAAAGGTAGGAAGAGGTTCACATACCTGGCGGCGATTATCGACTAATAGCAAAGCGCTCCAAGCACCTCAAATCGGCTACTCCTTAAGCCAAGTAGATCGCGCCACACGTAGTACTTGAACCTATAAGGCCACAGGCGCTTATTAACATCTAGATCTTATCGTAGAACATTCTACAGAAAATTGGCGACCTCCCGCATGGCCGCGTAAATCTCTCTCTCTATCGAGGCCGGCTATCAAGCGAACCGGCGGGTTATCGTCTAATCCGGACGTGCACAATTCTACCTCACGAAAAGCTACACAAGTCTCGTAATACGGTCTATGTAATTGATTCGACACTCTTCTTTCGAAAGGTTTCTTATTATTCAGCTTAAGTCCAAAGACATTGCCGATAACAGCGTTGATTCTATATATAGTATCTTCAACTATATAGTCTAACAATCATATAATTTCCAATTACAATAGAGGACAAGATATTTACCTCGATAAGCCCATAATTATCCAAGTATAAAGTCGATCACGGGAAACGTTTAGCTCGACTCCGCGCTCGACCCGCTCTAAACCACCCTTAGAAGTTCTAACCAACCTACATACAACTCAACTAACTATGGAGATTTTTCTTAGGGTTTCGGTTTTGTATTGACGGGAAGTATAATAGTATAAGCGGGCTTTTAGTAAGGTATAACCTTAGAATACTATAAGGTATACGGCTAAGGTAATTTGGGCATTACAACAATACTTTTGAGAGTATTTCTACCAGAGGGGGTATTTACGAAAACCACTAGGCTGGGGGTACCCACGGCTAGCACCAGGAGGGGAGAGGGCTCTCGGCCAGGGGAGGATGGTGTTGGGCGAGAACACATATAAGAGAGGAGGATTTTAACACTTAGAGATTTGTAGAATGGATGAAGAAGTCTCCAAAGGGGGGGGGGGGTATTTATAAGTCTAGTAAAGGCCAACCAAAGGCAAAGATCTTGCCAAGTGCAAGGCCAGTGTAGGGCCCAGATTCACCCATGTGGCCTAAACCAACTAACACACAAAATATCCTACCTACTCCCTCTCCATTCATCCAACATCACATGGCGTGTTCCAATGAGAGGATGACAAGTGTAAGCCCTCGTTGGTCCAAAATGTTTAGTCTCTCGGAAAAATCCATAAAAATTAAAAATGACATAGCGGAATTTTCCCTACGAAAAATTGAAAAAGTTTCGTCTAAAAACGACTCTAACCGGGTGTTGTGAACAAAAATAATTCGGCCAAGCCTATTCTCAATTTCAAATTTTTCTACGTACGTCCTTACGTACATACTCTGAAAATACGGGGTATAACATTCTCCCCTCCTTAGAAACATTCGTCCCGAATGTTCCTTCTAAGTCTCAAAACAAGCGTGCGCGATTATAGTCTTCACTACTATACTTACGAAACAAACACCGCCACTGTAGCCACGAAACAACTTGCAAAATACTTACATCCAAGTCCACGAGAAACACCTCTAACCTCGCCACAAACACCTCTCTCGGGTTTAAAATATACTTCCTTCGCACCTTCTCCTTCCAAAAGAAATGATCACATCTATGCTCGCCATACATGCTCGCTTCTCCTTTACTCGTCGTGATACCACTTTTGTCACTTTGCGCGAGGTTCTAGTGTCACTCGGCGACCCAACAAATGGTATCGGGCTGCATGCTATCACGAGGTGTCGTACCTCGAACTCTTACCCATTTAAATCGCCGGTTTCCAAAACTCGGGTTACTATCTCTAACGTGGTCATCATTAGCGGGAACACTCTGGATGGATCTCCGATGCTTTCCGATCATAACAATACGAAAGGCGGACGTATTGCCTCCTAAGTCGGACGGCAAAGCTAACATATAGGCAACCTGGCCTATTCTTCACATGAACTCAAAGGGCCCAAGTAACTCGGGCTAAGTTCCTCTGTTTTCCAAAACTCGTCACACTGACCCGGGTGGTACTTTCAAAACCGACCGTCAACTGAACTCTAAGCGTCGTCGCCGATTATCCATACGATTTCTACGAGCTGCGGAACCTCTTCTAGACAAGCTTTACCTATCCGATCTGCTGGAACAAGCTGAACCAACTATCCGAATCGCCAACATCGAACCAATCGGGCGACTTACATCCGCCCTACAAGGCTTCATAAGGCGACATCGAACAACTGAAATGGTAGCTATAAAACACTTCCCCAACAGGAGATAACAATCCTTACAACTACCTGAAATCCAAACAACGGCGAGGCGACGCGTCGGAGACTGCTGAGTTCACAACCTGCTGGTAAAACTTCGAGAAGAAGCGGTAGTAACACAGGGCTCCATGCTGTTCATAAGGTGAAAGCGGGCACGTGCGACCTTACCACCTTTCGGATATACCATCTCGCATAACCTGCGAGTAGCGGTCGACTAAAAGACGAGAGGACCAGACCTCGCCGGCCCGCTCTTGCGGTCGACGCATCCACGAACTTCGTCTGTTTGGTTAACTAAACTTGGGCCTAACACCCTCGTGACCCTACCTGGCGGGACCACCACAGTGACCCCACCACCATACGGGCGCGGGTTGACCCGCGTGGCCTCAACCCGACCCGGCCTTGCAAGACATTAGCTCCCGAGCGGAAAACTCTCGCTAATCACGTTACGAAAACCTGGCGGTCTTCTTAGCTCAACTACCCTCTTTCATTCCACACTACTCGGGGACTTATCCACAAACATAACTCACGTGCACTATGCACTCTATAAGGGTCAAACATAAACAATATATCTTTTACTCGAGATGGCCTTACCTCTAAGGTCTCCACGTATAACACTCTAAGGCTCACACTTTCTCTATCCCCCAATCTTCCCCGGTTACTAACCATGATTTCTAATCACAAATTACACCTTTGCTATCGAACATAGCACTTAAGATATACTCGTCTCATCATGCGTACTAATCTCAGAGGTTAAGGATAAACTGTATCTCTGCTTCACTCCTTAAGTCGTTCTAATCAAACACGCTTCAGAGCGCATAGTTAGGGAAGAGGGCGAACTACCCACCGATCTGAAGGCTAAGTCCTCCTGCAAGGACACTCTCTCGACATCGACCACGGCGGTCGTAGGTAAAACAAGTACTAACTAAAGATGACATTCCCGGGATGGCGTCTGCATAGCTGTGAACTTGGGAAAAAGCGAATCGGTGTTGGAACCTACGTGTGCGTGAGCGGAAGCTGCGGAGCTCGACCAACTCTGCGTACCGAGCGTCACGAACCTGTGGAGCACCTTTGCGCTTTGGTGGATGTGCATAATCTAATCTGGTGAGGTGACTCGACTCGAAAGTTACCAAAGGACCTTGCTGCTCACGGCCTCTTCTCATGTCGCCCGTTAACGTTGATCTACGTTTCTTGGCTGCTGCGCATAAGCCCGTACGAGCCATGCTCAAGCCTAGCGAAGAATTACTCGCACAACCCTTTCTAAGATATTCATCAAGACTCGCGGTACATCGGTATGCTCTCGTAGCCAAATCCATAGCTAATGCAGGTCGCCTCTTTGCAATCTATATTCTGTCTCGGTCGTTGGGCGAAGGTTCAAATGTCATGGCGCGGTAGGAACTGCCGCCGCGTGCTAAACTCTGCTGGGCTAGTGGCGTAGCATAACTCCCGAATAAAACACCACCTAGGTGATGGCGGGCATGTGCCCCGTAACCCTCTGTACTCTGCTCGCGACTCCGCATTGTCTTGCCCTCTGGGCGGGTTTGCCTACGCGGAGGCATAGCGATAAGGGAAAGAATTACGTTAGAGGTCGACTTACAACACAACTCTAAGGTACGATCTCGGAGTGAGAAGAAATAGAAACCAATCCTAAATATCGATAGCCTCACGATTATTGGTGTAGTGCACAACACACCGATAATCAAGACTCTTGGATACGATGCTGAGACACTTTCGAGGATTAAGCGCTGCGATACCACTTTTGTCACGACCAGGCCGGGCGTGGCGGTGCCTTACCGGGCACCCTAGTGATACAACATCAGTAATCGTGGAACATAAAACAAGACATGAAAATATTATGAAGTAAGAAACCGTGTCGGAGAAAACTTGCCTTACGGCATATATAGATAGATCAATTTAAAACCGACGATTTACATCCCATTACAACTCGCCTGAAAAGTACTACGGACCTCTAAGAATGATACGACAACAATGGCGGACGGGGCCCGCCAAACCCTGAATGTAAACTTTACTACGACGGGGACTATACGGCTGATAAGCCTCAGAAAGCGGAGCTTTCCAAGCGCTGACCACGAGCTAGGATCAACGGCTGGTGTACCTCAACTGCGGCGTGAGCGCGGCCCGAAGGAGGTCGATACAACGTGTACCAAGTATATGAAGCGTAAAGTACTTAAATGAAAACATATCATTTTA
This sequence comes from Przewalskia tangutica, assembly GCA_029844215.1. Classification (NCBI taxonomy): domain Eukaryota; kingdom Viridiplantae; phylum Streptophyta; class Magnoliopsida; order Solanales; family Solanaceae; genus Przewalskia; species Przewalskia tangutica. The sequence continues at coordinate 101,477,901 of CM056720.1, read as the reverse complement.
AAATCAGTTTTGCAAGTATGTATGAAACAACGAAGGTAGCAGAACATAGTGCCATATCATAAACAAAGCATGATAGGTAAAGCTATGTGTCTTTCTAGGCTGCGAATGATCGAAGTAGGGCGATTGCGTAGTATCACCATGCAAGCCTAATCACGGACTCCGTAGTCGCGTAGGCCACTCATATAGGCGCGTAGGGTATGTAACCCCGCATCGAAGGTAGCTACTCCTCGGCGTCGTCACGGACTCGTAGTCCGCATGGCCACATACCGCGTGAGGTATAACCCGCGTCACTAACACGGAACTCCGTAGCTCGCATAGGTCCTTTGGACCCGCGTGAGTATCCTCGAATCATGGTCCCGGACACTTTGAGTCTACCCCGCGTGGAGGCGACAACCCGTAATATGTCAAGAGGTGAGTGATATTACACTAACATAACTTATCGTTAAACAACATAAGCACAACAAGAATACACTCTTACACAAGCGTTACAAGACAACACCACGTAGCATCATATCCGTCTACTTATCAAATCAACAAGAAAGTATTACAAGGCTATCACAAACCAACACGATCAAGTTATACACACGAGGTACATTCTAATATATGATTAACAAGATCGAATTATCTATTCCCAAAGTACTTCATACATTATCTTTTAAAAGATACTTTACGTTTACAAAAGTCACACAATACGTAGTATATGAAAATAGAGTGATTATCCTTTGAAGTAAATCAAAACACTTCTCTTAAAATCAAGTAACAACATTTTTTTCAAATGTTTCAAGTTTGCCTAATTTCAATTACTCAAGTTTCTCATTTTGAAATGTTTAAGTAGTTCATAATTTTAATCACTTAATGATATAATTCTCCTTTAAAAGCAATTTGAAACATATATGCGATCGTGAGTAGGTTATTCTTGTTTATAACAATCTTATTTAAGCGACCATGATCTAGGAAATGTAACATCATTTTGTCTCATCTTAGTTTCTATGCGGATGGAAGTTTCTCTTGGTTTTACTAATACATTATTAGTCAAAACATTTCCCTTTATTAAGTATTTGTTGTGGTTTGTTCGATACTTATGCGATTTCGAAATCGGTAAAACATTATTGCTTTGAAAATCAAGTACTCATTACTCGCGATTGAGGGTTTACAACATTTTTAACAAAATGTTAATTACGAAGTAAAACAAGTTAAGTCTCTTATCTTTTAAGATCAAATCTCTTAACTTTTAAAATCAATAAACCATTCATTTTACCATTCTTAAGACGTGATACCTAACTTCCCATAAAGCTAGTATAACTCTTATGTTTTCAAAACCAAGTATTATTCTTACGTTAAAAATGATTGACATTCTTTTGAAATACTTCAAGATTCTTTATTATTACGCATTAAGTCAGTTATAAGTCAAATCAGTTACCTTTTAAAACCATAAAGCATTTTCTTACTTACATAAAGCTGTTATAACCAACTTCCCATAAAGCCGTTATAACACTTTATGTTTCAAACCAATCAAATCGTTTAACACGTATGCGTCTACGTACTACATAGTTATACACATATCGTGCTAGAAAATGTAGGAAGAGGTTCGCATACCTAGCGGCGATTATCGACTAATAGCAAAGCGCTCAAGCACCTCAAACCGTCGGCTACTCCTTAAGCCCAGTAGATCGCGCCACGCGTAGTACTTGAACCTATAAGGCCTGGCGCTTATTAACATCTAGATCTTATCGTAGAACATTCTAGAAAATTGGCGCACCTCCCCATGAGCGTAAATCTCTCCTCTATCAGTGGCTATCAAGCCAACGGGGGTTATCGTCTAATCCGGACGTGCACAATTCTACCTCACGAAAAGCTACACAAGTCTCATGTCTGATCTATGTAATTCTGATTCGGCCTCTTCTTCGAAAGGTTTCTTATTATTGGGCTTAAGTCCAAGACATTGCGATAACAACGTTGATTCTATATATAGTATACTTCAACTATATAGTCTAACAATCATGTAATTTCCAATTACAATAGAGGACAAGATATTTACCTCGATAAGCCCATAATTATCCAGTATAAAGTCGATCTGAGCAGCGTTTAGCTCGACTCACTTCGCTCGACCGCTCTAAACCACCCTTAGAAGTTCTAACCAACTACATACAACTCCAACTAACTATGGAGATTTTCTTAGGGTTTCGGTTTTGTGGTGGGAAGTATAATAGTATAAGCGGGCTTTTAGTAAAGTATAACCTTAGAATACTATAAGGTATACGGCTAAGGTAATTTGGGCATTACAACAATACTTTTGAGAGTATTTCTACCAAGAGGGGGTATTCTGAAAACTACTAGGCTAGGGGTACCCGGCTAGCACCTGAGGAGGGAGAGGGCTGCCGAGGGGAGGGGATGGTGTTGGGCGAGAACACGTATAAGAGAGGAGGATTTTAACACTTAGAGATTTGTAGAATGGATGAAGAAGTCTCCAAGAGGGGTATTTATAGGTCTAGTAAAGGCCAACCAATGGCCAAGATCTTGCCAAGTGCAAGGTAAGTGTAGGGCCAAGATTCACCCGTGTGTCCTAAACCAACTAACACACGAAAATATCCTACCTACTCCATCTCTGTTAGTCGACATCACATGACGTGTTCCAATGAGAGGGTGACAAGTGTAAGCCCTCTCGTTGGTCCAAAATGTTTAGTCTCTCGGAAAAATCCGCAAAAATTAAAAATGACATAGCCGGAATTTTCCTACGAAAGCTGTGAAAACGTTTCGTTGAAAAACGACTCTAACCGGGTGTTGTGAACAAAAATAATTCGGCCAAGCCTATTCTCAAGTTCAAATTTTTCTACGTACGTCCTTACGTACATACTCTGAAAATACGGGGTATAACATTTTCCCTAGAGTTCCAGTTTGCCTAATTTCAATTACTCCAGTCTCTTTATTCAATACATTTTCCTTTATTAACGCTGTCGTGGTTTGTCGATACTCATTCTGATTTCCGAAATCAGTAAAACATTATTCCCTTTAAAACCAAGTACCCATTACTCACGAATGAGGTTTCACATTGTTAACAAACTTCATATCAATACAATTAAGTCAAGTCTCTTATCTTTTAAGATTAAGTCTCTTAACTTCTAAAAATCAGTAAACCATTCTTTTTATCTCTCTTAAGACGTTATACCTAACTTCCCATAAAGCTAGTATAACTCTTATGTTTTCAAAACCAAGTATTACTCTTCTTTCAAAACGGTTTCTTATTTCTTTGGAAATACTTCAAGATTCTTCTTATTTAGGCTTAAGTCAAAAGACATTGCCGTAACACTACATTCGATTAACACGCGTCGTCTACGTACTATATCTATATTCCTTTTAGAGTATTTCAAGGTTCTTATTATTGGGCTTAAGTCAAAAGACATTGCAGTACAACTATATTCAGTTAGCACGCGTGCATCTACCATATAATATATACATATTATTGGGCTTAAGTCAAAAGACATTGCCACGTCGTCTAGTACTATATGTATTCTTTTTAAAATACTTCATGCTTAAGAGTATAGGAAGAATCACATACCTCGCGACGATTATCGACTATAAGCAAAAGCGCTCGCGGCTATAACGGCTAGCCTTGTCCACCATCTAAGTAGCACGTACTACTTGCGAACATTCGACCAATAAAGGTTATCAATCTCACGTAAATACGATCTATGTAAATACTGATTTAATCTTCTACTATATTCTTACGATGTGATTTGGTTCAAGTCTATTACAATATCCTTACATTCTGATTCAATTCACTTCTATGAATCTTATATTCATTTCAATACTACTACAGTATGTAATTCCCAATTACACTAGAAGGATAGGATTATTTACCTCGATGAGCCCAAAATTATCCAAGTATAAATGTCGCTCCTGAGCACGTTTAGCTCTCTACTCTGCGCTCAACCCGCTCCAAACAACCCTTAGAAGTTCTCGCCTTCTACTTAACACCAATGACTATGAAGGTTTTCTTGGAGTTTCGTTTTTGTGGTGAGGAAAGTATAATAATATTTCAGGGCCTTTACGTATAGAGGTAACTTTGGAAATTAATACAATGTATATGGGCTAAAGTATTAGGGCATTATAACAATAGTTGAAGAGTATTTCAATACCACACAGTGGGGTATTATACAATATCAACTAGGCTAGGGGGGGGTAGGCTCTCGGCGAGGCTCATAAGGAGGGTGGGGGCTTGGGCGAAACACAACTCTCAAAAGGGAGGATTTTAACACTTAGAAATGATTTTTGGATGAAGAATTTCATCAACAAAGGGGTATTTATAGGTCGAAATGGCCAATGGCCAAGATTCTTCCAAGTGTTAGGCAAGTGTAGGGCTAGGATTAAGCCATGTGCACCTTATCCATCTACCACACCAACTTGCACAAAATATCCTACCAACTACACCACGCCTTTCGTCCATTCCGCGAAGTCTCGGCGATGTGAGGTGACACTTGTCACCCTCTGTTGGTCCAAAATGTTCGTCTCTCGGAAAAATCCATAAAAATTAGAAATGGCATAGCGTAATTTTCCGCCATGAAGTCTAGTAAAGCGTTTGTCGGCGACTCTTTTGGCACTTGTGCACAAATTCGCCACTTTGCTTACTTTAAGGCTTAAACTTTTATCGTCGCCTCGTACATACTGCAAATCGTGGTATAACAAGACGCATTGGTGCCTTACCGGGCAACCTAGTGATCTGACATCGAGAGAAAATCAGCGGAAAATAAAAAACATACCGTGAAACAAGATATACAATAATGAAATAAGAAAAGCGGGCTAACTAAAGCGGTTACCTTTACGAATATATAAATAAAACTTGAACGACGATTACATCCCTTTTATAAACTGCGCCCAGCGATTTTCTGACCTCTACGAATGTTATAACAACAACGACGGGCGGGGCCCGCCGTACCACGAATGTAAGTACACAACAGCGAGGATTATACGAATAAGCCGGAGAAGCGGGCTTCCCAAGCTGAGCGTGATCCTATGAGAGAGGATCGGCGGCGGTGTACCTCTACTGCGGCATGAGCAGCCCCGAAGGAGGTCGATCTGTGGTACCAAGTATGTGAAGCGTAAATCTTTGAAATCAAATCATAACATTTTAAATCCAATGATAAAACCATTCTTATTTTCGAAATCAAGGTAACTTTATTCTTTAAGACCACACACCATTACTCATGAGTGAGGTTTTACAACTTTTAACATAATTCAAGTCTGAATATTTCATAACAAGTCACTTAACTTTGGAATCAAGTCAAGGACACAAAGGAAAATCAATTTCCTTTAAACACACGTGTGTCTACCGCACTAAATATATTTCACAAATATCATGCTAGAAAGGATAGGAAGAGGTTCACATACCTCGCGACGATTATCGACAATTAGCAAAGCGCTCCAAGTACTCTAACCTTGCTCGCCTTTTCCACCGCCCGAGTAGAATCGCTCTCGTAGTATCTTGACCTATAAAGGCCACAAGCGTCTATCAACCTCTAGATCTCTTCGTAGAATAATTCTAGATACAAGATTCCTTATTCTACGGAAAATTCGGCGGCACCTCCCTCCCCATGACCCATAAATCTCCTCATACAATGAGGCTGCTGCCAAGCCAACAATTCGGGAGGTTACCGTCTAGCGGGCGTGTACAATTCTACTCATGATAATACTATAAGTCTACGTAAATACGATCCTATGTAAATCTGATTCAATTCTTATCCATATTCATTCTACATATAGTATACTCGACTATGCATTCTTCTGACATGTAATATCGATTACAATAGGGGACAAAGATCATTACCTCGATAAGCCCAAAATTATCCAAGATATAAGTCGATCCTAAGCAGCGTTTAGCTCGATTCTGACGCTCCAACCGCTCCAAGCAACCGCCAGAAGTTTCCAAACAACTTCTCTTAACACTTCGTCTAAGCTATGAAGATTTTCTAGGCCGTTTTTGCGACTATAGGAATAAAGTAGTATTTTTAAGACCTTAGTATTTGAAATAACTTTGGAAAGCTACTAGGAATACTAGGCTAAGGTATTTGGAATAACAACAATACTTGAAGAATTCTACTCAAGGTGGGGGTCTTTGGGCGAGAACTTCGCTAAGGAGGAGGGAATTTTGCCTTGGAAACTTTCTAATGTGGATGAAATAAAGTCTTGCACACAAGGGGTATTTATAGGAAAATCAATGGCCAAGATCTAGGCAAGTGGATGGTGAAGATTGGGTACATGTGTGTGGGTAGTTGGCCAACCATTTGCTCACAAAAATGGGACAAGTGACGGCTACAAAAATGGGCCACTTGTCGCTAAAAAGCGTCGACTGTCCTTCTCGATTCGGCCAACATGGCCACGCAGGGGTGACACGTGTGCCCCCTACTAAATCAAAATATTTCATCTTAGAAAATATCCGTAATGCCAAAAATCCGAAAATAAAATGGGCCCACAAAAGCCGTAAATTTTCAGTGGGCCCAGCGTGACCAATTGGAAATAAAATTTCATAATTCTCAAATATTCCAAAAAGTCGAATACCAAATCTGGGAATCAATTCCCGTTAACGAACCTTTTCCTTCACAAAATCAGGAAACTTTTAGTCGAAAAATCACATTTCTTACTTTCCAATTTAAATGTCGTATTCTTATGCGTGCGTCCTTACATACATACTGCGGAACTACGAGGTGTAACATTCTTCCCCAGAAACATGCGTCGAATGTTCCTTCTAAGTCTCCAAACATACTGTCGGTATAGTCTTCCCTCTTATGCTTACGAAACCAAATATGCCACGCGTGGCCACAATCTGACATCAGCGCAAAACTCACATCAGAACCAGCGAAGAATCACCTCTAGCGTGTATAACAATACCATTAGCTCCACCCATGGTCCAAAGGATACTTTCTTCACATGAAATGATCACTTCTATTCTCATAACACATGTTCGCTTCTTGCCTTTAAATCGTACCAACTTCCGTACACTCGAACTCTTCCAATATACTTACCACATTTCTGTCATTGCTTGGTTTCCAAAATCTAGGGGTTACTATCTCTAACTTGGTCATCATTAGCGGGAACACTCTGGAGGATCTCAGATACTCTTAGAAACATAGCGACATGGAATCTGGACGTCTTGCCTCACAAGTCGGACGGCGATTCTAACATAGGCAACACGGCCTATTCTACAAACGATCTGAAAATGCAAAGTACCTCGGGCTAAGTTTCCCTGCTTTCCAAATCTCGTCACACCGCCGGTGGTACCTTGAAGACCCACCGACACTGAACTCCAGTGTCGGCCGATTACCATGCGACCACATTGACTACGGTGCTAATAACCTCTTACGGATAATCTTCACCTTATCCACGTCTGCTGAATCAAGTATGGACCTTATCGAACCTTGCCAACATCGAACCAATCGATCGGCAACCTACACTTCCGCCATACAAGGCTTCGTAAGGCGACATCGAATCGAAATGGTAGCTATTATTATAATACTCGCTCAGCAAGAGCGAATAATCCTTACGACTACCACGAAATCAAAACAGGCGTAACCTATCCTCGAATGTGTCACGACCGTTCAGGGCGTGGTAGTGCCTTACGGGCACCCAAGTAGTCATACATCGAGAGATCGTGGAAAAATAAAACAACCAAAATATGAAGCAGTATAAATAAGACACGGTTTAGGAAAAAGTTGCCTTCGGCATATATGTATATAAGTACCCAAAATGAGCGATTCGTCCCAACCTTACAGCGGTCTGGACCTGCAGAGTTTAAAACAACAATGGCGGGACGGGGCCCGCCATACCCTAAATACAAAATATCTACAACGACGGGGACCGTACCAAAATGCTAAGCTTAGGAGAAGCGGAGCTTTCCCAGCTGAAGCGGTGATCCTAGAGCGGGGATCAGCGGTAGGAGTACCTTTACTGCGGCATGAGCGCGGCCCAGAAGAGTCGATCTTGGTACCAAGTATGTGGCGAAAATCGTAAATGAAATCATTGTAGTCTATATAAAGCAAGAGACATGTATGATAACCAAAACTACGATTCCACGAAATAAGCGATCGTATCAGTCGGGGACTCACGCCTCAAAGTCATCATAAAATGCGTGCGGGGTAAATGCGAGGGCATATCCGACTACTAAAAACCCCGTCTGACAAGGTCGTAAAGCGTATCATGAGATCTGTCTGGCCGTCACATGATCAGTGCGGCCACGCGCGATATCTAATGTCGCGTCTAGCCACGGAACTTTCGTAGCTCGCGTGGGCCCTCGATGGCGCGTGAGGTATTCCCGCATCGGTAGCTACTCCCGGCGGCGTCACGTGGACTCGTCATCTGCGTAGCCAAGACCGCGTGACCACAAGGGCGTACTAACTGGAACTCGTAGCTCGCGTAGGCCATCTGGACTGCGTAAGGTATTCTCGAATCATAGGTCACTAGACGCTGAGTCTACCCGCGTGGAGCGGCAACCCGGAATCATGGTGATATAATATCAACATGGCGGTTTATCGTTAAACAACCTAAGCACGATAAGGAAAACCCTCTATACAAACATCACGAATGCTAACTCGCGTAGCATCTAACACGTTTACTTATCAAGTCGACAAGAAAGTATTACAAGACTATCACAAATCAATACAATCAAGTTATTCACACAAGGTACTTTCTACATTATGCTAACAAGTTCGGGTTTTAGCCCCAAAGTACTTTATGTATTACTCTTTTAAAAGATACGTTTCTTTCACAAAAGTCAAACAATAACAGTCGTATAAAAATAGAGTGATTATCTTTTGAAGAAAATCAACACATTTCTCTTTGTAAAATCAATTAACAACATTCTTTTCCCAGCGCTTAAGTTTGCCTAATTTCAATTACTCGATTTTCTCATTTTGAAAGGTTTAGTAGTTCATAGCTTTAATCCTTTAAAACAATTTGAGAAACATATACCTAAGTGTGAGTAGGTTATTATTATTCGTAACAATCTTATTACAGTGACCATGATCTAGTAAATGTAATATCATTTTGTCTCATCTTAGCTCTATGCGGATGGAAGTTTCTCTTGGTTTTAATAATACTTTATTAGTCAAAATAATTCCCTTTATTAAGGCTATTTGTGGTTTGTTCGACATTTATTACGATCGGTAAAACATCATTCCTTTTTGAAAACCAAAAATACTATTTACTCACAAATGAGGTTTCACAGTTTTTAACAAAATTCATATTAGTATAATAAGTCAAGTCTCTTATTTCCTTAAATCAATAAATCGTTCTTTTATCACTCTTAAGGGTTATATCTAACTTCCCGTAAAGCTAGTATAACTCTTAGCTTTAAAACCAAGTGTTACTCTTCTTTAAAAAGGTTTCTTAATTCTTTTGAACTACTTGATTCTTTTTATTGGATTAAGTCGGAAGACATTGCGTAATTATTATTCAGGCTTAAGTCAGAAGACATTGTCGTAATTATTATTTAGGCTCAAGTCCGAAGACATTGCCGTAATTATTATTCAGGCTTAAGTCCGAAGACATTGCCGTAATTATTATTCAGGCTTAAGTCCGAAGACATTGCGTAATTATTATTCGGGCTTAAGTCGAAGACATTGCCGTAATTATTATTCGGTTAACACTGCGTCGTCTACCGTACTATATACATATTTATTTAAAATATCATGCTCGAGTATAGGAAGAATCACATACCTTCTCGTGAAATCCACGCCAAGTTGAATATGTCGCGAGGAGAATCGACTATATAACGATCAAATCGTCTATCAGCGTCGGTATCTTGTACAAAGCTCTAAGCGAGAGGGTTCGTTATTACATGGACATTTGGGCGACTTCCCTGCGGTGAGCTACTCAAGTCTCTTTGAAAGCAGTCCTATGTAAATCTGATTCTATTATTCATCTTTTAAACCGCCTACTTGTGATATGATTCAATTCTATTCTTTAATATCATACAAGTATTTAATACTTACTCATATCTTCTACGGTATATATATTCTAATTACAAAAGGAGGATAAGGTTATTTACCTCGGTAAGCCCAATAATATCCTAGATCAAAGTCGCGCTTTGAGCAAGGTTTAGCTCTAAGTTGTGCGCTCAGGTCTCGAAAACCTTAGAAGTTCTTATGACTTCTACTAAGGACTAAGGGATTTGGGCTAGGGTAATTTGGGCATTATAACAATACTAGAGGCAACTTTTCTACCAAGGGAGGGGGTAGTGTTTCGGCTAGGCTAGCTTTAGAGGGGAGTTGCTCTCGGCTAGGGCTTCTCAAAGGGAGGGTGTGTTTGGGCGAAAACAACAAGAGGGAGAGGGAGGGATTTGAGACTTAGAAAGATTGCTCAATTTAGGATGAAATAACTCTTTATAAAGGGGGGTATTTATAGGTCAAGGGATGGCCAACCAATGGCCAAGATTGTGCCAAGTGCAAGGCAAGTGTAGGGTGAGGATTTAGGCAAGTGTCCTTGGCGACTTGCACACAAAATATCTACCAACTCGAGACAAAATAAGCCAACCCAATCGGCCCTATTGCGTGTGACATCCGCTGATGAGAGGGTGACAAGTGTAAGCCCTCTCGTTGATCAACGTGTTGCGTCTCTCGGAAAAATCCATAAAATTAGAAATGACATGGCGGAATTTATCCTACGCGAGTTGTGTAAAGCGTTTAGTCAGCGACTCTAGCGGGTGTTGTGAACAAAGTGGAATTCGTCCGAGCCAACTAGGGGGTGACCGTGTCGCCCTCCTACTCGTCCAAAATATTTCATCTTAGGAAATATCCACAATGGCCAAAATCTCGAAAACAAAGTGGGCCACAAACCGTAAATTTCCCAGTGGGCCCAGTGACCATTTAGAAAATAAAATTCCATAATTCTCTAATATTCCAAGAAGTCCGAATACCAAATCGGGAATCAATTCCCGTTAACGAACCTTTTCCTTCATGGCAAAAAACTTTTAGTGGAAAAATCACCTCTTTCTTATTTCCAATTTCAATGTCGTATTCTAAATGCGTGCGTCCTCGTATACATACCACGAAACTACGGGTATAACATTCTCCCCTCCTTAGAAACATGCGTCCCGAATGTTCCTTCTAGTCTCAAAGCAGACGATGACGGTATAGTCCTTGCTGCTATACTTATGGAAACAACCGTACCACGCTTTGGCCACGCGCAACAAGCGCATACTCGTCTCGAGTCCACGAGAATCACCTCTATCACGAAAGTTCCTTCTAGAGGTCTAAAAGATACTCCTTCGCACCTACTCTTTACAAACGAAATGATCACACCTATGCACATGTCGTGCGGCTTCTTCCCATACCACTTTTGTCACTGCCTTTACTCGTCGTACCGCTTCCGTGCCTCGAACTCTTCCTTATCACTTACCATGTTTACGATCGCTTCCCTGACTACGAGCTGCCAATAACCTCTTACGGATAAGCTCCACCCTATCCACGCCTGCTTTGAACAAGTGCGAACCAACCGTGCACGCACGCTTACATCGAATCAATCGATCGACAATCTTACACTAGCGCTTATAAAAGGCTCCAAGCGATGACACGAATCTTGAAATGGTAGCTATAATATATACTCAACAAGAGGCGAAGAGTCCTTACGGCTACTCGAAATCCAACCACTTGCGGGGTGAATCGACAACGAGATTCACTAAGTTCTAACCTTGCACGGTAACTCTTCGAGAAAAGCAGTAGTAGCTTGGACTCCTGTCGGCCATAAGGTGAAGGTAGGCACCGTGCGACCTTACAACCTTCTTGAAATAATCATCTCGCAACTTACTCACAGAGTACGGTTTGACTAAAAGATAAAGCGGTGACCTCGTCGGCCCGACCGATCGAAGCAACGTCCACGAACTCGTCTGATGGTTAACTAAACACGGGCCTAACACCTCGTGATCGACACAAAGCGGGACCACCACAAACTGACCCCATCGCCCAAGCGGGCGTGGGTCGACCGCAACGGCCTCAACCCGATCCGACAGCGCGCCAAACACTAGCTCCCGATCCGGAACAATCTCGCGATCGCGTTCACGAAAACCTGGCGGTCTTCTAAGCTCGGCCGTCCTCTTTCGTTTCACAACACTCGAGGATTCATCCACAAAAATATCTCACGTATACTATGCACCTCGATAAAGGGTCAAACACGAAATAATTCTTTTACCAAAGATGGCCTGCGCCTCACAAGGTCTCTACGTATAATATTCTAAGGCTCACTCTCTACATCCCCAATCTTACGGGTTAACTAAAAATAATTCTAATCACACTAACACCGTATTAGAAAACAATACTTTAAGATATTCGCATCTTACTATACATATAAATCTCTAAAGGGTTAAAGATATACTGTATCTCTGTGGCACTTTCACTAGGTCGTTTAGTCAATCATACTGCTGTGCATAGTGGGAAGGTGATGAACTATCCCTTGACCAGAAGGTGAGTCCTACATCCCGCCAACTCTGGTTGGACAATTTCTCATGAAAATGGCCTGTGTCGCCAAACAAAACAAGTGTCGCGAAGCACGACCTCCCGCGATGGCATCGACCACAGCGGCCACGGGGTGGGGTGGCCTCACAGCTAACACCCTCCTCTCAGAACCACTGCGTCCTGGCGATGCGGTAGGTGAGTCTTCCTGCCATCCTTCCTCATAGAACATTCCCTCGCCATATGGCCTGACGGCCATGATAAAAACAAGCACGGTAAAAAGCGGCACTTCGGGATGGCGCTGCCAGCTGTGAACAACGAGAAAAAGCGAACCTGTGGAGGGACACTGCCTTTGGCGGGCGCGTGTCTAATCTGCTTGAGGCGGTTCGCCTCGAGTTACCAAATGATCACGCCAAGCGGGCCGCACCTGCGATCTTGTTTAATCTGCGATCTCTACCTCTCTCGGCCCATTGCACATAATCTGAGCATGGCTTTGGCTCGTCCGGTGAAGAGCTACTCCTCACAACCGCTTCCTTAGATAAGCATCAATATCCTTGGTATCTGGTACATAAAATACTCTTTGTTGCGAAGTCCTTGCTAATGTGGCCGTCTCCTTCCAATCCATATTTTACGCTCCAGTCGTGGGCGAAGGTCCGGATGTCATGGCGCGATGAGGCTGCTGCGTGTGCCAAACTCTGCTTCTTTGTTGGCGGCGTCTCGGAACTCCCGCATGAAGCATCACCCGGTGATGATTGGGCTGTGCCGCTTCTAAATCTGTACTCTGCTCGCGACTCGGCTTGCCTTGCCATCTGGGCGAGTTACTGGCGTGGGCATAAGCGGTAAAGGAAAGGAATACGTTAGAGGTCGACTTATAACACGTCTCTAAAGCACGATCTCGAGTGAGAAGAATGGAAACCAATCCTAAATATCCTATAGCCTCACGATTATTGGTGTGGTGCCTGACACCGATAATCGAACTCTACTAGATACGATCTGTAGACACTTTCAGGATTAAGCGCTCACGATACCACTTTTGTCATGACCCGTTAGGGGCGTGGTAGTGCCTTACGGGCACCAGTAGTCATACATCGGAGAGATCGGCGGAAAAATAAAACAACCAAAATATGAAGCAGTATAAATAAGACACGGTTTACGGAAAAAGTTGCCTTTCGGCATATATGTATATAAGTACCCCAAAATGAGCGATTACATCCCAACCTTACAACGAGTCTACGGACCTCAGAGTTTAAAACAACAATGGCGGGGCGGGGCCGCCGTACCCTGAATACAAAATATCTACAACGACGAGGACCGTACCAAAATGCTAAGCTTAGGAGAAGCGGGCTTTCCCAATGCGAAGCGGTGATCCAGAGCGAGGATCAACGGTAGGAGTACCTTTACTGCGGCATGACGCGGCCCCGAAGGAGGTCGATCAACGGTGCAGTATGTGGCGAAAATGCGTAAATGAAATCATAGTAGTCTATATAAAGCGGGAGACATGTATGATAGCCAAAACTACGATTCTGAGAAATAAGCAGTCATGTCAAGTCAGGGACTCACGCCCTCAAAGTCATCATAAAATGCGGGGTAAATGCGAGGCATAGCCGACTACTAAAACCCCGATACAACAAGGTCGTAAAGCGTATCATGAGATCTGTCTAGGCCGTCACATGATCAAAGCGGCGCTCGCGCGCGATGCTAATGTCGCGCGTCTAGCCTGGAACTTTCGTAGCTCGCGCATGGGCCACTCGATGGCGCGTGGTATTCCGCGTCGGTAGCTACTCCCGGCGGCGTCTGGACTCGTCGTCCGCGTAGCGCGAACCGCGTGACCACAAGGGCGCGTACTAACACGGAACTCCGTAGCTCGCGCCAGGCCATCTGGACTGCGTAAGGTATTCTCGAATCATAGGTCACTAGACCACTTTGAGTCTACCCGCGTGGAGGCGACAACCGGAATCATGGTGATATAATATCAACATAGCGGTTTTATCGTTAAACAACCTAAGCACGATAAGGAAAACCCTCTATACAAGCATCACAAGATACTAACTCGCGTAGCATCTAACTGCGTTTACTTATCAAGTCGACAAGAAAGTATTACAAGACTATCACAAATCAATACAATCAAGTTATTCACACAAGGTACTTTCTACATTATGCTAACAAGTTCGGGTTTTAGCCCCAAAGTACTTTATGTATTACTCTTTTAAAAGATCAGTTTCTTTCACAAAAGTCACCTGATATAAGTCGTATAAAAATAGAGTGATTATCTTTTGAAGTAAATCAACACATTTCTCTTTGTAAAATCAAGTAACAACATTCTTTTCCCAGCGCTTAAGTTTGCCTAATTTCAATTACTCAAGTTTCTCATTTTGAAAGGTTTCGTAGTTCATAGCTTTAATCCTTTAAAACAATTTGAGAAACATATACCTAAGTGTGAGTAGGTTATTATTATTCGTAACAATCTTATTACTGGCCATGATCTAGTAAATGTAATATCATTTTGTCTCATCTTAGCTCTATGCAGATGGAAGTTTCTCTGGTTTTAATAATACTTTATTAGTCAAAATAATTCCCTTTATTAAGTATTTGTGGTTTGTTCGACATTTATTACGATCGGTAAAACATCATTCCTTTTTGAAAACCAAAAATACTATTTACTCACAAATGAGGTTTCACACTTTTTAACAAAATTCATATTAGTATAATAAGTCAAGTCTCTTAATTCCTTAAATCAATAAATCGTTCTTTTTATCACTCTTGGCCGTTATACCTAACTTCCCATAAAGCTAGTATAACTCTTAAGCTTTTAAAACCAAGTGTTACTCTTCTTTAAAAAGGTTTCTTAATTCTTTTGAACTCTTGATTCTTTTTATTGGGCTTAAGTCGGAAGACATTGCGTAATTATTATTCGGGCTTAAGTCAGAAGACATTGCCGTAATTATTATTCGGGCTTAAGTCAGAAGACATTGCGTAATTATTATTAGGGCTTAAGTCAGAAGACATTGCGTAATTATTATTAGGGCTTAAGTCAGAAGACATTGCGTAATTATTATTCGATTAACACGCGTCTACCGTACTATATACATATTTATTTAAAATATCATGCTTTCGAAGTATAGGAAGAATCACATACCTTTTACGAAATCCACCCAAGTTGAATATGTCGCCTTGAGAGAATCGACTATAACGATCAAATCGTCTATCAGCGTCGGTATCTTGTACAAAGCTCTAGCGGAGGGTTCGTTATTCTATGGACATTTGGGCAGCACTTCCCTACGGTGAGCTACGAGTCTCTGTGAAAGCGATCTATGTAAATCTGGTTCTATTATTCATCTTTTAAACCGCCTGCTTGTGATATGATTCAATTCTATTCTTTAATATCCTTACAAGTATTTAATACTTACTCTATACTTCTACGGTATATATATTCTAATTACAAAAGGAGGATAAGGTTATTTACCTCGGTAAGCCCAATAATATCCTAGATCAAAGTCGCGCTGAGCAAGGTTTAGCTCTAAGTTGTGCGCTCAGGTAGCTCGAAAACCTTAGAAGTTCTTATGACTTCTACTAAGGACTAAGGGATTTGGGCTAGGGTAATTTGGGCATTATAACAATACTAGAAGGCAACTTTTCTACCAAGGGAGGGGGTAGTGTTTGGCTAGGCTAGCTTTAGAGGCGGGGTTGCTCTCGGCTAGGGCTTCTCGAAGGGGAGGGGTGTTTTGGGCGAAAACAAGAGGAGAGGAGGATTTGAGACTTAGAAAGATTGCTCAATTTAGGATGAAATAACTCTTGACAAGGGGTATTTATAGGTCGAGGGATGGCCAACCAATGGCCAAGATTATGCCGAGTGCAAGGCAAGTGTAGGGTGAGGATTTAGGCAAGTGTCCTTGGCGACTTGCACACAAAATATCCTACCAACTCGAAGACAAAATAAGCCAACCCAATCGGCCATTGCGGTGTGACATCCACGATGAGAGGGTGACAAGTGTAAGCCTCTCGTTGATCAACGTGTTGCGTCTCTCGGAAAAATCCACAAAAATTAGAAATGACATAGCCGGAATTTATCCTACGCGAGTTGTGTAAAGCGTTTCGAAAAGCGACTCTAGCGGGTGTTGTGAACAAAGTGGAATTCGTCGAGCCAACTAGGGGGTGACACGTGTCGCCTCCTACTCGTCAAAATATTTCATCTTTCGGAAATATCCACAATGGCCAAAATCTCGAAAACAAAGTGGGCCCACAGCCAGTAAATTTCCCAGTGGGCCCAGCGTGACCATTTAGAAAATAAAATTCCATAATTCTCTAATATTCCAAGAAGTCAGAATACTAAATGGGAATCAATTCCCGTTAACGAACCTTTTTCCTTCACAAAAGGAAACTTTTCCGTGGAAAAATCACCTCTTTCTTCCTTTCCAATTTCAATGTCGTATTCTCGTACGTACGTCCTCGTATACATACCCTGAAACTACGGGGTATAACAAAATGTCTGGATAAAATGCGTTGTTTGTCCATCGGCCCGAGGGTAAATGCAATACTGAGACTCACCTGAGTTCACAACCACTTTGGTAAAACCTCGCGAAACAAAGAAATAGCGGCGGGCTCATTGCTGTCATAAAAGTAGGAACCCGTGCAGCCTTACATCCTCACGATATACAACATCTCGCGTAACCCTCATGAGTAAACGTACGGTGAAAGACAAGATGGGCTGACCCATCGACCTACTATTGGTCGAACACGTTCGCGAGCTAAATGCGATGGTTACCTAAACTTGGGCTTAACACCTGCGTGACCTATCATCTAGTGGGACCACCTCAAGCGACCCACCACATTCCGGGCTGCGGGTTGACTCGCGATATGGCCTCGGCAACCGACCAGCCGTACTAAACTCGTTCCGTCGGAACAATATTACGATTCCACGTCATGAAAGCTACCACAATCTCGCACTACCCGTGGAATTATCCTGACATATATCACGCGTACCAAGTGCCCGACAAGGACCAGCGTAACATCCACTCGGGGCGGACCTTGCACGAGTCCCAGCGTTATAAATTCTAAGGCTCACGTTTCTCGTCCCCGGACTTACCGCTTCAACTACCCGTGTTTTCTAATCTGACTTACACAATGCTAACCGAACATAGCACTCCACGTGTATCTACCATGCGGCCTAAACAAGTCTCTTAAAGTGAAGATATATATGTAACTCTTGCCTCGCTTTCCCTTTGCCGCTCTAATCAAATCATGCTCTGTGCGCGTAACTCAGACGGTGATGAACGACCAGATCCAGAAGGGTGAGTCGTAACATCCGCGCCACCTGTTCGGACAATTTCTTGCAAAATGGCCTGCTGTCATAAGCCTAACAAGCTATCTAAGTAGTCGACACTCCCGTAAGAACACCTACCACAGCGGCCATGCAGAGGTGGGGCGGCCTCTGCAGCTAACACCCTTCTCTCGAACCCTTTGAATCATGGCCCGACACGGTAGGCTAAGTCATCCACCTGTATCCTCTTACTAGGACATTCTCTCCTCGCATGGCCGGCGGCCTTTGGTAAAACAAGCGTTAGTAAAAAGCGACATTTCGAGATGACGTCTACCGCATAGTGAACAACGAGAGAAAGCGAATGCGGGTGGAACCTATGTAACTCTGTGAACGAAACCACGGAGTTCGACCAACTCCTAAATACCAGCGTCAGTGCGCGGAGGACCACCTGTCTTGGCGGAGCGCATAACGATCGCTGCGAGAAGGTCCGCCTCGAAAGTTACCAAGGACCTGTTTATTGCGGCCTGCCTGCTGATCTTGGTTGTCCGTCGATCTCACGTTCCTCGGTTCTTTGGCGTAAGCTGTCGCGGGCAATGTCCATGTCGTGAAGAGCTACTCTTGTACCACTCTGCGCTAGATAATGTCGTCATGTCTGTGACATATCGGTGCACTCTATCCTCGTATGCCACTAGCAGCGGGGGACATGCGAGCGATAAGTCAAACTACATCTTTGTATTCCCGAACCGTCCGCGGTTCTACCTCGACATCATAAACCTAAGCGCGAGCTCTCGCAAATGCAGCGAGGTAAAGTGTGTAAGAAATGCCTGCGAGAACTCGTCCCAACCGGTGGGCGCATGCTTCCAGGATAGTTCCCATGAATCAAGCCGGTCATTGCGATGCCGTGCAGCCGATGCGAACCTAAGACCACCGACTGTGTCTCCGAAGCCTTGATCATTCTCATGATCCGCTGTAACTGTCGAATAAACTCCTGAGGATCTTCCTCAGTTCCCGATCCATAGAACTCGGGTGGATTGCACTTCGAAGTCCGAAATCTCAACTATCCGGATCTAGGGTGAACTCTGTACTAAGACCTCAGACTCTCGTCATCCTCTCGTTCGGCCACGGACTAGCTAGTAATTGGGCCATCTCGCTTAACTCCTATCCTCTGTTCTGGCCGTGGGACTAGAGGCTCGGTATCGTGGTTTCGGTAGCTCACTGCTCTGCTCTAAACTCTCCGGGGCTAGCGGCGTCGAGAACTCCCGAATGAGCGGCTGTCTCGGATAATGACTGGCGTGTGCCTGGTAACCCTTTGTGCTCTACTCGCTGACTCCTGTTGCCTTGCCCTCAGGCTCTGGTTGCCTTGCGCGAAGGCATAACGGGTGAAAAGAATACGTCGGAGGAGTCGACTTATAACACGGCTCTAAGGCCGCGATCTCGGTGAGAAGAATAGAAACCAATCCTAAATATCCTGCGACCTCACGATTATAGGTGTGGTGCACAACACCGATAATCAAGACTCTACTAGATGCGGTGCAGTAGACACTTTCCGAGGATTAACTGCTCTGATACCACTTTTGTCACGACCCGACCACGGGCCCGCGACTGGTGCCTTACCCCGGGCACCCTAGTGATACAACATCAGAGAAAATCAGCGGAAAATAAAAAAAACATACACATGAAACAAGATACACAATAATGAAATAAGAAAACAGGCTAACTAAAACGGTTACCTTTCTGAATATATAAATAAAACTTGAACCCGAACAGTTACATCCCTTTTATAAACTACGCCCACAGCGATTACTCTGGACCTCTACGAATGTTATAACAACAACGACGGAGGGCCGCCATACCCACGAATGTAAGTACCTGACAACGATTATACGAAGATAAGCCTCCGAAAGCGGAGCTTCCCAAATGACTGTGATCCTATGGCGAGGATCGGCGGCGGTGTACCTCTACTGCGGCGTGAGCGGCCTCGAAGGAAGTCGATCTGCAGGTACCAAGTATGTGAAAGCGTAAATGCGAAATCAAATCATAACATTTTAAAACCAATTACAAATCGTCACGAACAACCAATTTAAGCGCACGTAGTGCCACGCATAAACAAGAGCAAAATAGATATAACAAGCGGTCTTTTCTAGGCGCTAATGATCGAAGCAAGGCGAATCGCCCGTAGTATCATTATGCGTGCCTAATCACGAACTCCGATCCGCATAGTCACGCAGACCGCGTGAGGTATTTCTCGCATCGGGAAAGCTAACGCGGCATCCTCGCGGACTCCGCGATCCGCATAGTCACATAGACCGCATAGTCACACAGACCGCATGAGGTACTCCTCGCATCGGGATACACACCCGGAACGATCAATCCTGGAACTCCCGCAGCTCTGCATAGTCACACAGACCGCATGAGGTATACCTCGCATCGAGGGTGGCAAGTCCTCGGCATCATAACAAGTCAGGGGGGTATGTGATATAATAGCAGAACAACGGGCTTATCGTTTAACAACGTAAGCACAACAAGAATAACTCCCTCACACAAACATCACAAGACACTAACACACGTGGCATCGTAACATGTTTACTTATCAATCCATCTTACTACACTTTCTAGAAATCAATACAATATTTTCATAAACAAATAAGTAAACCGTTCCTTCTATCTTCCTTAAGTCGTTATACCTAACTTCCCATAAAGCTAGTATAACACTTAAGCTTTTAAAACCAAGTATTTCTTTTCTTTCAAAAATGATTCATAACTCTTTTGAAATACTTCAAGATTCTTATTATTTAAAACTCAAGTCAAAAGACATCAAAGTAAAACCAAAATAATTTACATACATTCTTTATAAACCAACCTTAAGACAAAAGCATGCCTTCCTTTTTAAAACCAAGGCAATTTTTCCTTTAAAAGTCAAGTAGCAATATACTTTTTAAACCAAGTGTCTCACTCTTTTAAAAACCAGTAACCTATACCTTTAAATCAAGTTACTTCTCCTTTCCCAAAATCAAGTTGTTTATAAGTCAAGTTATCATTTTAAATCCAATGATAAAAAAATTCTTTTTTTCGAAATCAAGGTAACTTTATTCTTTAAAATACCACACACCCATTACTCATGAGTGAGGTTTTACAACTTTTTAACATAATTCAAGTCCTGAATATTTCATAACAAGTCACTTAACTTTGGAATCAAGTCAAGGACACAAAAGGAAAATCAATTTCCTTTAAACACACATGCGTCTACCACACTAAATATATTTCACAAATATCATGCTAGAAAGGATAGGAAGAGGTTCACATACCTCGCGACGATTATCGACAATTAGCAAACCGCTCCAAAGTACTCTAACCTTGCTCGCCTTTTCCACCCTTCAAGTAGAATACGCTACTCGTAATCTTGACCTATAAAGGCCACAAGCGTCTATCAACCTCTAGATCTCTTCGTAGAATAATTCTAGATACAAGATTCCTTATTCTACGGAAAATTCGGCGACCTCCCCAGAAACCACATAAATCTCCTCTCTAACGAGGCCTGCTACCAAGCCAACAATTCGGGGTTACCGTCTAACGGGCGTGTACAATTCTACTCCACAATAATACTATAAGTCTACGTAAATACGGTCCTATGTAAATCTGATTCAATTCTTATCCATATTCATTCTACATATAGTATACTCAACTATACATTACTACAACATGTAATATCCAATTACAATAGGGGGACAAAGATCATTACCTCGATAAGCCCAAAATTATCCAAGATATAAGTCGATCCTAAGCAACGTTTAGCTCCAATTCCTGACGCTCCAACCCGCTCCAAGCAACCCTTAGAAGTTTCCAAACAACTTCTCTTAACACTTCATCTAAGTTATGAAGATTTTTCTAGGGCTTCATTTTTGCGACTATAGGAATAAAGTAGTATTTTTCCGGGCCCTTAGTATTTGAAATAACTTTGGAAAGCTACTAGGAATACTAGGCTAAGGTATTTGGAATAACAACAATACTTGAAGAATTCTACTCAAGGTGGGGGGGGGGGGGGTCTTTGGACGTGAACTCACTAAGGGAGGGAGGAATTTTTGCCTTGAAACTTTCTAATGTGGATGAAATAAAGTCTTGCACCTGAGGGTATTTATAGGAAAATCAATGGCCAAGATCTAGGCAAGTGGATGGTGAAGATTGGGTACATGTGTGTGGGTAGTTGGCCAACCATTTGTTCACCACAAAAATGGGACAAGTGGCCACCACAAAAATGGGCCACTTGTCCACCTAACGTCCCACTTGTCCTTCTCCATTCGGCCAACATGGCCACGGGGTGACACGTGTCGCCCCTACTCGTCAAAATATTTCATCTTCGAAAATATCCGTAATGCCAAAAATCTGAAAATAAAGTGGGCCACAAAGCGTAAATTTTCAGTGGGCCCACGTGACCAATTTCGGAAATAAAATTTCATAATTCTCAAATATTACAAAAAGTACGAATACCAAATCTGGGAATCCAATTCCCATTAACGAACCGTTTTCCTTCACAAAATCCGGAAACATTTCCGTCGAAAAATCACATCTTTCTTCCTTTCCAATTTAAATGTCGTATTCTTGTACGTACGTCCTTACATACATACTCTGGAACTACGGGGTGTAACAATTCTTCTCATGTATCTTCAACTGTCTAGATGCCTACGCAATAACCTTTCCAAACTGCATCAAGACACATCTAACTTGACTCAGAGGCGTATGATAGGCATGAACCATAGCATCCCGATGGTAAGGTTAGGGTGAGTGCGATGATCAAAAATTCTTTTAGTTTCTGAAAACTTTCTTCACATGCTTCGACCACGGTACTTAACCGCTTTTTGAGTCAGCGGGTCAAAAGAGCGTGAACTAGAAAAACCTTTTACGAATCTTCATAATACCCTGAGCCAAGAAACTTCTAACCTCAGCCGGGTGGTGGTTTTGTCGATTCTTCACGCTTCTATCTTACGGGGTCTACCATAATTCCATCCCTTGACACAACATGGCCCAAAAAGGCTACCTTTTCCAACCAAAATTCACACTTTGAAAATTTAGCATATAGTTTCTCCTGTTTCAAGACTTGAAGCACTACCCTCAGATGCTCTTCATGTTCTTCAATACTCTTACTGTAAATTAGGATATCATCTATGAACACGATCACGAACAAATCTAGAAATGGTTTGAAGATTCTGTTCATTAAATCCATAAAAGTCGCTGGGGCATTGGTTAACCCAAAAGACATGACCAAGAACTCATAATGGTTGTATCGGGTTCTAAAGGCTGTTTTGGATATATCATCTGGATTTATTTTAGTGATGATATCGACGGAGATCAATCTTGGAAAAATAGCTAGCTCCCTGAAGTTGGTCAAAAAGATCATCGATTCTTGGTAATGGGTATCGGTTCTTGATCGTGACCATATTGAGCTGCCGATAATCGATGCACATTCGGAGCGATCCGTCTTTATTTTTCACAAACAGGACTGGTGCACCCCAAGGGGAAACACTAGGCCTTATAAAGTCTTTATCCAGAAGATCCTTCAATTGTTCTTTTAACTCCCTCAATTCAGATGGGGCCATTCGATATGGAGGAATATAAATGGGTCTTGTACCCGGAATTAACTTTATAGCAAACTCCACTTCTCTATCCGGAGGAAGGCCTGGAAGATCTTCAGGAAAAACCTCCGGAAAATTTCGAACAATAGGAACATCATTCACTGCTGGGGATTCTTTTTGGGTATCCACTATATTAGCCAGATATGCATACTCCACTCTGTGACTTCTCAATAACTTTTGAGCCCCAAGGTAGGAAATAAAGCGGCACGAGGATATTCCAATCCTACCCTTATAACAACTTACGGTTCTCAGGAAAAGTTAATCTCACTATCTTTCGCGACAATCTAACATGGCATAACATGCCGACAACCAATCCATACCCAAAATGGCGTGAAGTCTACCATATCAAGTAGTACTAGGTTCACCATTGTTCCTGCCATTCACTTCTAATGGGAATTATTTACCACAGAGGCCCAAATTGAGGCCCTGCGGTGTCATAACCTCAAAGGTTCACTTAAATAAGAAGGTTCTACGTGTAAATTCTTAGCAAAGCCCGTTGACACATATGAAAATGTAGAGCGAGGGTCGTATAATACAAATGCGAGAATACGAGACTAGCAAAATACATGTGACGCGCGTTAGATGTACGCCTCATTCCTCTGGGGCAAAGCGTAGAGCCGATTAGCATTGTTGGTTTGTTGACCTCCCTGACTCTGGTGGGGTTGGTTTCCCTGATTTCCCCTGTAGGCAGCTGTGGTTGCTTCTGACCTCCCCTAAATAGATTGAGTTTGGGTCCTCTTCTTGCAATCCCTGGCATAGTGGCATGACTCTCCACAGTTATAACATGTCTTCGTTAAGAGCCGACATTCTCCAGTGTGTTTCC
This sequence comes from Przewalskia tangutica, assembly GCA_029844215.1. Lineage (NCBI taxonomy): Eukaryota > Viridiplantae > Streptophyta > Magnoliopsida > Solanales > Solanaceae > Przewalskia > Przewalskia tangutica. The sequence goes on along the minus strand of CM056720.1, from coordinate 101,453,760 downwards.
TTTGACAAATCTTACAAATCGGTTTGTCACCTCCTGTGTTAGGGTTGGTGGCCTTGTCCTTGCTACCTTGGTAATTAGACCATCTGTGACCTTTAGGCTTGAAATAAGACTGGCCCACAAATTGGTTCGGTCCTGAAGATCCCTTACTAAACTCTTGCTTCTGATTTTGACTCTGGTTAAATGATCCTGACGTTCGAAATCTATTCTGCGAATATTCTCTTTTTGCTTTAGCGAAACCTTCTACCCTCAAAGCCATATCGACAATCTGAAGATAAGTTCGATCGTTGGCTAACGGCACCACCTTCTCTGCTATGTTCGGGTTTAAACCCTCTACAAATCGCTTGACTCTATCCATTTCTGTAGGGACGACATGTGTGTTGTATCTGATAACCTCACGGCGGGTATCATATTCTTGTACAATGCGGTCACCTTGCTTCAATTGTTCAAACTCCGTCGGCGCGTCCTTGCGGCGTGTTAGGCATAAATTTCTCAATGAATGCCGCTCTGAACCCTCCCAGTCATTGGTGGTGACATCGAGGGCGATTTTCCTAAAATTCCTCCACCACACCCGCATCATCCACTAGTCGCGCGCCTACCAAGTTGGCGCCTGCGTCTCCACGCATCCCAATGTGAACATTAAGTCTTCAACTTCATCGAGGAATACTATCGGGTCGGCCTTGGGGTCCTTCCTGAGTAAAGTGGTTCTCTTCTCCTCATAAAATTTGCCATAGCCTATCAGGTACTGCTTGAGCTTCTACACTCTCGGTCAGTGGTGCGATCATCGGTCCACTGGGCCGTCGTTCGGTGCTATGACGGAGACACTAGGTGCGGGTGGAACCATGTGTGGAATCGCAATCGTCATTAACTCTATGAGTCTATCTAGTTTACGTCCCACCGTTTCTTGGGCCATTTGACTCTCGTTCTCTCAACATTTTCTCCGCTCCTTCGGACACCACTCGTCATTGGAGGTACATGAGCTTCGTGATGAACCTCCTCTTGAGCCCAAGGATTTGTGAATTCACCATTTTCTGTGAAGACAAACACACTCATATTTTAGAAGACGGAATGTCTACTCTAGCTCTTAAAATTTTCTTATAGTTCATAAGCATGCAACACCACAAGAAAACGCAGATTAACTAAACAATAATGACAACTCATAACTTGCATTAATAATGTTTCATGTTATACCCCGTATTTCCAGAGTATGTATGTGAGGACGTACGTACAATTGTGTAAACCCGAATTATGATTAAGGACGAAAATTGTGCACACCCTACGAAACGAATTGTTTTTCCGACGAAAATTTTTCCGAACTTTGTAAAGGAATTTCGTTTCAAGAATTTATTTATTTTGGATTTTCCGAGAGATGAAATATTTTGGACAACGAGAGGGTGACATGTGTCACCTCCAGTGGACAGATTAGTGGGCGAAATGGAGTGCGTTTTTCATTTTAAAGGCTTAAAACCTTTGGTCAAGGTTAGGTAGGATATTTTGTGATATTTGTGGAGTAGATGGATAAGGTACACATGTGCAAATCTACACCCTCCACTTGCCCTCCACTTGTTTGAATCTTGGCCATTGATGGCCCTATAAATACCCCCCCTTAGTTGAAGACTTCTTCATCCACAAAATAATTTCTAAGTCTTAAAATCCTTCCCCTCCTCTTGAGCTCTCGTCAAACCACCCTCCTTTGTGAGCCCTCGGCCGAAACCCCCCCCCCTACCTAGAAGTCTCTCGTCGAAATAACCCCCCCCCTTGGTAGAGAAATACTTCCCCAAGTATTGTTACTATTCCAAATACCTTAGCCCAAATACCTTGTAGTATTCCAAGTTACCTCTATGCTTAGAGCCAAGAAAATACTACTATACTTCCTTTAGTCACTAAACGAAACCCTAGGAGAAACTTCATAGTTGGTTGAAGTAATAAGAAGAAGTTGTGTAAGAACTTCTAAGGGTTTCTTGGAGCGGATTGGAGCGTTCAGATTAGGAGCTAAACCTTGCTCAGGATCGACTTATATCTTGGATAATTTTGGGTTTATCGAGGTAAATAATCTTATCCTTCTATTGTAATTGGAGATTACATATTGTAGGATTTTAGAATTGAGTATAAGATACATTGAAGGATATTAAAGAAGAGAATTGAACTGTACTTACATGGAATTTGTATTTCTGATGAACTTGAGTAGTTTGTGGGTAGGGAAGTCTTTGCCCAAATTTTTAGTAGAAATAAGAACATTGCTTAGAATATTCTCTGAGTAGTCTAGGCGTTGATAGGCGTGTTGACTATTATAGGTTGATACTCTGCTTGCGACATATTCGACTTGGCGGTGGATTTCGCGGGAGGTATGTGATTCTTCCTATCCTCTTGAGCATGATATTTTAAAAGAATATATATAGTACGGTGAGCGTGCGTGTGTTAGCGAACGTGGTTTTACTTGATGTCTTTTGACTTGAGTTTTAAATAATAAGAATCTTGAAGTATTTCAAAAGAATTAAGAATCGTTTTTAAAGAAGAAATACTTGGTTTTAAAAGCTTAAGAGTTATACTAGCTTTATGGGAAGTTAGGTATAATGACTTAAGAGAAATAAAAGGCAGTTTACTTAATTATTTATGAAAGCCTTGTATTGTTTTGGAAATGAGAATAAGTATCGAACAAACCAACTGCGGCGCTAATAAAGGAAAATGTCTTGACTAATTAAGTATTATTAAAACCGATGAAACCTCCATCTGCATAGAAGCTAAGATAAGACAAAATTGTATTACATTTCCTAGATCATGGCTGCTTTAATAAGATCATTAATAAACAAGTTTGATTTTCTTAAGTAAGGGCTTGATTTATAAAAGACAAAGACTTGAAAATTTGAAGTGTTTTCGTTTAAAAAGGAAGGCATGCTTTTGTCTGAAGTTGGTTCAAAAAGAAGGTAGGAAAATTGTTTTGGTTTACTTAAAAAGATAGTCACTCTATTTTTATCTGCAGTATCGTGTGACTCAGTGAAAGAAAGCGGATCTTTTAAAGAGTTAATATATGAAGTACTTTGGGGATAAAAACCCGAACTTGTTGACATAAAATAGAAAGTACCTTGTGTGAATAACTTGACTATGTTGGTTTGTGATAGCCTTGTAATACTTTCTTGTTGGTTTGATAAGTAAACATGTTAGGATGCTACGTGTGTTAGTGTCTTGTGATGTTTGTGTAAAGGGGTTTCCCTTGATTGTGCTTATGTTGTTTAACGATAAGCCGTTATGTTAGTATTGTACCACTCACCTCTTGACATGATATAACTGGGGTTAGGCTGCTCCGTCGAGGTATACCTCATGCGGTCTGTGTGACTATGATTCGAGAATACCTCATGCGGGTCTAGGGGACCTATGTGGAGCTACGAGAGTTCCAGGTTAGTGTGCGGGGAATACCTCATGCGGTCTATATGGCCATGCGGACTACGAGAGTCCAGAACGATGCCGAGGAGTAGCTACCCTCGATGCGGGGAATACCTCATGCGGGCCTAGGTGGCCTATGCGGTGCGGTGAGTTCAGGATTTGACGCGCACATTGATCGAGGCGAGTGTCCAACCGATCATGTGGCGCGATGCAGAAAGACCTCGTGATCTGATTTTATAGCATTGTTGAGTGCGTAGGTTTTAGTAGTCGGCTATGCCTTACTTACCGTCTGATTTTATTATGACACAGGTGGGACCTGGTGTTCATGTGTATTCCTTGGTGCTTTTATATCATGGACTGCCGGCAGTGAGGAAGGAATTTCACGGGCATGATTGATATTGTGGGCATGAGACCCATGGTTATATTTGAGTGATGACTTTAAGGGCGTGAGTCACGACTTGACATATTTGCTTACATATTGTGTATCGTAAATTGGTTATCATATATGTCTTACATTTTATATAGACTATTATGATTTCATTTCTGATATTTTTAGTTTCACATACTTAGTACTGTTGTCTTGACCTCCTTCGGAATGTGTTCATCTGCAGTGAGTACGCGATCGTCGATCCTCGCTCATAGGATCACGATTCGGCGTTTTGGGAAGCTCGTTCCTCGGAGGCTTATCTTTGGTATAGTCCCTGTTGTTGTAGATACTTACATTCGGGGTATGGCGAAGCCATCAAATCGTTGTTGTTATAACATTCTTAGAAGTGCGTAATGCTGCTGTACGAGTTTGTAAAGGGATATAGCGTTGGGTTCAAGTTTTTATATATATATGCCGAAGGCAACTTTTCTCGAGATAAAGCGTGTTACACCCGTAACTCAGGACATGTTTAAGAGAATGTGCGTAAGGAACTCAAGACTTGAAATTAATCTGAAAAGAAAGAATTGTTTTTAGCGGAAAATATTAGAAACGTCGGAAAGGGAAAAATGTTCGTTGAGAGAATTGGATTCTCAAAATGCATGAATTGAGGATTATGGAATGTATTTTCATTATGGAAATTTATTTCTGGATTTGGTCGTGTGGGGCCCAGGAATTTGACGTTTTGTGGGGCCCACGAGGGTTACGGAATTTTATGGACGAATGGAAGGGCGACACGTGGCACCCTCCCACATGGCTTGGTCGAATTAATGCAAGGGCAAAAGGGTCATTTGACCATGGTAAAGATGAGAAAGTCTTGCTAATTGTAGAGCTTGATATAGTTGACTTGTCAAAGGGCCACATGGGCTTGATCCTAGTGAAAATCATCTTAGCCACCCATTTGTTTAAGTCTTGACCTTCCATAGTGTTATAAATACATACTAGTAGCAAGACTAGTTCCACACTTAGTCATATTTCAAGAAAATATTAGAGAGCAAAGAGAGGGAGCTCACGGGTTCATGCTAAGTCCCACACAAAAAATTTTAGTTTGTGATCCTTTATTCACAAGACTTAAACCCAAGGTCCCTAAGGGTATTGTAAGGATATCTCAATAGAAAGATTTCGGAAGCAGCGTTTTCACGTTAGTCGCAAGGCGAAAACCTAGGGAGCTCTTCAACTTTGAAGTTGGAAATAGAAGAGGAGTTTTTCACAAGCTTCTAAGGGTTGCAAGTAGCGGATTGAAACGTCAAGAAAAGGAGTTGGAGTTGCTAAGGATCGACTTAGGGTTTTGGATCATTTTGAGCTTAAGAAGGTAATAATCTCCGTCTTGCTATATTAATTTGAGATTTCATGTTGTAGTAGTTAGAAATTATCATGTGGATTATATTATGAAGAATGATATGTGTTATGGAATATTTGGATGGAATCCGAAAGTTGCATGATTTAGCCTTTAAGATTGTAATTCAATTTAGTTACTAGTTTAGTCGTCGCATGTTATCTAAAGAGTTGATTAAGGTGGTTATAATTGCTAAGTTGTTTATGACTAAATAACATGCTAGACCTAAGAACTTGGATTGAAAATGAATTGGAAAGGTTGATAAGTTGTTGCACTTTTTGGCCGAATTGACATTTGTATTGTGGACTAGTTTAATGTATTTGGTGGGGCGGAATTTTACACGTCCTGTTAAGGCTTGTAATCCCCTTTGGTTAGCTGATTTGTTGGGCCTTAAATGTGGCGTGTTTGGTTATTGTATTCGGCCTTGAAAAAGGTGGCAAAGTATGTAGAAACAAAGGAAGTGCTGTCCGATTTTCCGTAGAATTTAGTGACTTAGCACTTAGAATATTCTACGTCCGAAGCTAGAGGTTAATGGACGTATTGTGGCCAATTTAGGTTGAAGTACCAAGTATAGCGTATTCTACTTGAAGGATGGAATAGCAAGCAAGGTTGAAGTACTTTGGAGCTTTTTGCTACTTGTCGGTAATCGTCGCGAGGTATGTGAACCTCTTCCTTCCTTTGGCATGATTCTATGTATGAAATATACATGTAGTAGTATTTCATGATTCCGTCTACTCTTAGAAGTTAAGATGTAGTTATGTTGATTTACTCTATGTAAAAGCTACGTCTAAGAAATCCTAAGTCCTTACCAAGTCTTATGGGGGATGTTGGTAAGAGTCGTTAGGAAGTATTTGGAGTCGAGTTGACTTGGCTAATTTACGGCACGAATGAGAATAAGTATCGAACAAGCCATTGCAGCGTTAATAAAGGAAAATGTAATGACAATTAATTATGTTAAAACAAGTAGAATTTTCCATCTGCATAGAAGCTAAGATAAGACAAAATTGTATTACATTTTCTAGATCATGGCTACTTGAATAAGATCATTATAAATAAGTATAACTTATTCACAACGCACCAAAGTATATGTTACTTAATTTAAAAGAGTTTACGTATGAAGTTTTTAAGACTTTGAAACTTGTTTTCTTAAAAGTTAAGAGACTTGAAGTATTTTGAAAGCTATGTGATTTGATTTGAAAGTATAAGTCTCTTGGTTATAAAAAGAATGAATTAGTTTAAGGCATAAAGTTAGTATGACGGCTTTATGGGAAGTTAGTTATAATAACTTTATGGGAGGTTAAGAGAATGGTTTTCTTGATAACATAAACAAGAAATGATTTGAAATAAAGAAGGGCAAATTGTTTTAAAGGTACCAATTGCTTAAGGTCTTTAAGAAAGAAGTCACTTGATTTAGAAGCGGTATTTGTATTTCTAAAAGGTATTGTGACTTGTCTGAAAGGTAGAGATGACTTGATACTACGGTTGTTAGTATGGGAAGTTTTATTTGAAAAGAGTCTTTCTAAAGGAGTAGAGGTGCGTAGTACGTTGGGTTAAATTCGGGTTTTATGTGACATTATCGACCGAGAGATGGGCAGGCGTATACCTTCTGGGCGGACTATATGACATTATCGACGAGAGATGGGCGGGCGGTATACCTTTGCAGGCGGACTATATGACAATATCGACCAGAAGATGGGCAGGCGGTATACCTACGCGGACTATATGACATTATCGACCGGAGATGGGCGGCGGTATACCTTACGGCGGACTATGTGACTTTATCGCGTCGATTTGGGCGGGCGATATAAGCGTCCTCCGTAAAGAGTCGGATTAGGTTATGAAAGATAAGTAAGTTAGATGGTAATAAACTTAATGACTTCTCCTAAGTATGTACGTAAGATATGGCTATAACTCTTAATGGAATGGAAAATATAATGATATGCAATTAAGTTCATAAGTGGTAATGACACGGCGGATCGGTATGTACTTTTATACTTGCTCTGTCATTCTCTTGTCTGATTATTGTCACGACCGAACCGGGCGTGGATAGTGCCTACCCGCACCCAGTAGACATACATCAGAGTAATCAGCGGAATATAAAACAAGACATGACATAATATGAAATATGAAACGATTAAATCGAGAAAACTTGCCTTTCGGCATATATATATAACAACTAGAAACGATTACATCCCTATTTACAACTCGACCACAGCGATTACTCTGGACCTCTAAGAATGATATGACAACAATGGCGGGGCGGGGCCGCCATACCTGAATGTAAGTACCTACAACGGCGGTATACGGCTGATAAGCCTCGAGAAAGCGGAGCTTCCCAGCAATGGCTGTGACCCTATGGCGAGGATCAACAAGCGGGTGTACCTACTGCGGCATGAACACGGCCCGAGGAGAGTCGATTACAATGTACCAAGTATGTGGCGAAAATGCGAAGTAAAATCAAAGTATTTAAAACCATTTGCAAATACAACGGTTCAATGCGCATAGTGCCACAACATAAACAAGAGCAAAATAGATATAATGTAATCTGGTCTTTTCTAGGCGCGAATGATCGAAGCAAGGCCAATCGCCTATAGTATCATTATGCGTGCCTAATCTGGACTTCCGCGATCCGCATAGGTCACACAGACCGCGTGAGGTATTCCTCGCGTCGGGGTAGCTAACCCGGTACCTCACGGACTCGCGATCCGCATAGTCTCATAGACGCGTAGTCACCTGCACGCATAGGGCATCCCCGTCGGGATAAAACACCGGAATGATCAATCACGGAACTCCGCGACTCGCATAGTCGCACCGTGCGCCAGGCGTATAGACCCGCATCAAGGGTGGCAAGCCCTCGGTATAATAAGTCAAGGGGTAGGTGATATAGTAACAGTACAACGGGCTTACCGTTTAACAACATAAGCACAACAAGGGAAACCCCTTTACACAAACATCACAAGATACTAACACCCGTATCATCCTAACATGTTTACTTATCAAATCAACAAGAAAGTATTACAAGGCTATCACAAACCAACACAATCAAGTTATTCACACAAGGTACTTTCTACTTTATGTTAACAAGTTCGGGTTTTTATCCCCAAAGTACTTCATACATTAACTCTTTAAAAGATCCGCTTCTTTCACAAAAAGTCACACAATACCCGTAGTATAAAAAATAGAGTGACTATCTTTTTAAGTAAATCAAAACACTTCCCTTTGTAAAATCAAGTAACAACATTATTTTCCAAACGTTCAAGTTTGCCTAATTTCAAATGCTCAAGTTTCTCATTTTCAAAAGGTTTCGTAGTTCATAGTTTTAATCACTTAATGATATAATTCTCTTTTAAAACAATTTGAGAAACATATGCCTTATGTGTGAGTTAGGTTATTCTTGTTTATAACAATCTGATTTAAGCAGCCATGATGTAGGAAATGTAATATCATTTTGTCTTATCTTAGCTTCTATGCAGATGGAGGTTTCTACTGGTTTTAATAATACTTGATTAGTCAATACATTTCCCTTTATTAGCGCTGCAGTGGTTTGTTCGATACTTATTCTGATTCAGAAATCAGTAAAACATTATTCCCTTTAAAAACCAAGTACTCATTACTCACGAATGAGGTTTCACACTTTTTAACAAAATTCATATTAAATTAATTAAGTCAAGTCTCTTATCTTTTAAGACCAAGTCTCTTAACTTCTAAAATCAGTAAACCATTCTTTTTATCTTTCTTAAGCCGTTATACCTAACTTCCCATAAAGCTAGTATAAGCGTTAGCTTTTAAAACCAAGTATTACTCTTCTTTCAAAAAGGTTTCTTAATTCTTTTGAAATACTTCGAGATTTTTATTATTCAGGCTTAAGTCAAAAGACATTGCCGTAAAACTACGTTCAGTTAACACACGTACGTCTACCGTACTATATATATTCTTTTAAAAATATCATGCTCAAGAGGATAGGAAGAATCACATACCTCGCGACGATTATCGACTATTAGCAAAACGCTCCACCGTATAACCCGCTTAGCCTTGTCCACCCTTCAAGTAGAACATGCTACTCACAGAACATTCAACCTATAAAGGCCATATACGTCTATCAACGTCTAGACTACACTGAAGAATATTCTAAGTAGAGGGTTCTCTATTCTACGGAAAATCGGGCAGTACTTCCCTACCCGTCATACTACACAAGTCTACTGTAAGTACAGTCTTATGTAAGTACATTTCAAATCTTCTTCTTTTATACCCTTCTACTGTGATTACAGTTCAATTCTATTCTTTAATATACTTCTATAACTTATACTCAACTCTTATCTATTCTTATAGGTAATCTTCAATTACAATAGAAGGACAAAAGTGTTTACCTCGACAAGCCCAAAATTATCCAAGTTAAATGTCGATCCTGAGCAAGGTTTAGCTCCTAATTGCACGCTCCGATAGCTCCAAGACCCTTAGAAGTTTCTAAACAACTTCTACTCAACTACTAAAAGGGATTTGGGGCTAGGGTATTTTGGAATAGTAACTACTAGAAGGCAACTTCTACAAAGGGGAGGGGGGGGGGGGAGAGGGTTCTCGGCCGAAGCCACTAGGAAGGGGGGGCAGAGGGCTTGGACGAGAAACACTACAAGGGAGAGGGAGTTTTTGAGACTTAGAGAATGAGGAGTGGATGAAGAAGTCTTCACTCAAGGGGGGGTATTTATAGAACACTCAAGGGCTAAGATCAAAACAAATGGAAGGTGGAGATTATGATCCAAGTGAAAGATGAGGTCTTCCAACCAAGTGTCTCCCACAACATTTGGACATATGTCCACCACAATATTGGAACACATGCCCACCACACCAATGAGCCATGTGGACTCCACTAACTCTCAAAAAAACGCCCCACTCTACCTACTCCCACTAACCCAAAATGTCTTGCAAGACTTGACCAATTTGACTTGCCCACTAGGCCACATTTCGTCCAACCTAAGCCAACTAAGGGTGACACATGTCGCCCTCCCATTGGTCCAAAATATTTCGTCTCTCGGAAAAATCCGTAATCGGTTACAATATTAAAAACGTAGAATTTCCTTCACAAGGTTCGGAATCTTTTCCGTCGAAAGCTTACAATTTCATTCTTAACCTAATTAGGGTTTGTACAAACGTACGTACGTCCTCACGTACATACTCCGGAACTACGGGGTATAACATTCTCCCTCGTAGAAACATTCGTCCGAATGTTCCTTCTCAAGCAGGATAACGATATAGGTCCTCACAACTTAACAGTTTGCAAAAGCCACACATGGCCACAAAAAAACACACGCTCCAATACTTAATCCAAGTCTACGAGGAATCACCTCTAACATCACAAAAGCTTCCACCCAAAGTCTAAACGATACTCCCTTAAGAAACGATCACTTCTATTCTCTTAACACATGTTCACTTCTTCCCTTACTCGTCGTACCCTTCTCGTACACTCGAACTCTTTCTCATACCTTACCACATTTCCGTTACTGCTTCAGTTTCCAAATCTCTGGGTTACTACCTCCAACTTTGGTCATCATTACTGGGAATAATCTGGATGGATCTCTGATACTTTTCCGAACATAACAACATGAAGACCGGACGTACTGCCTCCTACGTCGGAAGGCAAAGCTAACATATAGGCAACCTGGCCTATTCTTCACATGATCTGAAAAGGCCCAAAGTAACTCGGGCTAAGTTCCCTCTGTTTTCCAAAACTCGTCACACCCTTTCCGGGGTGGTACCTTCAAGAAGACCCACCACAACTGAACTCCAAGCATCGTCGCCGATTATCCGCACGACTTCTGTTGACTCTGAGCTGCCAATAACCTCTTTTGGATAAGCTTCACCCTATCCGCATCCTGCTGAAACAATTATGAACCAACAATCTGAACCTTGCCAACATCGAACCGATCGACCGGCAACCTATACTCCCGCCCCCACAAGGCGTCATAAGGCGATATCCGAATACGATATGGTAGCTATTATAATACACACTCAACCAAGAGGCGAATAATCCTTACTACCCGAAATCCAAACAACGGCACGAGGGCGAATGCGTCGAGACTCACTGAGTTCCTAACCTGCTGGTAAAACCTCCGAGAAAGAAATAGCCATAACACGGGCTTCATGCGTCTTAAGGTGAAAGTAGTCACCTCGTGCAGCCTTACAACTTTCCTGATAAAACCTCTCGCATAATCCTCTGCCAAGTAATCGGTCCTGACTGAAAGACAAGATGGGCTGACCTCATCGGCCCGACTACTGGTCGAACGCATCCACGAACTCGTCATTTGGTTTACTAAACTTGGGCCTAACACCCCGTGATCCTATCACAAAGCGGGACCACCACAAACTGACCCACCACAATACAGTCGCGGGTTGACCCGGTGGTCCTCAACCCGATCGCCAAGAAAACTCTTGTTCCCCGATCCGGAACAATCTCACTAATCAGGTCACGAAAACCTAGTGGTCTTCTTAGCTCAACTACCCTCTTTCATTTCATACCACTCAGGGTTTTATCACACAAACATATCTCACGTGTACTATGCACTCCGATAAGGGTCAAACATAAAAATACATCTTTTGCTCGAGATGGTCTTACCTCTAAGGTCTCTACGCTTAAAACTCTAAGGCTCACACTTTCTCTATCCCCCAAATCTTACCCGGTTAACTAACCATGATTCTAATCACAATTTACACAAGGTTAACTGAACGTAACACTTAAGATATACTTAACTTATCACACATACAATCTCTATAGGGTTAAGGATACACCTGTATCTACTGCTTCACTACCCTCTGTCGTTCCAATCAATCACGCCTGTGTGCAAGCATAACAAGCTGTCGAAGAAGTACGACACTCCCCACTATGACACTTACCACAACGGCCACACCGAGGTGGGGGTGGCCTCCTCTGGCTAACACCCCTTCCTCTTCGAACTACTGAATCCGCAACTGATCTGGTAGGCTGAGTCCTCCTACTAGGACATCCTTTCGACACATGGCCCTGACGGCCGCAGGTAAAACAAGCATCAACAAAAAATGACATTCCCCGGGATGACGCCTGTCATACTGTGAACACTGAGGGAAAACTGAACTCGGCTGGCTAGAACCTACGTATAGCTGTGAACCAGAAACCCTGGAGCTCTGACCAACTCCGGCATACCTCGAACGTCCTGAAGTTTGTGGAGGACCACTCTGCACTGGCGGAGGCGCATATCAGTCTGCTGGTGAGGTGATTCGCCTCGAAAGTTACCAAAAGGACCTTGCTGTCTTGGCCCTCTTCTGCTGATCTTGGTTAACCCGTCGATCCTTACGTTTCTCGGCCTGCTGCGCATAAGCCCGCATACGTGCCATGCTCGATCGGTGAAGAGCTACTCTTGCACAACCCTCTCTTAAATAGTCATCAAGACCCGTGATAAATCGATACCTAAAATACTCTCTGGTTGCTAACTCCCTAGCTAGTAACAGGGTTGTCTCTTTGCAATCTATTCTTTCGCTCTTGGTCGTGGGCAAGGTTCAAGTCTCATGGTCGCAGAGGAACCGCTGTGCCGTTCTAAACTCTGCTTTGAAATGGTGACGTCAGAACTCCCGAATGAAGCACCACCCGGTGATGATTGGGCTGTGCCCTCGTAACCCTCTGAACTCTACTCGCAGATCCCTCGGCTGCCTTGCCCTTCTGGGCCCGGGTTGCCTTACGCGGAGGCATAACGGTAAGGGAAAGAAATACGTTAGAGGGGTCCAACTTATAATACAGCTCTAAGGCACGATCTCAGAGTGAGAAGAATGGAAACCAATCCTAAATATCCTATAGCCTCCTGATTATTGGTGTGGTGCACAACACACCGATAATCAAGACTCTACTAGATACGATGCAGAGACACTTTCCGAGGATTAACTGCTCTGATACCACTTTTGTCACGACCCGAACCCGGGCCCGTGACTGGTGTCTTACCCGGGCACCCAAGTAGACATACATCAGAGTAATCAGCGGAATATAAAACAAGACATGACATAATATGAAATATGAAACGATTCAATCGAGAAAACTTGCCTTTCGGCATATATATAACAACTAGAAACGATTACATCCCTATTTACAACTCACCACAATTGCTCTGCACCTAAGAATGATATGACAACAATGGCGGGACGGGGCCCGCCATACCACGAATGTAAGTACCTACAACGACAGGACTATACCTGATAAGCCTCGAGAAACGGAGCTTCCCAACGCTGAATCGTGACCACATGAGAGAGGATCAACAATGGTGTACCTACTGCGGCATGAACGCACTGGGCGAGGTCGACAAGTGTACAAAGTATGTGGAATCGAAAAGCATCAAGTAAAATAAAAGTATTTAAAACCATTTGCAAATACAACCAGTTCAACTGCACATAGTGCCACAATATAAACAAGAGCAAAATAGATATAATGTAACTGGTCTTTTCTAGGCCGCGAATGATCGAAGCAAGGCCAATCACCCATAGTATCATTATGCGTTCCTAATCCTGGACTTCCCGCAGTCCGCATAGGTCACACACAGACCCGCATGAGGTATTCCTCGCATCGGGGGTAGCTAACCCCGGTACCCTCCTGGACTCCCGCAGTCCGCATAGTCTCATAGACCGCATAGTCATACAGACCGCATAGGGCATCCCCCGCATCGGGATAAAACACCCGGAATGATCAATCTTGGAACTCCCGAAGCTCCGCATAGTCGCACCGAATGCATAGGCCGTATAGACCTGCATCAAGGGTGGCAAGCCCTCGGTATAATAAGTCAAGGGGGTAGGTGATATAGTAACAGTACAACGGGCTTACCGTTTAACAACATAAGCACAACAAGGGAAACCCCTTTACACAAACATCACAAGATACTAACACCCGTAGTATCCTAACATGTTTACTTATCAAATCAACAAGAAAGTATTACAAGGCTATCACAAACCAACACAATCAAGTTATTCACACAAGGTACTTTCTACTTTATGTTAACAAGTTCGGGTTTTTATCCCCAAAGTACTTCATACATTAACTCTTTAAAAGATCCGCTTCTTTCACAAAAAGTCACACAATACCCGTAGTATAAAAATAGAGTGACTATCTTTTTAAGTAAATCAAAACACTTCCCTTTGTAAAATCAAGTAACAACATTATTTTCCAAACGTTCAAGTTTGCCTAATTTCAAATGCTCAAGTTTCTCATTTTCAAAAGGTTTCGTAGTTCATAGTTTTAATCACTTAATGATATAATTCTCTTTTAAAACAATTTGAGAAACATATGCCTTATGTGTGAGTTAGGTTATTCTTGTTTATAACAATCTGATTTAAGCAGCCATGATGTAGGAAATGTAATATCATTTTGTCTTATCTTAGCTTCTATGCAGATGGAGGTTTCTACTGGTTTTAATAATACTTGATTAGTCAATACATTTCCCTTTATTAGCGCTGCAGTGGTTTGTTCGATACTTATTCTGATTCCCGAAATCAGTAAAACATTATTCCCTTTAAAAACCAAGTACTCATTACTCACGAATGAGGTTTCACACTTTTTAACAAAATTCATATTAAATTAATTAAGTCAAGTCTCTTATCTTTTAAGACCAAGTCTCTTAACTTCTAAAATCAGTAAACCATTCTTTTTATCTTTCTTAAGCCGTTATACCTAACTTCCCATAAAGCTAGTATAACTCTTAAGCTTTTAAAACCAAGTATTACTCTTCTTTCAAAAAGGTTTCTTAATTCTTTTGAAATACTTCGAGATTCTTATTATTCAGGCTTAAGTCAAAAGACATTGCCGTAAAACTACGTTCAGTTAACACACGTACGTCTACCGTACTATATATATTCTTTTAAAAATATCATGCTCAAGAGGATAGGAAGAATCACATACCTCGCGACGATTATCGACTATTAGCAAAACGCTCCACCGCTATAACCCGGCTAGCCTTGTCCACCCTTCAAGTAGAACATGCTACTCACAGAACATTCAACCTATAAAGGCCATATACGTCTATCAACGTCTAGACTACACTGAAGAATATTCTAAGTAGAGGGTTCTCTATTCTACGGAAAATCGGGCAGTACTTCTGTTACACCCCGTAAGTTCAGGACAGGTGTAAGTGAAGGTACGTGTGGAACACAAGACTTGGAAATATGTACGAAAGGAAGAATTGTTTTTCCGACGGAAAATCTTCCGGACGTCGGAAAGGAAAAATGTTCGTTGTTGAGAATTGGATTCTCAAAATGCATTATTTGAAGAGTATGGAACTCTTAACTTTTTGGAAATTTATTTTGACGGATTTGGTCACGTGGGGCCCACCCGAGGAATTTTACGTTTTGCGGGGCCCACGAGGGTTACAGAATTTTATGGACGAATGAGAGGCGACACGTGGCACCCCACATGGCTTGGTCGAAATTTGTACAAGGGTAAAATGGTCATTGACCACTTTGGAAGATAAGTCTTGCTAGCTTGAGTTTGTTGACCAAGTCAACTTGTCCACCTAGGCTTGATCCAAGTGAAACTCATCCTAGCCTCACATTTGTTTAAGTCATGACCCTCCATTGTGTTATAAGTATACTACTAGTGCAAGACAAGCTCATTTTACACTTAGAAAAATTAGAGAACCTTGTTGTCTTCACTACACGCCTCCTGGTTCACCTTGTATCCCACACAAAAATTTTATAGTTTTGATCCATTAGCCACAAGACTTTAACCCAATGTCCCTTGGTATTGTAAGGATATCTCAATAGAAAGATTTCGAAAAACATATTTTTACGTTAGTCGCAAGGCGGAAACTAAGGGAGTTCTTCAACTTTGAAGTTGGAACTTGAAGATGGGTTCTTCATAGGCCTCTAAGGAGTGCTTGGAGCGGATTGGAACCTAAGGAAAGGAGCTAAGAATTGCTAAGGCGCGATTTTGGATCTTGGAAATTTTAAGGGCTTTGAAAGGTATAAATTTTGTCGTTTTAATAGTTAAGGCTTACTTATGATTGTAGCTATGGTTATTAGCAAGCATGAGATATATAGTATGAGTATCGATAAGGATATTGGTTATCGAACCCTAATCCAAATCTAGCATGTTTAACTTTAAGATTTCAATTTAGTTGATTATTAGTCTAAGCGCCGCATGTTGTATAAAGAAGGAAATTGTAGTTGTTGAAGTTGTTTAGACTATATAACATGTTAGACCTTAGAACTTGGAAATGGAAAAGGATTGGAAAGGACTTAGTGTTATGGAAGTTGGCCGAGAATTGGCTAGTGTGCCTTAGGCTATTTCGTATGAATTGTGGGGCGGAATTTTACACGATAGTAAGGCGTGTAATCCCTTTGTTTGATTGTTGTTTGGAGCCTTAAATGTGGAATGTTGGTTATTGTATTCGCCTTGAAAAGGTGGCAAAGTGAGTAGAAACAAAGGAAGTGTCGCCCGATTTTCCGTAGAATTAGAGACTAAATACTTAGTATTATTCTACAGAGACTAGAAGTTGATAGCCTTGTTGTGACCATTATAGGTTGACACTTCTACGCATGGTGTATTCGGCTTAGCTTGTGGATTTAGCCAAAAGGTATGTGAACTATCTCCTCTTCTAGCATGATTCCTTAGAATAAAGAAAGTAAGTTCTACTCTCAAATGATCCATTCCTTGCTTGTATTTGGATTGCCTAAGATAGAATTTGTTCTATGTACTTCCTCGGTGTACTTTGATGTTTAAATTGTAAGTAGTATAATCCATTTCCTTAGGAAGTTTGGATTCTTAAAAGTGAAGGTATTTTTCTTAAAGTACATAGAGACTTGAAAAGGAAGTGGTTTTCCAAATCTTTCGACTAATGCCTTAGTTCTAAAACCTAAAGGTCATTATAATGACTTTAGGAGTCAAAGGAGTGATTTACTTATTTGATTTAAAAGAGGAGAAATGACATGATTTAAGAGAAGTAACTCATGTATGGGTGAAGTTACTTGAGGTTTAAAAGTAGAAGAAAACTTGTTTTCTAACTAGTAAGAGACTCAAGTATTTTGAAAGTTAAGAACTTGATTTGTAAGTATGTGATACTTGGTTTTAATAGTATAAGTCTCTTGGTTATTGAAGGAATGGATACGTCTAAACCATAAAAGGGTTATAACGCTTTATGGGAAGTTGGTTATAACGGCTTTATGGAAGGTTTAGAAAGTTGTCTATTTTGATTAAATCGGCATAAGTTGCCTAGATTGTGAAAATTTGGAGTTACTTGATTTCAAGCTTTGAAATGAGTTTTCTAAAAGTGTAGTAACTTACTTTAAAAAATAGACACGCCTTGATACTACGGGTGTTAGTATCTTGGGGCTTTACATAGAAAGGAGTCTTTTATAAAAGAATGTACGTACGTAGTACTTTGGCTTGATAAATTGAGAATTTGTCTAAGTGTGCCTTGATAAGTACTTTGACTTGTTAAAAGAGAATTATTCTATGTATGCCTTGATTAGTACTTTGGCTTGATAAATTGAGAATTTGTCTAAGTGTGCCTTGATAAGTACTTTGACTTGTTAAAAGAGAATTATTCTATGTATGCCTTGATTAGTACTTTGGCTTGTTAAATGAGAATTTATTCTATTTGTGCCCTGATAAGTACTTTGGCTTGTTAAATGAGAATTTATTCTATTTGTGCCCTGATAAGTACTTTGGCTTGTTAAATGAGAATTTATTCTATTTGTGCCCTGATAAGTACTTTGGCTTGTTAAATGAGAATTTATTCTATTTGTGCCCTGATAAGTACTTTGGCTTGTTAAATGAGAATTTATTCTACTTGTGCCCTGATAAGTACTTTGGCTTGGTTAATTTAGAACTTGCCTATATGTGCTGGTAATAGCCTTTGAGTGCAAGTACTATGTTTAATTACGTTGTCGCGACTCTCGGTAGCGGTCTACCGTTGTAAGTTCATCGACGCATCGACGGTGATGCGATTCCACGGCATGCTTCCGTTATTTGTAGTACTGGGTTAAATTCCCTGATTCTTTTATAAAAGACATGGTGGTGCTTATGTCTTGTTTGATGGTCACGAGATAGGGTAGAGTATATGGCGGGTAAACCCCAAGACGCTATACCACCGCTTTACCACCTTCTCCAGGTAGAGAGTATATGTGAGGGTAAACCCCAAGACGCTATACCACCTGCTTTACCACCTTCTCCAGGTAGTATACGTGAGTGGTACACCCCAAGACGCTATACCACCGCTTTACCACCTTCCGTGGTAGAGTATATGTGGTGGTACACCCCAAGATGCTATACCACCTGCTTTACCACCTTCTCCAGTAGAGTATATGGAGTGGTACACCCCAAGACGCTATACCACCGCTTTACCACCTTCTCCAGGTAAGAGTATAAGTGAGGGTAAACCCCAAGATGCTATACCACCGGTGGGACTTGGTGTTCATGTATGCCTATCGTGTTGTACTATATCATGGATCACGGTGAGGAAAGATTCCACGCATGATTGATGTTACGGGCGCGAGACCCATGGTTATATTTGAGTAATGACTCGGTGGCTGCGCCCCGACTTGACGTGGATCGCTATGTATTATGCATCAGTTGGCTATCATACATGTCTCCCGCTTTGTTTAGACTGTTATGATTTTATTACGCATTTTCTGCTCACATACTTGGTACATTCTTCGCATCGACCTCCTTCGGGCCGCGTTCATGCCGCAGTTTAGGTACGCTGTTCGTGATCGGCAGCGTAGATCCTCGCCGTGGTTTTTGGATAGCTCCTCTGCTCGTGAGTTTATCTTTTGGTATATATCCTTCAAGATGTGCTTTGTACGCTTTGGGTACCATGGTCTTGTCCCGGCCATAGTTCAAGATAACTCTTAGGTCTGTATTCATACGTGGATCGACTCATGCATGTTGTCAGGTTCGTTGTTTATGTATATACGGCAGCCTTGTCGGCTTTGCCCTTGCACGTACGTTTATTTAAAAAAAAAAAAATGAGTACATTAATTTCCGCAATGTACTTAGTTGTTATGCAGCGGTGCCTGTGTAGGGCACCACCACGCACGGGTTCGGTGTGACAGAGTGGTATCGTGAGCAATACCCGGAATGTCTACGCACCGTGTCTAGTAGAGTCTTGCTTATCGGTGTTGCGCGCCACACCCATAAACAGTGAGGCTACAGGACATTTAGGAGTTGGTTTCTATTCTTCTCACTCGAGATCGTGCATGAGCCGTGTTAGTAAGATGATTCCTCCGACGTATTTTTGTGTTACGCCTATGCCTCCGCGAGGGCAACAACGGCTGTATGGCAAGTAAAGGAGTAGCGAGCTACTAGTCGACTCGAGAGTTGATAGGGCTCGTGCCTGTGGTATACCTGGATGTTGTTCCACGGCAAGTTCTTCTCACACAGTTTTGAGACCCCAAAGACGAGCCTACAATTTCTCGCTTAGAGAAGACTTTAGGTCATGAGAGAAGCGATTATGTTATTGACTGCTAGCAGCTACAGCTTCCACAAAGAGGAGTTGGTCGGCCAAAGACAGCATGTGTACAGAGGAAGAGGGCCGCCATGAGATCAAAGATAAGAGGCTAGGACCTGGTTATCCCTGAGTTTTGGACGAGCCGCCAGCAAATGAGTGAGGTATTCGTCCCACCTACCCAAAGACATACCCCGCAGCTCACAGTGGGAGATTTGACCCCACAAGGTATTTAGGAGCCGGTCCCAAGCTCCCGGGTCGAGGTTCTCAGAGAGCAGAGGACCTTCTGGCCGAGGCCACCTATTCCTCGCTGTATCGATGTGGTAAGCATCATTCGGGAAATGCCGCATGACACGATGGGTTGTTACTATTGTGGCCGTCCGCCACAAGAAGTGGGAATGCCCTGTTAGAAGGAACGCCAGGGTGGCTCACCTTGAGGCGAGAGTTGGTTCCCTTCCTCCGCACTGCGGCCCCCTGTAAGGTGTTCAGATGTCACCACCGTGGTAGAGGTCGTGGGAGTTTATAGTTCGCGGTCCTTCGAACCGCATAGATGACGTGACTATCGGACAGATCGTGAGGCGACATCGCACGGGGTACAGTATATTTCACTTTTTGAATCATACGTGCTTTGATAGATTCGCATTTTGCCTCAAGATATATGTTTTCCTTGTGTTGCTAGCGCTATAAGTGATAGTTCTGCAGGTAGGAATACTTTGATTACTAAGGTGTGGAGTTAAGAATGTTGACAAGAATGGTAAGTGAACCGAGACTATAGTTGTGTAGAGTTCACACGTAGTAATTCCCCCTGACAGTGTAAGACCAATAGGGAAGATTGTACGGTAGAAATACTTCGAACTATGTGACGAACCTCTAGTAATTAGGGGATGGGGTAAGAAGTACCTTGAGATAAGAGAGAGATTTATTTCGTGCTAAGAACAAGAAGTTATGTGACGACGATGAGTCGGGTTATAGATTCATTTCGGTCAACCGATAGTATGGAATCGTGAATGTCGATAGAAATGGTCCCGTTATGTGATAGGTCCCGAGGATGCCAGCCCAAGTTGAGTTAATCGTTATACGAGTTCGTGGATGCTCCACCTAACTAGGTCGTAAGGACCAGAAGAGCCTTAGCAGAAATTCAAGTAGCAAAATGGCCGTTGGTTAGTAACTCCAAGGATCGGGGGAACAAACGTAATTTGAGATTTTGTACGCATACACTAGATGAGTTTGAAAGACGAGGAAGTATGACAAGTAAGGAAAGAAGGAACCTCTAAGAATCCCGTGTTTGGGAAGATCAGAACCTTTGGGTTTTGTGAGAAGGGACCACGGACGGAAGGTCCATTATTATGTTTACGATGTTATATGGTGGCCATGTGTGACATCGCTGGTCTTGTGCGCTTTTGATCGACAGCATAGTATAGAGTTTATGCCGGAGTTTGTATAGCTTGATAACCGACTAAGAACATTCGGGGACGAATGTTTCTAAGGGGGGAAGAATGTTACACCCCGTAAGTTCAGGACAGGTGTAAGTGAAGGTACGTGTGGAACACAAGACTTGGAAATATGTACGAAAGGAAGAATTGTTTTTCCGACGAAAATCTTCCTGACGCTTCGGAAAGGAAAATGTTCGTTGTTGAGAATCGATTCTCAAAATGCATTATTTGAAGAGTATGGAACTCTTAACTTTTTGGAAATTTATTTTGACGGATTTGGTCACGTGGGCCCACCCGAGGAATTTTACGCTTTGCCCACGAGGTTACGGAATTTTATGGACGAAGGAGAGGGCGACACGTGGCACCCCCAAAAGGCTTGGTCGAAATGAGTACAACGGTAACATGGTCATTGACCACTTTGGAAGATAAGTCTTGCTAGCATGAGTTTGTTGACCAAGTCAACTTGTCCACCAAGGCTTGATCCAAGTGAAACTCATCCTAGCCTCACATTTGTTTAAGTCACGACCTCCATCAGGTTATAAGTATACTACTAGTGCAAGACAAGCTCATTTTACACTTAGAAAAATTAGAGAACCTTGTTGTCTTCACTACACGCTCTCGGTTCACCTTGTATCCCACACAAAAATTTTATAGTTTTGATCCATTAGCCACAAGACTTTAACCCAATGTCCCTTAGGTATTGTAAGGATATCTCAATAGAAAGATTTCGAAAAACATATTTTTACGTTAGTCGCAAGGAAAACTAAGGGAGTTCTTCAACTTTGAAGTCGAACTTGAAGATGGGTTCTTCATAGGCCTCAAGGAGTGCTTCGAGCGGATTGGAACCTAAGGAAAGGAGCTAAGAATTGCTAAGGCGATTTTGGATCTTGGAAATTTTAAGGGCTTTGAAAGGTATAAATTTTGTCGCTTTAATAGTTAAGGCTTACTTATGATCAGAGCTATGGTTATTAGCAAGCATGAGATATATAGTATGAGTATTGATATGATATCGTTATCGAACCCTAATCCAAATCTAGCATGTTTAACTTTAAGATTTCAATTTAGTCGATTATTAGTCTAAGCGCCGCATGTTGTATAAAGAAGGAAATTGTAGTTGTTGAAGTTGTTTAGACTATATAACATGTTAGACCTTAGAACTTGGAAATGGAAAAGGATTGGAAAGGACTTAGTGTGCTATGGAAGTTGGCCGAGAATTGGCTAGTGTGCCTTAGGCTATTTCAGATGAATCATGGGCGTGAATTTTACACGTATAGTAAGGCGGTAATCCCCTTTGTTTGATTGTTGTTTGAGCTTTAAATGTGGCATGTTGGTTATTGTATTCGCCTTGAAAAAGGTGGCAAAGTGAGTAGAAACAAAGGAAGTGTCGCCGATTTTCCGTAGAATTAGAGACTAAATACTTAGTATTATTCTACATAGACTAGAAGTTGATAGCCTTGTTGTGACCATTATAGGTTGACACTTCTACGATGGTGTATTCGGCTTAGCTTGTGGATTTAGCCAAAAGGTATGTGAACTATCTCCTCTTCTAGCATGATTCCTTAGAATAAAGAAAGTAAGTTCTACTCGAATGATCCATTCCTTGCTTGTATTTGGATTGCCTAAGATAGAATTTGTTCTATGTACTGGGTGTACTTTGATGTTTAAATTGTAAGTAGTATAATCCATTTCCTTAGGAAGTTTGGATTCTTAAAAGTGAAGGTATTTTTCTTAAAGTACATAGAGACTTGAAAAGGAAGTGGTTTTCCAAATCTTTGACTAATGCCTTAGTTCTAAAACCTAAAGGTCATTATAATGACTTTAGGAGTCAAAGGAGTGATTTACTTATTTGATTTAAAAGAGGAGAAATGACATGATTTAAGAGAAGTAACTTAAGTAAGGGTGAAGTTACTGAGGTTTAAAAAGTAGAAGAAAACTTGTTTTCTAACTAGTAAGAGACTCAAGTATTTTGAAAGTTAAGAACTTGATTTGTAAAGATGTGATACTTGGTTTTAATAGTATAAGTCTCTTGGTTATCAAGGAATGGATACGCCTAAAACCATAAAAGGGTTATAACGGCTTTATGGGAAGTTGGTTATAACGCTTTATGGAAGGTTTAGAAAGTTGTCTATTTTGATTAAATCGCATAAGTTGCCTAGATTGTGAAAATTTGGAGTTACTTGATTTCAAGCTTTGAAATGAGTTTTCTAAAAGTGTAGTAACTTACTTTGAAAAATAGACACGCTGATACTACGTGTTAGTATCTGGGCTTTACATAGAAAGCGAGTCTTTATAAAAGAATGTACGATGTAGTACTTTGGCTTGATAAATTGAGAATTTGTCTAAGTGCCTTGATAAGTACTTTGACTTGTTAAAAGAGAATTATTCTATGTATGCCTTGATTAGTACTTTGGCTTGATAAATTGAGAATTTGTCTAAGTGTGCCTTGATAAGTACTTTGACTTGTTAAAAGAGAATTATTCTATGTATGCCTTGATTAGTACTTTGGCTTGTTAAATGAGAATTTATTCTATTTGTGCCCTGATAAGTACTTTGGCTTGTTAAATGAGAATTTATTCTATTTGTGCCCTGATAAGTACTTTGGCTTGTTAAATGAGAATTTATTCTATTTGTGCCCTGATAAGTACTTTGGCTTGTTAAATGAGAATTTATTCTATTTGTGCCCTGATAAGTACTTTGGCTTGTTAAATGAGAATTTATTCTACTTGTGCCCTGATAAGTACTTTGGCTTGGTTAATTTAGAACTTGCCTATATGTGCCGGGTAATAGCCTTCGAGTGCAAGTACAATGTTTAATTACGTTGTCGCGACTCTGGTCATGGTCTACCGTCCGGTTGTAAGTTATCGACGCATCGACGGATGTGATTCCACTGCATGCTTCCGCTATTTGAAGACTTGGGTTAAATTCCTGATTCTTTTATAAAAGACACGGTGGTGCTTATGTCTTGTTTGACGGTCACGAGATAGGTAGAGTATATGTGAGGGTAAACCCCAAGACGCTATACCACCGCTTTACCACCTTCTCCGTAGTAGTATATGTGAGGGGTAAACCCCGAAGATGCTATACCACCTGTTTTACGACCTTCTCCAGGTTAGAGTATATGTGAGGGGTAAACCCCCAAGATGCTATACCACCTGTTTTACCACCTTCTCCAGGGTAGAGTATATGTGAGTGGTACACCCCAAGATGCTATACCACCTGCTTTACCACCTTCTCCAGTGTAGAGAGTATATGAGTGGTACACCCCAAGATGCTATACCACCGCTTACCACCTTCTCCGTGGTAAGAGTATAAGTGAGGGTAAACCCCAAGATGCTATACCACCGTGGGACTTGTGTTCATGTATGCCTATTGGTGTTGTACTATATCATGGATCACGGCAGTGAGGAAAGATTCCACGGGCAGGATTGAGGTTCTGGGCGAGACCCATGGTTATATTTGAGTAATGACTCGGCGGCTCGCCCCCGACTGATGTGGATCGCTATGTATTATGCATCGTAGGTTGGCTATCATACATATCTCCCGCTTTGTTTAGATCGTTATGATTTTATTACGCATTTCGCTCACATACTTGGTACATTCTTCGCATCGACCTCCTTCGGGGCCGCGTGCTCATGCCGCAGTTTAGGTACGCTGTTCGGTGATCGGCAGCGTAGGATCCTCGCCGTGGTTTTTGGATAGCTCCTCTGCTCGTGAGTTTATCTTTTGGTATATATCCTTCGCATGTGCTTTGTACGCTTTGGGTACGACGGGTCTTGTCCCGCCATAGTTCAAGATAACTCTGTGAGGTCTGTATTCATATGTGGATCGACTCACGCATGTTGTGTCCGTTGTTTATGTATATATGGCAGCCTTGTCGGCTTTGCTCAGACGCACGCTTATTTAAAAAAAAAAATGAGTTACTAATTTCCGCAATGTACTTAGTTGTTAAGGTAGTGGTGCCCGTAGGGCACCACCACGCCCGGTTCGGGTGTGACAACTTCCCTACCCGTCATACTACACAAGTCTACTGTAAGTACAATCCTATGTAAGTACATTTCAAATCTTCTTCTTTTATACCCTTCTACTGTGATTACAGTTCAATTCTATTCTTTAATATCCTTCTATATCTTATACTCAACTTTTATCTATTCTTATAGGTAATCTTCAATTACAATAGAAGGACAAAAGTGTTTACCTCGACAAGCCCAAAATTATCCAAGTTAAATGTAGATCCTGAGCAAGGTTTAGCTCCTAATTGCACGCTCAGGTGCTCCAAGACCCTTAGAAGTTTCTAAACAACTTCTACTCAACTACTAAAAGGGATTTGGGGCTAGGGTATTTTGGAATAGTAACTACTAGAAGGCAACTTCTACAAAGGGGGGGGAGAGGGTTCTCGGCCGAAGCCACTAGGAAGGGGCTTGGAGAAACACTACATGGGAGAGGGAGTTTTGAGACTTAGAGAATTAGGAGTGGATGAAGAAGTCTTCACTCAAGGGAGTATTTATAGAACACTCAAGGGCTAAGATCAAAACAAATGGAAGGTGGAGATTATGATCCAAGTGAAAGATGAGGTCTTCCAACCAAGTGTCTCCCACAACATTTGGACATATGTCCACCACAATATTGGAACACATGCCCACCACAATAATGAGCCATGTGGACTCCACTAACTCTCAAAAAAATGCCCCACTCTACCTACTCCCACTAACCCAAAATGTCTTGCAAGACTTGACCAATTTTACTTGCCCACTAGGCCACATTTCGTCCAACCTAAGCCAACTAAGGGTGACACATGTCGCCCTCCCATTGGTCCAAAATATTTCGTCTCTCGGAAAAATCCGTAATCGGTTACAATATTAAAAACGTAGAATTTCCTTCACAAGGTTCTAATCTTTTCCGTCGAAAGCTTACAATTTCATTCTTAACCTAATTAGGGTTTGTACAAACGGACGTACGTCCTCACGTACATACTCCGGAACTACGGTATACGCTTATGATCATTTCTTGTACTATATTTACATTCCATATTAAATTGTTGTTATGACCCGGCCCGACTTGCGTTAAATGTCCGCAGTTTAGGTACGATTATGGATCCGCGAGCTTAGGATCTGGTTCAGCATTTTGAGATGGCTCCAATGTTCCGAGTTGTCATGGCTATGTATATTCAGTGCGGTGGGGCCTTGTCCGCATAGTAGGTGTTCAAATCTTGAGGTGCGTATTCACGTGTAAATGGATGGTTAGAATTGTAATTACATTTTTGGATAGTGTAAGCCCTTTTTGGGTGATTTATATTACGGCAGCCTTATCGGCTTTGCCTTGGTTTTAAGAAAAAAAAATGTGTTACTTATTTTCCGCAGCAGGTTATTATATTGTATGTTTTAAGGGTGCCTGGTAGGCACCGGCCATGCCGGTCGGGTCGTGACAAATCAATTTCTCACTTCATCTTTTTTCATGTCTTGTTTTATATTCCGCTGGTTACTCTGATGTATGTCTACTTGGGTGCCCGGGTAAGGCACCAGTCACGGGCCCGGGTTCGGGTCATGACATTTCATTCCTCATATTTGAAAATATTTCATGACATTACAATACATCATAGCATGTCATTCTATGTCATTCCCTATAGCTCTCTTACTCGAACATGCACCTACTACAACACGTTCTAAAGGGCTTAACCGCATAATTCGCCTATTCTGCTGATTGGCATTCAACTCCCTGTGAACCTTCTTCCTTGCTTCCCTTTCCATTTCCCTCATTCTTTCCCCTACTACTATTACCTGAAATAGAAATTTGATCCAGGAACCTTCTGTAACATCTCCTCTTAGCATCTTTGCCCCTCTGAATGAGGATCGGAATTTTTCCAGGACAGAGTTGAATATTATCTGTAATATGACTCCAATCGGAAAGTTGAAGAAGGTTGGGTCGTAGGAACGCCTCTACTTTCTACTCCTAAACAAATACGCACAAAGTTCGATTGTGTCGCACATATACTCGTTAAAATCATCTCCCGAATTCATCTTACGACGCATGAATTTCTTCTGAGCTTGCATTTCCTTTTCCTGTTCCTCGAGTACTTCCCTCTTTGTTGGAACTCGTCTTATAATCACCATCTACACAACAATTATTGGTCAGTATAACGTTGTACAATCTTCTACCTAACCCGCGTGAAAGATGTAGTACAAGAATCAAGTCTTGAAAAAGACTCAAGATAGACATGAGAGGAGTATGAAAGAAGGGAAACTTTAGGATGT
The DNA here is from genome assembly GCA_029844215.1 of Przewalskia tangutica. NCBI lineage: Eukaryota > Viridiplantae > Streptophyta > Magnoliopsida > Solanales > Solanaceae > Przewalskia > Przewalskia tangutica. The sequence goes on along the minus strand of CM056720.1, from coordinate 101,426,497 downwards.
TATTCCGTTCACTTATTACTAAGGTGGCGCGCACACCGTCGCAATAAGTAACCGTTCAAACACTCTACTCGAAGAAACTTCCTAGAATCTCCTAATCTGGTTTAGCTCTGATACTAACTTCTCACGCCCCGACTTTTCCTAAGTCTTTACTTAGGGCGTGATGGCAACTGGACAATTATTTCCCACCAGGAGCACCATTTAATTCTCTTTATTTAGAAATTTGAACTTATATTCAAATACGGAGCTATTAATAAAAACAATAATAAAGAAATCTATTTATGACTTTATTAAAAACATAACGCGAGCCCATGCTCGTGCAAATATTGTTTCTACATAGGCGTACTGACAAAGATTATTCTAAGTTGGAAGGGAGACCATTCCACTGGGCATTTCGAGACACTGAACCGACATCACGAACTCAAGAATACCAAGCCCGAAGCAATGGACTTGGTATGACAAAAGGCTGCGGAACGATCGCTAGCCTTGGTGTGGAGCCTTTCCTCTATCACGCTTTCCTGAAACATGTTAAATAAAGAGTCAGCCCTACCATCTCAGTGGTGAAACCTTACCCTGCAATTCAAAGTAACACCACAATATTCCAAGTGCAATCACATTATAACGTAATAAGCATATTGCAAAAACATATCAGGTTACAACATTTTTAAATATGCAACAACTCCTCATAGGAAATTCTCGGTTTAACTAACACTTCATTTTATCTCGTATTATATGTTAAGACATTCCCCTGCATTTCCACATGTTTATTACATTTATATATTTGTGAACGCGTATTCACTTTTCATATTTATATATAGGTGAACATGTATTCATCTTTCATATTTGTTGCGTGCAACCCGATCCATTATATTTACGTATTTGTGAACACGTATTCACTTTACGTTTTGTTGCGGCGTGCAACCCGATCCATTATGTTTACGTATTTGTGAACGCGTATTCACTTTACGTTTTGTTGCGGCGTGCAACCCGATCCATTATATTTACGTATTTGTGAACACATATTCACTTTACGTTTTGTTGCGGCGTGCAACCCGATCCATTATGTTTATGTATTTGTGAACGCGTATTCACTTTACGTTTTATTGCGGCGTGCAACCCGATCCATTATATATTTATATATTTATGTGAACACGTATTCACTTTTCATATTTTTCAGAAGATCGAATAAATAATCTTCTCTTTCCCAACATTCTGTCATTCATACTTGTAACAATTGTAACTTTTTAACCATAACTCCAACTAAGGTGTTTCTCAAGCGGAAACTAAGGTAAGACGGGGATCTTTCACTGTACCAAATTTCATTTAAAACCACTTTGGGTAACTAACACAAATTTATCCTCAAAACAGCCACATGAAATTGGTTTCGGCAGAATTTTTATTAAACATAACCCAATCTTAGAATAGTCATAACTCCTAATCTGTAAACCCGTTCAAGCCCCATAAAATCTCAAAACGACGAGAACAGAGAGCTACACGTCTCTATGTGAACAATACTTTCATATTCTGTACCATTTGGTACAGTTTTACACTTTTATTCGCTGCCCTTCCTGGATCTCGATAGATCCGAGGCAGAAACCTTAAACAGCGATAACTCTCAATCCGTAAGTCGGATAGACCCCTGTAAGGTCTCAAAATTTCCACAACAGAGAGATATAGAACTTTCATTTAGCACCAATTTTCATATTCCCCACGGATTAGTACAGTTTTACGTTTCAACGTCCTGCCCTTCCGGATTCCGAATCCGAGGCAGCAAATTCAAACTACAATAACTCTCAACTCGTAAGTCCGTTTTAATAAATATTTATCTATATATGTCCAGAATAAAGATATTTACAACCATGTAAATTTTCATATAATTCTAATAAGTAAAACTCAATAAAAATAGTCCGTAATTATGCCTTTCCAATTTCGCCAAATCTAAGGCAGAACTTTGAACTATGATAACTTTCAAACCGTATGTCCATTTTACCTCATTTTTGGTTATATATGATAATAATAGAGAGGTGTACCACTCTTCTGAATTTCATCAAATTCTAACAATTATAACTCAGTGAGAACAGTTCGTAACGTTCACGACGCAACTAGTTGTCTAAACAATCAAAAGTTCAATATTTCTTTTCAACACTCAATTCTTATTCTAACATGTATTGAACTTAAAATAAAGGATGTTACCAATAATTTCTGAGTGAGAAAACTCACATTGTATGTGTGAAATGATTGTTATTCGGTTGCTACAAGGGACCCTTGCTCCCTAGTATTTCTTTTATTGTTGTTTCTTCTTGCTTTCTTGTTTTTTTTCTCCAGAATTTTCCTCTTCTTCTTCTCTTGTTTTTCCTGATTTTCTAACCTTTATGCTATGTACTTTGTTTGTGTGTAAATACAATGTATAAGTGGAGGTGATTGTATAACTTATGGGAGGGGGAAAACCAAAAGATTGAAGGGAAATGAAAAGGGGGGAAGGGGTAAAGGGAAGGGACTACGTGCATACTGCACTTTTTTTTTTTCTTATTTTCATTTCATCTATCTATTTATCCAACTTTAACACTAACTCCACCCCAAACAATTTATTCTTTGTTTGCTTATATATATTTTTATTAACCCAACCACAACTATATATTATTATTTATTTATTTCCGGATTTTACATCTGTAGTCATATATTGTGGGTCAGTTTGCAAAGAAAAATGATGTAACTGTTTCTGGCTATTTATATATATAACGAGGGAGACAGCCTTATCGGCTAGCCTGTTATTTACTTCTTATTGATTTAAGTTGTGTGTTTTATGTATGTTCCGCTGACTTTCTCTGATGGTTACATGTAAGGGTGCCCAGGTAGGGCACCAGTCGCGGTCCCGGGGTCGGGTCGTAACAAAAGTGGTATCAGAGCAGTTAGTCCTCGAAAAGTGTCTACAGACCGTGTCTAGTAGAGTCTTGGTTATCAGTGTGTTGTGCACCACATCTATAACCAGGAGGCTGCAGGACATTTAGGATTGGTTTCCATTCTTCTCACCCTGAGATCGTGCGATAGAGCTGTGTTGTTATGGTCATCTCTCCCTAACGAGTTATGTTGATTACAACTACGAGAAAAGAAGCAGTGACATGAAGGATTATGTGGATTGCGTATCCAAGTTGGTAATAATTGTAGTATAGTTGGTATTATGAAATACAGCTATACGGAGTTATGTATGATGGTCAGACGCGTGTTGCCTAGAATGATTTTAGATTACCAAGAATTGGTAAGGACTAAATAGATACCGGAAAGGTATAAAACAGTTTAATGAATTCTCATCAAAGTTTTACGTGCTAATTTGAGAAATTAGGAGATGATGAGCTGTCTGAGAAGGTAATTGTTATACCCCGTAATTTCAGGACATGTATACGAGAATAGACGCGAGAACACAAGACTTAAATATTTGAACGAAAAAAATAATCGTTTTCCAAAGGAAAAATCTTCCGAACCTCGGGAAGGAAAATTGTTCATTAATGAGAATTGGGTTCTCAGAATTGTTATTTGAGACTGTTGGAATTTATCGAAACTATGGAATTTTATTTTCGGAGTTGGATATGTGGGGCCCACCTGAGAAATTTTACGTTTTTGTGGGGACCACAAGGTTTCCGATATTTTGACCAATTATGGAAATTTCGGAAAACAAAATATTATGGACCAATGGGAGGGAGACATGTGTCACCCTCCACGTCAACATAATAATTTATAAAAGGCTATGTTGGATGAATAAAAGAATTGACTAAGTCAATAAACAAGTGGAAGCTTGACATTATTGACTATAATTGACCCAATCCTAGCCACACATTTGCCTTGATCCAAGCCCTTGATTTTAGTATTTATCTACACTAGTAGCAACACAAATTCCATACTTAGAAATTTTCAAGAAACCTTGTGCAAGTTTGAGAGGCTCTCGGTTTTGAGCCCTCTTGGAAGACAAAATTCTTCATTTGTTGATGATAATTCCCAATATTCAAACCCTAGATCCCTAGAGGTATTCTAAGGATATCCCAACACAAAAATCCCGGAAAAACTACGTTTTTACGTTAGTCGCAACATGAAAACCTAAGGTGTTCTTCAACTTTGAAGTTGGAACTTGAAGAGGAGTTCTTCACAAGCTTCTAAGGGTTGCTTGGAGTGGATTGGAATGTCGAGAAGAGGAGCTAAAGTTGCTAAGGATCGACTTTAGGTTTTGGATTGTATTTGGGCTTAAAGAGGTAATAATCTCCGTCTTGCTATTGTAATTCAATATTTCATGTTGTAGTAGTTGATATATGAGCATGTGATATTTAGAATGAAGATTGATAAATGTTATGGAATTAGGAAGCTTAAAATCCGAGATTGGCATGTTAGCCATTAAAATGGGAAATCAATTTGGTCGAGAGTTATAATCGTCGCATGTTATATAAGAAAGGGATTATAGTTGTTATAATTGATTGAGACTATAGAATAACAACTTGGATTGAAAAGGAAATGGGAAATGACTACTTGTTGTTATATTTTGAAATTGCCGAAATGGCCTAGAATTTTGGAATATTTTGGCGCAGTTTTACGGGCTGTTTTAGACTTGTATATATGCAGGAATTGGGTGGTTAAATATATGATTAATGTGGTAGAATTGGCTAGTGAAAGTCCTAAGGAATAAAGGTGAAAAGGGGTGCAAAAGGCTTCATATCTTATCATAAATATTGATGTAATTATGGATTGTTTTGTATACATTGTGGGGCAGAATTTTACACGTCATGTTAAGGCGTGTAATCCCCTTTGAATTGCTGGTTTGTTGCGCCTTAAATGTAGCATGTTGGTTATTGATTTCGGGCCTTGAAAAATGTGGAAAAGTACGTAGAAACAAAGGAAGTGCTGCCCAATTTCTCGAGAATAAGAGACTATCACTTAGTATTATTCCACGTTAATAAGCTAGGAGTTGATAGACATGTTATGGTTATTATAGGTTGAAGTACTACGTATAGCTTATTCTACTTGAAGGATGGAATAACTATCAAGGTTGAAGTACTTTGGAGCATTTTGCTACTTGTCGATAATCGTCGCGAGGTATGTGAACCTTTTCCTTCTTTTGGCATGTTCTACGTATGAAATATACATGTGGTGTTATTTCATGATTCCTTCTACTCTTAGAAGTTAAGAGGTACGTATGTTGATTTACTCTATGTAAAAGGTATGTCTAAGTTATCCTATGTTCTTACCAAGTCTTATGGGGGATGTTGGTAAGAGTCGTTAGGAAGTATTTGGAGTCGAGTTGACTTTGCTAATTTGTTGCACTAATGAGAATAGGTATCGAACAAGCCATTGCAGCGTTAATAAGAATGTATCGAAAATCAATAATACTAAAATAAGTAGAATTCTACATCTGCATAGAAACTAAGATAAGACAAAATTGTATTACATTTTCTAGATCATGGATGCTTTAACAAGATCGTTATAAACGTGTATAACCTATTCACAACTCATAAAAGTATATGTTACTTAATTTAAAAGAGTTTATGTTATGAAGTTTTAAGACTATGAACCTTGGTTTCTTAAAAGGTTATGAGACTTTTTTTTTGAAGTTATGGGACTTGATTCTTAAAGAAAGGAATGACTTGATTTAAAAAGTATGGTTGCCATGAATTATTTCAAAAGTTAAGCGGCTTGATTTCAAAAGAGAATGTAACTTGAGTTTTCAAAAGAAGAAGTTTATTGATTTAAAAGAGAAGGAGTTTTATGATTCTTTTATGTATGTATGTATGTAGTACTTTTGGGTTTAATTTTCCCTAATGTAATAAGAAATAAAAGTTCCTTAAGTTCTCTAAAGTGAAAGGTTGTTATAATAGCTTTATGAGAAGTTGTTATAACGACTTAAGAAGAAGTGAAATATGGTTTAAAATGTTATGTAAAAAAGACTTTATCGCGTCCCAGAATGGGTCGGGCAGTATACCTTTATGGGTAGACTTATAGGACTTTATCGCGTCCCAGAAATGGGCCGGGAAATATACCTTTATGGGCAGACTTATATGAATTTATCGCGTCCCAGAAATGGGCCGAGCAATATACATTTATGGGCAGACTTATATGACTTTATCGCGTCCCAGAATGGGTCGGGCAGTATACCTTTATGGGCAGACTTATATGACTTTATCGCGTCCCAAAATGGGTCGGGCAGTATACCTTTATGGGCAGACTTATATGACTTTATCGCGTTCCAGAATGGGCCGGGCAGTATACCTTCGTGGGAAGACTTTTTTTATGAATTCGCCGTGTCCCGCAAATGGGCCGGGTTACGTTATCACGTATGGATAATCAAAGTGAACTCCAAAATGAGACGTCCCTCCATAAAGGGACGGATTATGTTATGCAAGATACGTAAGTTATATGTTTATGAACTTGATGATTTTTCCTAAGTATGTACGTAAGAATTTGACTATAACTCTTATTGAAAAATGGGAAAAGATAATAATGTGCGATTAAGTTCATGAGTTGTAATGGCACGATATGAGCTGATATTTACTTTTTATACTTGCCCCTGTCATTTTTTTGTACAATTATGATTTGTTTACTGTACCTTATTTCTGTTCCATACTCGGTACCTGTTGTACTGACCTCCTTCGGGGGGATGCGTTCATGTCCGCAGGTATTAGGTACACAGGTTGGCGATCCTTGCTCTTAGGATCTCTGTTCAGTTTTTGGGAAAAGGCTCCATTTACTCCGGAGGCTTATCTTTTGGTACGGTTTCCTTGAGGTTGTAGATTTATGTACATTCAGGGGTATGGCGAGGCCCTGTCCCATCACAGTTGGTATGTTAAAACTCTTAGAGGTCTGTAGTCATATCTTGTGGGTCAGTTCGTAAAAGAAAGGAGGTAACTGCTTTCGGTTATGTATTTATATATCCAGGGAGGTAGCCTTATCGTCTAACTTGTTGGTTATTCCGTATTGATTATTTTATTTATTTATTAAGAGTTGTTTGTATGTTCCGCTGATTTTCTCTGATGTATACCTGTAAGGGTGCCCAGGTAGTGCACCAGTCGCGGGCTCGGGGTCGGTTCGTGACAAAAGTGGTATCAGAGCAGTTAGTCCTCGGAAAGTGCCTACAGACCGTGTCTAGTAGAGTCTTGGTTATCGATGTGTTGTGCACCACATCTATAACCAGGAGGCTACAGGACATTTAGGATTTGTTTCCATTCTTCTCACTCTGAGATCGTGCAATAGAGTTGTGTCGTTAGGGTAGTCTCTCCCTAACGTATTATGTTGATTGCAGCTATGAGGAAGACAACAGTGGCCCAAAAAGGATTACATGGATTGCGTATCCAGGTTGGTAAAATGATGTACATCTATACGGACATGGTTATTCGGGCCATATGTGTGTTGCCTAGAATGATTATGGTTTATCAGGAGTTGGTTAAGGTATGTAGTATGCTTACACGTTATGTACGGAAAATATTGGATTGTTGTGATTAAGACAACATGATTAAGAGGTAATGTAAGTTCGGGGACATGGAATATTTGAGGACCTTAGAATATTGATAACCGTAGAGACCTTAGATGTACAAGGTCTTCTCGGGTAGTATGATTTGATTTAGACCAAGAATGGGAATTAAGTGCGACAATAGGTCAGATTATGGGTTGTTGCCGGTCAACCAGTAGCCCGAAATAGAATGGGGTCAGTTGGAGGTAGTCCTGCTATGTGAGAGGGTCACGAGGGTGTAAGGCCCAAGTATAGTTAATCGTTGTACGAGCTCGTGGACGTGTTCCACCAGAACCGGGTCGTGAAGGTCGAGAAGGGCCTTAACGGAAATTGAATCTGAGTATAATGATCAAGTTTGGATATAGTAACTCCAAGGATTGGAAAACAGAAGCAAGATACGAGATTATGTATGTATACTAGAATAGATTTGGAAGTGCGAGAAGAGTACGATAAGTAAGAAAAGGAGAGAACAAAGGTTGAAAGAATTGAAGTGTCTGTAGTTATGACTAAGGGAATGTACGAAAAGAGAATCCTTTTAGGCCATAAATGGAAGTAAATAGTGATGATGCACACTTGGGATTTGATTCCTCGGTTGTCTTATGATGGATGGATATGCATGCGCGATGTAATAGGGCCATATGTGGCATAATTATGTTTCATTAAGTGTAGTTTTATGAGGCATGCAGAAATGTTTAGATTGAGCTCCAAAAGAACATTCGGGGACGAATGTTTCTAAGGGGGGAAGAATGTTACACCCCATAATTCCAGGACATGTATACGAGAATAGACACGAGAACACAAGACTTAAATATTTGAACGAAAGAAAGAATTGTTTTCCAAAGGAAAAATCTTTCGAACATCGGGAAGGAAAATTGTTCGTTAATGAGAATTGGGTTCTCAGAATTGTTATTTGAGACTGTTGGAATTTATCGGAACTATGGAATATTATTTTCAGAGTTGGATATGTGGGGCCCACCCGAGAAATTTTACGTTTTTGTGGGGCCCACGAGGTTTCCGATATTTTGATCAATTATGGAAATTTCGGGAAACGAAATATTATGGACCAATGGGAGGGCGACACGTGTCACCCTCCACATGCTTATGTTGGATGAATAAAAGAATTGACTAAGTCAATAAACAAGTGGAAGCTTGACATTATTGACTATAATTGACCCAATCCTAGCCACACATTTACCTTGATCCAAGCCCTTGATTTTAGTATTTATATACACTAGTAGCAAGACAAATTCCATACTTAGAAATTTTCAAGAAACCTTGTGCAAGTTTGAGAGGCTCTCGGTTTTGAGCCCTCTTGGAAGACAAAATTCTTCATTTGTTGATGATAATTCCCAATATTCAAACCCAAGATCCCTAGAGGTATTCTAAGGATATCCCAACACAAAAATCCCGGAAAAACTATGTTTTTACGTTAGTCGCAACATGAAAACCTAAGGTGTTCTTCAACTTTGAAGTTGGAACTTGAAGAGGAGTTCTTCACAAGCTTCTAAGGGTTGCTTGGAGAGGATTGGAACGTCGACAAGATGAGCTAAAGTTGCTAAGGATCGACTTTAGGTTTTGGATTGTATTTGGGGCTTAAAGAGGTAATAATCTCCGTCTTGCTATTGTAATTCAATATTTCATGTTGTAGTAGTTGATATATGAGCATGTGATATTTAGAATGAAGATTGATAAATGTTATGGAATTAGGAAGCTTAAAATCCGAGATTGGCATGTTAGCCATTAAAATGGGAAATCAATTTGGTCGAGAGTTATAATCGTCGCATGTTATATAAGAAAGGGATTATAGTTGTTATAATTGATTGAGACTATAGAATAACAACTTGGTTTGAAAAGGAAATGGGAAATGACTACTTGTTGTTATATTTTGAAATTGCCGAAATGGCCTAGAATTTTGGAATATTTAGGCGCAGTTTTGTGGCAGTTTTACGGGCTGTTTTAGACCTGTATATATGCAGGAATTGGGTGGTTATATATATGATTAATGTTGTAGAATTGGCTAGTGAAAGTCCTAAGGAATAAAGGTGAAAAGGGGTGCAAAAGGCTTCATATCTTATCCTAAATATTGATGTAATTATGGACTGTTTTGTATACATTGTGGGGCATAATATTACACGTCCTGTTAAGGCGTGTAATCCCCTTTGAATTGCTGGTTTGTTGTGCCTTAAATGTGGCATGTTGGTTATTGATTTTGGGCCTTGAAAAAGGTGGAAAAGTACGTAGAAACAAAGGAAGTTCTGCCCAAATTTCTGCAGAATAAGAGACCTAGCACTTAGTATTATTCCACGTTAATAAGCTAGGAGTTGATAGACATGTTATGGTTATTATAGGTTGAAGTAATGCGTATAGCGTATTCTACTTGAAGGATGGAATAGCTATCAAGGTTGAAGTTGTTACACCCCGTAGTTCCAGAGTATGTATACAAGGACGTACGTTCGAGAATACGACATTTAAATTGGAAAGGAAGAAATATGTGATTTTTCGACGGAAAACTTTCCGGATTTTGTGAAGGAAAAATGTTCGTTAAAGGGAATTGGATTCCCAGTTTTGGTATTCGGACTTTTTGGAATATTTAAGAATTATGGAATTTTATTTCCGGAATTGGTCACGTGGGGCCCACGGGAGGAAATTTACGGTTTTGTGGGGCCCACTTTATTTTCGGATTTTTGGCTTTACGGATATTTTCGGAAGATGAAATATTTTGGACGAGTAGGGGGCGACACGTGTCACCCCCGTGTGGCCATGTTGGCCGAATTGGAGAAGGACAAGTGGGACGTTTGTTAGGTGGACAAGTGGCCCATTTTTGTGGTGGCCACTTGTCCCATTTTTGTGGTGAACAAATGGTTGGACAACTACCCACACACATGTACCCAATCTTCACCATCCACTTGCCTAGATCTTGGCCATTGATTTCCCTATAAATACCGCGTGTGCAAGATTTTATTTCATCCACATTAGAAAGTTTCCAAGGCAAAAATTCCCCTCCCTCCCTTAGTGAGTTCTCGTCCAAACACCCCCCCCACCTTGAGTAGAATTCTTCAAGTATTGTTGTTATTCCAAATACTTTAGCCTAAATCCCTTGTGGTATTCCAAAGAAATCCCAACATAAGAGCTCGAAAATACTACTTTATTCCAATAGTCGTAAAACGAAACCCTAGGAAAATCTTCATAGCTTAGATGAAGTGTTAAGAGGAGTGTTATACCCCGTAGTTCCAGGGTATATAGGTGAGGATGTACGTGCGAGATTACGACAGAAATTTTGGAAAGAAAGAAAGATGTGATTTTTCGACGGAAAAGTTTCCGGTTTTTGTGAAGAAAAAGGTTCGTTAATGGGAATTGGATTCCCAGATTTGGTATTCGGACTTCTTAGAATATTTGAGAATTATGGAATTTTATTTCCGGAAATGGTCACGTGGGGTCCACGGGTGAAATTTACGGTTTTGTGGGGCCCGCTTAGTTTTTGAGATTTTGGCCATTATGGATATTTTCGGGAGATGAAATATTTTGGGCCCAGTAGGAGGCGACACGTGTCACCCCTAGGTGGCCCTTGGCGAAATTAGCTAGACAAGTGGCAAGACAAGTGGCGAGTCTTGCTAGATATTTTGTGTGGACAAGTGGCTTGTGGGTCCCACCCACACTTGTCCCCAATCTCAACCACACACTTGCCTTCATCCTATCCCTTGGTTGTCTATATATGCACCCTTAGTTGATGAAATCTTCCACACTTAGACATTTGAAGACTTGAAAAACCCTCCCTTCTCCCTTGACCTAGAGCTCTCGGTTTGCCCCATTTCTTGAGCAAAATTTGTCCAACAATTCTTAAACTCTCAAGTGTTCTTCCTAAGGTGTTAGGAAGATTGTGTACCAAGAGTTGGAAAAGATTTCACACCCCTAGCCTTGAAGGATGCCTTGGCGAAAGTTGTCATCTTGAAACCACAAGTGTTCTTCACTTTTTGGAGTTGAATCTTGAAGAGAAGTTGGTTAGGAGCTTACATGGGTTGCTTGTAGCGGATTGGAACGTAAAGATTTGGAGCTAAGACTTGCTTGGAGCGACTTTAGAACTTGGATATTTTTGGGCTATTTGAGGTAGTGGAACTTAAACCTCTTTGTGAATTGGTTGTTATACATATATTATAAGTATATTATGGATTATATAATATATGGAGTAAGTTTGGAAGAGTTGGATCTTGTTAACTTGTTAAAAGAAAGGATTGGCCGTTTGCCATTAAAATGGTAAGCGTATCTTACTTGCTAAGAAGCTAATAACAAAGTAACTATAACTTATATTAAGAATGGAAATATAAGTTGGATGACTAATGAGTAAATTGGATAAGTAAAATGGACAAAGTTGGCCAAGGACCCCAACTTAAGGATTTGTATTTACTTTGGGTATTTACTTTGGACCGTATTTACTTTGGTGTATTTACATTGTTTGTATTTACATTTACATTAAGGGAAGATTTTTCAATCGCGTTCCGTTTGGGCGTGTGATCCCCTTTTTAATTATTGTATTGTTATGAAGGCGTGATAGTAAACGCGTTCTGGGTTGGCGCGTAATCCCTCTTTTACTTATTGTTGTTATGGGCGTGATAGTAAACCGCGTTACCGTTTGGGCGTGTAATCCCCTTCTTTATGTTGTTTAATTATTACGCCTTATATATATATATGGTATATATATTACGGTTATTCGGGCCTTGGTAAAAGATGGAAAAGTGAGTATAAACGGGGGAAGTGCTGCCGAAATTTCCGTAGATTTTGAGGGCTTTTTATTGGTATAAGTCTTCAATGATAAGAAAGGTTTGATAGGAGTACCATGACCATTTTAGGAGTGGAGTACTACGTGTGGCGTGATCTACTTGGCAAGGAGTAGCCGAGCGGGTTGAAGTACTTGGGCGTTTTGCTTATTGTCGATAAATCGTCGCGAGGTATGTGAACCTCTTCCTATCTTTTCTAGCATGATTGTTGTGAACTATGTAGTACGGTAGACGTACATGTGCTAAGTGATTTGGTTGGTTTAAAACATAGGGTGTTATAATAGCTTTATGGGAAGTTAGTTATAACGACCTTATGTAGTGAAAATGGTTTCTTGATGTTAGAAGTTAAGAGACTTGATCTTATAAGATAAGAGACTTAACTTATTTGTTTTAATGTGGATGTTTGTGTGAAACCTCATTCGTGAGTAATGAGTACTTGGTTTTAAAGGGATAATGTTTTCGATTTGGGAATCGAATGTGTATCGACAGGACCATTGCAGCGTTAATAAAGGAAAATGTATTGAATAATGATGTGTTGTATTAAAATCGGTAGAAACCTCCATCTGCATAGAAGCTAAGATGAGACAAAATGATATTACATTTTCTAGATCATGGTCTTTGTAATAAGATCGTTATAAACAAAGAATAAACTACTCACATATATGACATATGTTACTCAATTGTTTTAAAAGAGATTAAGACTATGAGTTATGAAACCTTTCTAAAATAAGTGACTTGAGCATTTGAAAATGAGAAGCTTGAGTAATTGAAACTAGGCAAAGCTGGAACTTAGGAAAAGAATGATGTTACTTGATTTTGAAAAGGAATGTGGGTTGGTCATTCTAATACTATGGGTATAGGGTGACTTTTATAAAAGTAATGGATCTCTTTTAAAAGAACTTAACGTATGTAGTACTTTGGGGTTACAAACCGGACTTTGGCATAAAATGAAAGTACTTTGAGTTGTGTGAAACTTGCCTATGCTTGTTGTTGTGAAACTTGCCTATGCTTGTTGTTGTGAAACTTGCCTATGCTTGTGATGATAGCCTTTGTTGTGCAAGTGTGGTATTTACGTATTCTGGCGTCTCGATAGGGTAGGTCGACTTATTGAGAACTTACTTGGGCGTCTTTGGCGGTGATGGAGAATTCCACGGGTATGTTTCCATTTTGATTATTGTCTTGTTGTTGATGTCACATGGACGTCTACACCGAGGTAGAATTAGGGGCATGTGGCGTGCGGCGGGGTTGATCACCAGTATATTATTGTTGATGTCACGTGGGCGTGTCTACAGGAGTAGAATTCGGGGCATGTGGCCATGGGGCATTGGTATTATTGTTGCATCATGGACATGTCTACACCGATCACGGTCAGGGGCATGCGGCCGTGATGCGAACATGATTGATGTTGTGGGCGTAAGACCCGTAGTTATATTTGAGTGATGACTTGAGGCGTGAGTCACCGTCGACATATCGCTTTTATGTTGTGGCTGTAGTTGGTTATCATACATGTCTCACGCTTTATATAGACTAGTATGATTTCATTCTGATATTTTCTGATTTCACATACTTGGTACTGTTGTCTTGACCTCCTCGGGCTGCGTTCATGCGCGGTAGAAGTGCATCGATCGTGGATCCTCGCTCTTAGGATCTCGGTTCAGCGTTTTGGGAAGCTCCGTTTCTCGGAGGCTTATCTTTTGTATGTGTTCCACTGAGTTGTAGGTTCTTGTACATTCGGGGGTATGGCGAAGCCTGTCCGTCATAGTTGTTGTAAATCTTAGAAGTGCAATGTCTTGTTGTGGGCGGGGTTTGTAAAGGGATTAAAGCTATTCGTTTTGAAAGAGTTGTATTTATTATGTTATTGGAAGGTAGCAGTTGGGTTGGCCTTTGTTTATGTTCATATATCTGTTTCTTGTTTAAGTTTTATTTTCATTGGTTTTCTCGATGATTGTATCACTAGGGTGCGGGATAAGGCACGATGCGGGCCGGGCAGTCGTTACAAAAGTGGTATCGAGCGATTAATCCTCGGAAAGTGTCTACTGCATCGTGTCTAGTAGAGTCTTGATTATCGATGTGTTGTGCACCACATCTATAATCGGAGGCTGAGACATTTAGGATTAGTTTCATTCTTCTCATTCGAGATCGTGCCTTAGAGGCGTGTTGTAAGTTGGACCCTCCAGCGTATCTCGTTTTACGATTATGCCTCGCGCAAGCAACGAGCCACGAAGGGCAAGACAGCCGAGGAACCGCTAGTGAGATCTGAGAGGAAGTGCGAGCGCGAGCCGCATGCACGAGGTTGTGCTTGAGGCGGCGGGTTTTGTGGCGCCGCCCGGCCCAATGAGTTAGAGCGCAATAATAGCTGCCGAGACCGCGATACTGAGCCTCGATCCCGATGCAGGCGGAGAGATGGGTTATAAGAGATGGCCCGATTCTTGGCGAGTCGTGGCGAATATGAGGATAGGCTGAATCACGTGATTCGATTCGATGCACGATGGTTCACCCCGGCGAATAGTTTGAGGCTACGGGACTTTACGAGTTAGCCGCGAGTTTTATGGGTCGAGGCACGAGGATGATCCGCGAGTTCATCCGGCGATTCTGGATCACGCGGGTGATCAAGGCTTGAGACCGAGTCTGTGACCTTTGGTTCGCGTCGGTGCGTGATACGCGATCGATTGGTTTGATTCATGGGAGCTTTCGGGAGAGCATGCACTCAACAGTATGGGATGAGTTTTGGGGCGTTCCTCACGCACTTCTTGCCTCCGCGGATGAGAGAACGCGGTAAACGATTTTTGATGCTTAGGCGAGGCGTGCGTGCGGTTGAAGTACAATGTGAGTTCGACTCATTGGCGATGCGTCCGGCGTTGGTAGCTAGTATGGAGGATCGAGTGCACCGATATATTCTGAGGCTCGATGATTACATGTCGAGGCATGTTCGGGAGTAGCTCTTGGTAGGGCATGGACATTGCCCGCATGCAGCTCGTGACAGGATGTGAGGCACGGAGAGGTCGACGGAATGACGAATCAGCGAAGAGGCGAACAGCGAGGTCCTTTGGTGACTTTCGAGGCGGACCGCCTCAGAAGATACTAGTTTTGTACCTCCGCCCGGCGAGTGGTCCTCCACAACCTTCAGAGTATTCGGGGCGGTCGGGGCTCGAGGTTGAGTTTCGGGAAGTAAGGGTGTTGGCGGATCACGGTCACCCTACCTCGGTGTGGTCGATGTGGTAGACCGCATTTGAAGTGTCGTGGTGCGAGGAGCTTGTTATTTTGCGGCCAGCGGGGCCATTTTGCGAGGCTGTCCGACCAAGGGTAGCACGGATGTTACGACTCGACCTACGGATCGATGGTGGTTCGCCGCGCCCTACGGTTATCGCCTGCGAGTGGGCTATGATTAGAGTGGAGCGGTAGCCGGGTATATCCTTAACCTCAGAGTTTGGTTTGCGCGATATGATGATCTTATTATTGTGTTCTATGCGGATAGCGTTGTGTTGTTTGTAAGTTAGAAAACATGGTTAGTTGGAAGGATAAGTGTGGGGGCATGGAAAGTGTGACCCTTAGAGTTTTATACGTGGAGACCTTAGAGGCGAGGCCGTCTTGAGTGGGTGATTTTACGGTTGGTCTTTGAGATGTACTTGGTATGCGGGGAAATATTGTGGGATAATTACATGGGTAGTGTGAGATGGAAGTGGTAGCTTTCATGGCGTGAATTAGTAAGATTGTTCGGATCGGGAACAAGAGTTAGCGCGTTTAGAAGTCGGGTTGAGGGCCATTTGCGGGTCAACCCGCGGCCCATATTGAGGTGGGGTCGGTTCGAGGTGGTCGCCGGTGGTAGGGTCACGAGGGTGCTAGGCCAAGTTTAGGTAACCATCGTGCGAGTTCGTGGATCGTTCAACGAGTCGGATCGTGAAGGCGGGAATGGCCTTAGAGTAAATTGAAGCTAGTGGGAGTGTTGTAAGATTAGAAATGATTCCTCGTTGGCTTGGATTTGAGTTTTGCGCACATGTTATATTACGGCCATTGGTGGCATGATCGGTTTGTAAGTATAGTAGTGAAGACTATCACGACACAAATGCGTTTGGAGACTTAGAATGAACATTCGGACGAATGTTTCTAAGAGGAAGAATGTTATACCGTAGTTCGGGTATATAGGTGAGGATATGCGTGCGAGATTACTGAGAAATTTTGGAAAGAAAGAAAGATGTGATTTTTCGGAAAAGTTTCGGTTTTGTGAAGAAAAAGGTTCGTTAATGGGAATTGGATTCCCAGTTTGGTATTCGGACTTCTTAGAATATTTGAGAATTATGGAATTTTATTTAGGAAATGGTCACGTGGGGTCCACGGGTGAAATTCTGGTTTTGTGGAGCCCGCTTAGTTTTTGAGATTTTGGCCATTATGGATATTTTGGAGATGAAATATTTTGGGCCAGTAGGAGGCGACACGTGTCACCCCTAGGTGGCCGCTTGGCGAAATTAGCTAGACAAGTGGCAAGACAGTGGCCAAGTCTTGCTAGATATTTTGTGTGGACAAGTGGCTTGTGGGTCCCACCACACTTGTCCCCAATCTCAACCACACACTTGCCTTCATCCTATCCCTTGGTTGTCCTATATATGCACTTAGTTGATGAAATCTTCCACACTTAGACATTTGAAGACTTGAAAAACCCTCCTACTCCCTTGACCTAGAGCTCTCGGTTTTGCCCCATTTCTTGAGCAAAATTTGTCCAACAATTCTTAAACTCTCAAGTGTTCTTCCCTAAGGTGTTAGGAAGATTGTGTACCAAGAGTTGGAAAAGATTTCACACCCTAGCCTTGAAGGGATGCCTTGGCGAAAGTTGTCATCTTGAAACCCTAAGTGTTCTTCACTTTTTGGAGTTGAATCTTGAAGAGAAGTTGGTTAGGAGCTTCTATGGGTTGCTTGTAGCGGATTGGGCGTAAAGATTTGGAGCTAAGACTTGCTTGGGCGACTTTAAGAACTTGGATATTTTGGGCTATTTGAGGTAGTGGAACTTAAACCTCTTTGTGAATTGGTTGTTATACATATATTATAAGTATATTATGGATTATATAATATATGGAGTAAGTTTGGAAG
This sequence comes from Przewalskia tangutica, assembly GCA_029844215.1. Lineage (NCBI taxonomy): Eukaryota > Viridiplantae > Streptophyta > Magnoliopsida > Solanales > Solanaceae > Przewalskia > Przewalskia tangutica. The sequence goes on along the minus strand of CM056720.1, from coordinate 101,409,163 downwards.
AGTTGGATCTTGTTAACTTGTTAAAAGAAAGGATTGGCCGTTTGCCATTAAAATGGTAAGCGTATCTTACTTGCTAAGAAGCTAATAACAAAGTAACTATAACTTATATTAAGAATGGAAATATAAGTTGGATGACTAATGAGTAAATTGGATAAGTAAAATGGACAAAGTTGGCCAGGACCCCAACTTAAGAATTTGTATTTACTTTGGGTATTTACTTTGGACCGTATTTACTTTGAATTTATTTACATTGGGTATTTACATTTACATTAAGGAAGATTTTTCAATCGCGTTCCGTTTGGGCGTGTGATCCCCTTTTAATTATTGTATTGTTATGGCGTGATAGTAAACCGCGTTACGGTTGGCGCGTAATCCCTTCTTTTACTTATTGTTGTTATGGAAGCGTGATAGTAAACGCGTTACCGTTTGGGCGTGTAATCCCCTTCTTTATGTTGTTTAATTATTACGCCTTATATATATATGGTATATATATTACGGTTATTCGGGCCTTGGTAAAAGATGGAAAAGTGAGTATAAGCGGGAAGTCTTTGAAATTTCCGTAGATTTTGAGGGCTTTTATTGGTATAAGTCTTCAATGATAAGAAAGGTTTGATAAGTACCATGACCATTTTAGGAGTGGAGTACTACGTGTGGCGTGATCTACTTGGCTTAGGAGTAGCCAAGCGGGTTGAAGTACTTGGGCGTTTTGCTTATTGTCGATAAATCGTCGCGAGGTATGTGAACCTCTTCCTATCTTTTCTAGCATGATTGTTGTGAACTATGTAGTGCGGTGAGCGTACGTGTGCTAAGTGATTTGGTTGGTTTAAAACATAGGGTGTTATAATAGCTTTATGGGAAGTTAGTTATAACGACCTTATGTAGTGAAAATGGTTTCTTGATGTTAGAAGTTAAGAGACTTGATCTTATAAGATAAGAGACTTAACTTATTTGTTTTAATGTGGATGTTTGTGTGAAACCTCATTCGTGAGTAATGAGTACTTGGTTTTAAAGGGATAATGTTTCTTGATTTGGGAATCGAGAATGTGTATCGACAGAGACCATTGCGGCGTTAATAAAGGAAAATGTATTGAATAATGATGTGTTGTATTAAAATCGGTAGAAACCTCCATGCATAGAAGCTAAGATGAGACAAAATGATATTACATTTTCTAGATCATGCATTCTTGTAATAAGATCGTTATAAACAAAGAATAAACTACTCACATATATGACATATGTTACTCAATTGTTTTAAAGAGATTAAGACTATGAGTTATGAAACCTTTCTAAAATAAGTGACTTGAGCCTTTGAAAATGAGAAGCTTGAGTAATTGAAACTAGGCACACTGGAACTTAGGAAAAGAATGATGTTACTTGATTTTGAAAAGCAATGTGGGTTGGTCATTCTAATACTATGGTTATAGCGTGACTTTTATAAAAGAAATGGATCACTTTTTAAATAACTTAACGTATGTAGTACTTTGGGGTTACAAACCGGACTTTGGCATAAAATGAAAGTACTTTGAGTTGTGTGAAACTTGCCTATGCTTGTTGTTGTGAAACTTGCCTATGCTTGTTGTTGTGAAACTTGCCTATGCTTGTGATGATAGCCTTTGTTGTGCAAGTGTGGTATTTACGTATTCCGGCGTCTCGATAGAGGCGTCGACTTGTGAGAACTTACTTGGGCGTCTTTGGCGGTGATGGAGAATTCAACGGGTATGTTGCGATTTTGATTAGTGTATTGTTGTTGATGTCACATGGACATGTCTACAGAGGTAGAATTAGGGGCATGTGGCCATGCGGCGGGGTTGATCACCCGATATATTATTGTTGATGTCACGTGGGCGTGTCTACACCGAGGTAGAATTCAGGGCATGTGGCCGTAGGGCATTGGTATTATTGTTGCATCGTGGACATGTCTACACCGGCGCATTCGGGGCATGCGGCCATGATGCGAACATGATTGATGTTGTGGGCGTAAGACCCATAGTTATATTTGAGTGATGACTTGAGGTGAGTCCTCGATCGACATGGCTGCTTTTATGTTGTGAGCGTAGTTGGTTATCATACATGTCTCTGCTTTATATAGACTAGTATGATTTCATTCTGATATTTTCTGATTTCACATACTTGGTACTGTTATCGACCTCGCCGAGGCTGCGTTCATCTGCGCGAGTAGAAATGTCGATCGTGGATCCTCGCTCTTAGGATCTCGGGCGTTTTGGGAAGCTCGTTTCTCGGAGGCTTATCTTTTAGTATGTGTTCCACTGAGTTGTAGGTTCTTGTACATTCGGGGTATGGCGGGACCTGTCCGTCATAGTTGTTGTAAATCTTAAGTGCATGAAATCTTGTTGTGGGCGGGGGTTTGTAAAAGGATTAAAGCATTCGTTTTGAAAGAGTTGTATTTATTATGTTATTGGAAGGTAACCGTTGGGTTGCTGTTTATGTTCATATATCATTTCTTGTTTAAGTTTTATTTTCATTGGTTTTCTCGATGATTGTATCACTAGGGTGCGGGATAAGGCACGATGTGAACGGGCAGTCGTTACAGAGTTGGTTAGAAACTTCTAAGATTCTTGGGCGGGTTGGAGCGTAAGGGTTTGGAGCTAAACGTTGTTCAGGATCGACTTATAAACTTGGATAATTTTGGGCTTATCGAGGTAATGCTCTTTATCCCCCTATTGTAATTGGAAATTACATGTTGTAGTAGTTAATAATTGAGTATAAGATATATTGGAAGAATCAGTATAAAGAATTGAACTGTATTTACATTGGGTATTTCTGATGAGCTTGTAGTATTATGGTGGAGTAGAATTGTACACGTCCGGTTAGACGTGTAACCCCCCCTGGAATTGTTGGCTTGGTAGCAGGCCTCGATAAAGGAGGAGATTTATGTGGTTGCGGGAGAGGGGGGGGAGGTGCTGCCGAATTTTCCGTAAGAATAAGGAATCTTGTATCTAGAATAATTCTACGAAGAGATCTAGAGGTTGATAGACGTTTTGTGGCCTTTATAGGTTGAAGTACTACGAGTAGCGTATTCTACTTGAAGGGTGGAAAAGCGAGCAAGGTTATAGTATGCGGAGCGTTTTGCTAATTGTCGATAATCGTCGCGAGGTATGTGAACCTCTTACTATCCTTTCTAGCATGATATTTGTGAAATATATTTAGTGCGGTAGACGCACGTGTGTTTAAAGGAATTTGATTTTCCTTTTGTGTCTTTGACTTGATTCCAAAGTTAAGTGATTTGTTATGAAATATTAAGGACTTGAATTATGTTAAAAAGTTGTAAAACCTCACTCATGAGTAATGGGTGTGTGGTCTTTTAAAGAATAAAGTTATCTGGATTTCGAAAATAAGAATGGTTTTATCATTGGATTTAAAATGATAACTTGACTTATAAACAACTTGATTTTGGGAAAGGAGAAGTAACTTGATTTAAAGGTATAAGTTACTTATTTTTAAAAGAGTGAGACACTTGGTTTAAAAAGTATATTGCTACTTGGCTTTTAAAGGAAAAAGTGCCTTGGTTTTAAAAAGGAAGGCATTCTTTTGTCTTAAGGCTAGTTTAAAAAGAAGGTATGAAAATTGTTTTGGTTTTACTTTGATCTCTTTTGACTTGAGTTTTAAAAAAATAAGAATCTTGAAGTATTTCAAAAGAGTTATGAATCACTTTTGAAAGAAAAGAAATACTTGGTTTTAAAAGCTTAAGTGTTATACTAGCTTTATGGGAAGTTAGGTATAACGACTTAAGGAAGATAGAAGGAGCAGTTTACTTATTTGTTTATGAAAGTCTTGTATTGATTTGGAAAGTGTAGTAAGATGGTTTGATAAGTAAACATGTTATGATGCTACGTGTGTTAGTGTCTTGTGATGTTGTGTAAGGGTTATTCTTGTTGTGCTTACGTTGTTAAGCGTTAAGCCAGTTATCTTGTTATTATATCACATACCCCGACTTGTTATGACGCCGAGGACTTGCCACGCGCCGATGCGAGGAATACCTCATGCGATGCGTGTGACTATGATTGAGGAATACCTCATGCGGCTGTGTGACTATGCGGGCTGCGGAGTTCGGATGATCACTCGGTGTGTTACCACGAGGTATACCTCATGCGGTTCGCTGTGACTATGATTCGAGGAATACCTCATGCGATGCGTGTGACTATGCGGTGCGGGAGTCGAGAGGATGCCGCGGGTTAGCCCGTCGAGAATACCTCATGCGGTGCATGTGACCTATGTGCGGAGTTCCGTGATTAGGCACGCATTATGATACTATGGGCGATTGGCCTTGCGATCGTGCGGCCTAGAAAAGACGATTCGTTATATCTATTTTGCTCTTGTTTATCTTTGGCGCACTATATGCGATTAAATTGGTTGTTAAATGCGTATTTGTAATTGGCTTTAAAATGTTATGATTTGATTTGATGCTACTGATTTCACATACTTGGTACTGTTGTGCAGCGACATCCTTCGAGGCTGCGTTAAATGCGCGGTAAGTACACCGATCGTCGATCCTCGCTCATAGGATCAGTTCAACGTTGGAAGCTCCGTTTCTCGGAGGCTTATCTTTCGTATAGTCCCCGTCGTTGTAGGTACTTACATTCGGGGGTATGGCGGCCCTGTCCGTCATTGTTGTTATAACATTCGTAAGTGCATGTAGTATTGTGGCGAATTTGTAAAGGGATGTCGTCGGTTCAAGTTTTATTTATATGTTCGGAAGGTAACCGTTTGGTTATCTGTTTCTTATTTCATTATTGTATATCTTGTTTCATGTATGTTTTTATTTTCAGCTGATTTTCTCGATGTTGTATCACTAGGGTGCACAGGGTAAGGCACGATGTGAGCTTGAATGGTCGTGACAAAGTGGTATCGAGCGATTATTCCTCGGAAAGTGTCTGAGCCGTATTGTCACGCCGAACCGGGCAGTGGTAGTGCCTACACAGGCACCCTTCTATCTTAACAACTAAGTACATTGCGAAATTAATAGCTCATTTTTTTTTTTTTTTTTAAAGCAACCGTGACGAAGGCAAAGCCGACTAGCGCCATATAATATACATAAACAAAAGACACTACACCTTGCACGAGTCCAATCCCACATATGAATACAGACCTCAGGAGTTAAATCGAACTATGACGACAAGGCCCGCGTACCCATAACTGTACAAAAGCCTGTACGGAAGGAACTATACCAAAACGATAAACTCCATAACAGAAGGAGCTATCCAAAACTCTGAGCAGGGTCCTACACCTGCCGATCACCAAATCGCGTACCTAAACTGCGGCGTGAGCGGCCAGAAGAGGTCGATCGAAGAATGTACCAAGTATGTGAGCGATGAAATGCGTAATGAAATCATAACGATCTAAACAAGCGGAGACATGTATGATAGCCTACCTACGATTACATATACATAGCGATCATATCAAGTCGGGGACGCAGCCTTCAAAGTCATTACTCAAATATAACCATGGGTCTCACACCCATAATATCAATCATGCGTGGAATCCTTCGCCGGCTGATCCATGATGTAACAACACCCATAAGGATACATGAACACCAAGTCCCACGTGTCCGAAATACCTCGTGGTCTCGTGTCACGACCGAACGGGCGTGGCGGTGCCTTACCGGGCACCCTAGTGATACAACATCGAGAAAATCAGCGGAAATAAAAACATGAACATGAATTAAGAGACAAGATAAATAAAGCAGGCAACCAAAACATTTGCCTTCATCATATATACATAAATACGACAGTTATCCTTTTACAAACCCGCCAACATGCTGAGACCTCTAAGATTTATACAACAACTATGACGGACAGGGCCCCGCCATACCACGAGCATAAGAACTTAGACTCGGGTAACATACAAAGATAAGCCTCCGGAACGGAGCTTCCCAAAATGAAATGAGATCCTAGCGGGGGATCGACAACCGATGTACTTCTACTGCGGCATGGACGCACCCCGAAAGGAGGTCGATAAGTACCAAGTATGTGAAAGCGTAAAATACTATAAATGAAATCATAATAGTCTATATAAAGCGAGACATGTATGATAACCAACTACGATTCAACATAAAAGCGATCATGTCAAGTCGAGGACTCACGCCTCAAAGTCATCCTCGTACGTGGAACTCCTTCCTCACCGCCGGCGATCTAGGTACAAATCATGTGATACGATTATCCACAGTCTCGCCCATCTTATGGACCCGATATAAAGCGTGTGGAATACATTCCGGATGAACCGGTAGTGAAGTGAAATACATTCGGATGAACCGGTAGTCAAGTGAAATACATTCGGATGAGCCGTAATCAAGTGAAATACATTCCGGATGAACGGTAATCAAGTGAAATACATTCGGATGAACCGGTAATCAAGTGAAATACATTCGGATGAACCGGTCAAGTGAAATACATTCGGATGAACCGTAGTTTAGTAGAACACAATACTTGCACAACAAGGCTATCACCGCGTAACATGGTCAAGTTTCATAACAAAAGCATAGGCAAGTTATACACAAATCAAGTACTTTCATTTTATGTCAAAGTGGGATTTTTAACCCTAAAGTATTACGACGTTAAAATCCTTTTAAAGATCCATTTCTTTTACGAAGGTCACCCGATACCCGTAGTATAAAAATAGAGTGACTAACATTGTTAAGTAAACCAAAATGCTTTCCTTTGTAAAATCAAGTAACAACCTTATTTTCCAAGCGCTCGAGTTTGCCTAATTTCAAAAGCTCAAGTTTCTCATTTTAGAAAAGGTTTCAGTAGTTCATAGTTTTAAATCCTTTAAAACATAATTTTCCTTAAACGTTTTGAGAAACATATGTCTTATGTGAGTAGGTTATTCTTGTTTATAATCAATCTTATTAAGCGACCATGATCTAGGAAATGTAATATCATTTTGTCTTATCTTAAGCATGCAGATGGAGGTTTACTGGTTTTAATACCATACTTCATTATTCAATACATTTTCCTCTATTAGCTGCGGTGGTTTGTCGATACTCATTCGATTTCGAAATCGGTAAACATTATTCCTCTTAAAACCAAGTACTCATTACTCACGAATGAGTTTTCACACTTTAACAAAATTCATATTAATACCATTAAGTCAAGTCTCTTATCTTCTAAAAATCGTTACCTTTGAAACCACAAAGCATTTTCTTACCTACATAAAGTTATAACCAACTACCCATAAAGCCGTTATAACACTTTATGTTTCAAACTACCAAATACATTAAACACAGTCGTGCGTACTACATAGTTATACACATATCATGCTAGAACAGATAGGAAGAGGTTCACATACCTCGCGACGATTATCGACTAATAGCAAAACGCTCAAGTACCTCAAACCGTCGCTACTCCTAAGCCAAGTAGATCATGCCATACGTAGTACTTCCTATAGAGGCCCAAGGCGCCTATTAACATCTAGATCTCAATGGAGAATATCCTACGAAAATTCGGCACATCCCACGTAAATCTCTCTTCAGCGAGTATTTGCAAGCCAACCAGGGGTTAACACGCCTAACGGGCGTGTACAATTCTACTACGGTAATGTTACACAAGTCTCGTAATACATCTATGTAATTCTGATTGATTCTCTTCTTTAAATTGCTTAAGTCGCAAGACATTGCGTAAGTATTTCGAGCTTAAGTCAAAAGACATTGCCGCACAACTATGTTCGATTCTATATATAGTATACTTAACTATATACTCTACAACATGTAATTTCCAATTACAAGAAGGTTAAGAATGTTTACCTCGATAAGCCCAAAATTATCCGAGTTTATATGTCGATCTGAGCGAGTTTAGCTCTACTCGTGCGCTCAGGCCAGCTCAACCAACCCTTAGAAGTTCTAACCAACTTCTACTTATAACTTCAACTACGGTGAAGATTTACTTAGGGTTTCGTTTTGTAGTGAGGAAGTATAATAGTATTTTACGGGCTTGTAAAGTGTAACCTTGGGAAAACTACAAGGTATTTGGGCCAAGGTATTTGGGCATTATAACAATACTTGGAGAGTATTTCTATACCCTGAGGGTATTTATACGAGACAACTAGGCTAGGGGTACCCACGGCAAAACCACAGGAGGGAGGTGGCTCGGCGAGGGCTCTCAGGGAGGTGTGGTAGGAAAGCTCGAGGAGAGGAGTATTTTGAGACTTAGATAGATTGCTCAAGTTTTGGATGAAGAAAGTCTTCAAGTAAGGGAGTATTTATAGGCTAACCAAAGGCCAACCAATGGCCAAGATCAAGCCAAGTGCCGTGCAAGTGTAGGGCGAGATTAAGCCATGTGCAACCTTATCCATCTACGAAATATCCTACCAACTCCTTGACCAAAAACAATGCACAAAAGCGTGCCAACTTGCCCATTTAAATGCGTCCACTCTTCCAATTAGAGGTGACAAGTGTCGCCCTCGTTGATCAAAATGTTTGGTCTCTGGAAAAATCCGCAAAATTATTAAAGACATAGCCGTAATTTTCCTACGAGGCGTGGAAACGTTTCGTCGAAAAAGCGACTCTAATCGGGTGTTGTGTACAAATTTGAAACTAGCCAACTTTAAGGCTCAAATTATAATACGACGCGCGTACATACTGCGGAAATACGGTATAACATCTCATGCCGGAATCCTACCTCGTAAAGCATGAACATAGGGTAACCTGAGCAATTAGGGGACATATATGATACTCAAAATATAACACCTTGTGCCTTACTGATGAGAGTAAATAGTATCCTTACAATATAAAATAGGAAGCTCGTGATCAAAGCGGGACCATCCGCCCGCAGATTATTCAACAATCCTATTCACGGGACTATTTCACCCGCATAGGTCGCGTGGACGCGTGAGGTATTCCTCGCGTAGGCTGGACGCGCCGCATGGGACTATTTCACCCGCGTAAGCCCTTTCGGACCGCGTAAGGTATTCCGCGTAGGACTATTTCACCGCATAAGCCCTACGGACTCGCATAGGTATTCCTCGCATAGGTGGACGCCCGCGTGGGACTATTTCACCCGCATAAGCCCTACGGACTCGCATGGTATTCCGCGTCGTGGGTAAATCCACGGAATTATGCAAATGCCACAAACGGGGAATGACCAACGATCGAGATATACCAATAGCACACCGCTATTTCAAAGACACATAGGCAATTCTCAATTAACAAGCCAAAGTACTTATCAAGGCACTTAGACAAATCCTCAATTTATCAAGCCAAAGTACTAATCAAGGCATACATAGAATAATTCTCTTTAACAAGCCAAAGTACTTATCAAGGCACACTTAGACAAATCCTCAATTTATCGAGCCAAAGTACTAATCAAGGCATACATAGAATAATTCTCTTTTAACAAGCCAAAGTACTTATCAAGGCACACTTAGACAAATCCTCAATTTATCGAGCCAAAGTACTAATCAAGGCATACTTCATCAAGAAAATGGATTATACAACTTACAATCTAAACATCAAAGTACAATCAAGGAATGGATCATTTAAGGAGTAAAACATACTTTCTTAATCTTAAGGAATCATGCTAGAAGAGGAGATAGTTCACATACCTTTTCGGCTAAAATCCACAAGCTAAGCCGAATCGTGATGCGTGAAGTGTCAACCCATAATGGTCACAACAAGACTATCAACTTCTAGTCTCAACGTAGAATAATACTAAGTATACGACTCTAATTCTACGGAAAATCGGGCGACTTCCTTTGTTTCTACTCACTTTGCCACCTTTTTCAAGGCGAATACAATAACCAACAAACCACATTTAAGGCTCCAAACAACAACCAAACAAAGGGATTACACGCCTACAATCGTGTAAAATTCGCCCACAATTCATACAGTAGTTTAATGCACACTAGCCAATTCTCGGCCAACTTACATAAAGAACACTAAGTCTTTTCCAACCCTTTTCAAATTCCAAGTTCCAAGGTCTAACATGTTATATAGTTATAAACTACTTCAACAACTACAATTTCCTTCTTTTATACCACGTGGCGCTTAGACCAATAGTCGACTTGAATTGTAATCTTAAGGCTAAACATGCTAGTTTTGGATTAGGGTTCCAATTGCGATAAACATATCAAACTTCATACTATATAACACATGCTTGCTAAAATCCATAGCTATAACAATAAGTAAGTCTTAACTACTAAAACGACAAAATTTATACCTTTAGAAGCCCTTAAAATTTCCAAGATTCCAAAGTCGTGCCTTAGAAATTCTTAGCTCCTTTCCTTAAGTTCCAATCCGCTCCAAGCACTCCTTAGAGGCCTATGAAGAACCCATCTTCAAGTTCCAACTTCAAAGTTGAAGAACTCCCTTAGTTTCCGCCTTGCGACTAACGTAAAAATACGTTTTTTCCGAAATCTTTCTATTGAGATAACCTTACAATACTCTTAGGAACCTTGGTTTAAAGTCTTGTGGCTAATGGATCAAAACTATAAAAAATTTGTGTGGGAATTACATGAAAGCCGAGAGCTTCTTAAAGAGGGCAAGAGTTTTCTAATTTTTCTAAGTGTAAATGAGCTAGTCTTGCACTAGTAGTAACCTTATAAAATACAATGGAGGGCTTAGACTTAAATAAATGTGAGGCTAGGATTAAAATCACATGGATCAAGCCTAAGTGGCAAGTTGACTAGTCAATTATGTCAAGCTTTGAAGACTTATCTTCCAAGAGGTTCAATGACCAAATTATCCCTCCTCTAATTCGACCAAGACCACTTATGGGGGTGCCATGTGTCGCCCTCTCATTCGTCCATAAAATTCCGTAACCCTCGTGGGCCCCACAAAACGTAAAATTCCTCGGGTGGGCCCCACGTGACCAAATCCGTAAAAATAAATTTCCATAATATTAATAAGTTCCATACTCTTCAAATAATGCATTTTGAATCGATTCTCAATAACGAACATTTTTCCTTTCCGACGTCAGGAAGATTTTCCGTCGGAAGAAACGATTCTTCTTTCGTACTAATGTCCAAGTCTTGTTTCCTTACGTACATTCTCTTATACATGTCACGGACTTACGATTGTTATACCGTATTTCAGTATGTCGTGGGAATACGTCTAAAAGTTTGGCTTTAAAGTTAGCCTTGGGCGTTTTTTTGTACCTGACTCGCAAGAATCGTTTCGAGCGTTTCCACGGCTTTCGTAGGGAAAATTCCGGCTATGCCATTACTAATTTTTGCGGATTTTTAGAGGCGAAACATTTTGGACCAACGGGAGGGCAACACTTGGCACCCATTGGTGGACAGATCAATCCATGGACGAAATTGGAGAGCGAGGCACGTTTTTGTGCCTTGTGCACAAGTCAAGGTTGGTAGGATATTTGTGTTTAGTTAATCCTCACTTTACACTTGCCTTGCACTTGTCTTCATCTTGGCCATTGGTTGGCCAAGGCTTGAGCTATAAATACCCCTTAGAGATGAAGAGTTATTCATCCACAAAGTTATCTTCAAGTCTAAAAATCCTCTCCTCTCCCAGCTTTTCGTCCACACCTCTTCCCTCCCCTTGTGTAGTGTGACGAGAGCCTACCCCCCCTAGCCTCTCAGAAATCTACACCCCTCCTTTGGTAGAAAAGTTGTCTTCTAGTATCGTTATAATGACCAAAATAGCCTAGCCCAAATCCCTTAGTCCTTAGTTCAAGTTGTGAAGAACTTCTAAGGTTTTCTTAGACTCTGGGAGCGTACAACTTAGGAGCTAAACCTTGCTCAGGCGCGACTTTATCTAGGATATTATTGGGCTTACCGAGTAACTAATCCTAACCCTCTTTTGAATTAGAGAATACTTACTGTTGTAGTATTAGAATAAGTATTAGATACTTAGAAGAATATCACGAATAGAATTGAACTGTTATCACGATAGAAGGGTTTAAAGAAGAATAATTGAGCTGTACTCACATAGAATTTGTTTTCTGATGAACTTACATAGCTCATGGGTAGGGTTGTCTTTGTCCGACTTTCAGTAGAATTATGAACCCGCATTTAGAATAACCTCGAGTAGTCTTTGATAGATATCTGTGACTATTATGGTGACTCTCTGTGCGACATATTGACTTGGCGGTGGTTTTATTTGAGAAGGTATGTGATTCTTCCTAAAGCATGATATTTTACAATATATAGTGCGGTAAGCGTACGTGTGTTAAGCGAATAATAACTACGGCAATGTCTTTGACTTAAGCTGAATAATACTTATGGCAATGCCTCACGGCTTAAGCGAATAATACTACGGCAATGCCTGGCTTAAGCTTTGAATAACAAGCGAAAACATTTCAAAGAATCTTTGAATCATTTTTAACGGAAGATAAATATTTGGTTTTAAAACAAAGCGTAAGAGTTATCTGGCTTTATGGGAAGTTAGGTATAACAACTTAAGAAGATAAAAAGGCATTTACTTGTTTTGTTTATAAAAGCCTTGTATTGATTTACATTAAGTGTAGTAAGATTGTTTGATAAGTAGACATGTTATGATGCTACTGTGTTAGTGTCTTGTAATCTTTGTGTAAGGGGTCATTCTTGCGTGCTTACGTTGCTAGCAGTAAGTCCGTTGTATTGTTATTGTATCACCTACCCATATTTGTTATACGAGGGCTTGCCGCTTGATGCGGTCTATACGGCTATCACGGTCTGTGAGACTATGCGGGCAGCGGTATGCTCGAGATTGATCATTAGGCGTTGCTGATCGAGGACTCCTATGCGGTCTGTTGAGACTATCACGGTCTTTTTGAGGCTATGCGAGTGCGGGAGCCTAGGCGGATCTGCGGGGTTAGCTGCCCCGATGAGAAATATCTCATGCAGTGCGTAGTGGGACCTATGCGAGTGCGGAAGTCGAGGACTAGGCACGCTTGAGAATGATACTATGGGCGATTGGCCTTGCCCGATCATTCGCGGCCTAGAATAGACACATTCTGATTTTCCTATTCTTGTTGTTGTTTGTGATGTGGCACTATGTGCAATTGAGCGATTGTATTTGTGAAAAGGTTTTAAATACTTTGATTTCATTTTAAGTACTTTATAGTTTCACATACTTGGTACTGTTGTCTTGACCTCCTTGGAAATTTGCGTTCAATCTGCGCGGTAAGGCAAGCAGTGCTAGATCCACATCCTTAGGATCTTTGCGTTGGTGTCGGGAGCTCCATCTTCTGGAGGCTCTACTTTTAGGTATGATCTCCTGTATTGTAGATAGTTTTATCTGATCGGTATGGCGGAGCCTGTCGCCATAGTTGTTACTTCCTTAAGTGCGTAGTACTATTATGCGGTTGGGATGTAGCGCAAAACTTGAGTTATTTATATTATCTGAAAGGCAAGCTTTTCATCGAGATAAAGCGTATGTCTTATTTTATAAAGCTGTTTCTGTCTTGTTTTATATTCCATTTGGTTACTCGATGTATGACTACTTGGGTGCCCGGTAAGGCACGATCCACGAACCGAGCAGTCGTGACAAAAGTAGTATCGAAGCGATTAATCCTCGGAAAGTGTCTGAGGCCGTATCTAGTAAATGCTTGATTATCGGTGTGTTGTGCACCACGCGATAATGTCGAGGAGGCTATAGGATATTTAGGATTGGTTTCCATTCTTCTCATTACGAGATCGTGCTTTAGAGGCGTGTTATAGGTTGGACCCCTCAACGTATTCCTTTCTATGTGATTATGCCTCGCGTAAGGCAACCGGGCCCAGAAGGGCAAAGCGTAGGAGGCGCTAGCGAGACACCGAGATTCGAGGGCTCGAGCCGATCTATACGAAGGCAGCGAGTTCTATGGCCTTGGCCCAGGCGAGACCACAGTACCAGCGCCTCGCGTCCCGCGGCACAGGGCGGAGAGTTAGGGCTCTGAGAGATAGCCCGACTATTGGCTAAAGTTGTGGCCCGTCTGAGAGAAATTTGGATCACGGCAGTTCAGGCTCGGCTCGATCGCACCGTAGTGCACGAGGCGAGATAGTTTGAGGCTACGAGATTTCTTGAGTTGTAGCACTTGAGTTTTCTGGTCGGCGGGAGGATGATCGCGAGTTCATCCGTCAGTGCGAGAAGGATTATGCGGTGTCGGGCTTGAGGCGAGGTGTGACATTCGGTTCGCGTCGGTGCGTGATACCCGATCGATTGGTTTGATTCATGGGAGCTTTCGGGAGAGCATGCACCTCGGCGGTATGGGATGAGTTTTGAGGCTTTTCTCACACTTCTTGCCTCGCGGATGAGGAGGGCAGTGATAGATTCTTATTCTTTGAGGCGGGGAGGGCGCTTGTGAGGAGTACAATGTCGAGTTTGATTCTTTGGCTCGATATGTCCACTGTACAGTAGCGAGATGGAGGGCGAGTGCGTCGCTATGTCTTTGGGCTAGATGATTACATGGCGAGTCTTGTGCGGGTGTGTCCCTGGCCGGCGTGGACATAACCGTATGCGAGCTCATCTTTGAGGTTGTGAGGCGTAGAGACCGCGGGTAAGCGATATCGGCGAGAAGAAGGCGAGCGGCGGTTCTTTTGGTGGTCCTCGGGGTGGCGGCATCGAAGTCGGTGCACCACGGCCGGTATGAGCGCTCTACCTCATTCGGCCCGGCGAGGCGATCGAGGCGGTCGGGGCCCGGGACTTGATTTCGAGTGCGAGGTGCTAACGTTGAGTGCACTCGGTGTGCCCGTTGTGGCGAATACCATGCAGGGCGTACTCGGGAGCTTGCTATACTTGTGGCGGCGGTCGCTGCGAGATTTGTCGGCCGGCGGCGGTGGTAGGGCTCGGCCTACGAGTGCATTGCGCTTCTTCATCCCAGCGATTACTCGCCGGGAGCAAGGTACACGTGGATCGGCGGGTGTGGCGGTCGATGGCGCGAGTCGATTCGCGGTCCTCGAGCCGCATTTATGCTTTGTCGGTAAGCGGGATCGGAGGCCTCGCTTTGATGTCGTCACGGTACCTTATCGGTTTAGGTTTGATGTGTATGCTTTGATAGATCGGGTTCTACTCTGTCCTATATATCTCCCTTGTTGCTAGTAGGATAGGGATAGAGCACGAGTCCATAGACCACTTCGAGGTAGCTACGCGATGGTGATTCGGTGGTAGCTCGGCGGGTATATAGAGCTTGTCTGTGACCATTCTGATCGTCGGACCTGGCGGACTTGATAGAGTTGGAGATGATTGACTTGCGTGATTATGGGGATGGATTGGCTAGCTTCTGCTACGCCAATGTAAGCTGCGAGAGAAAGTAATGCAGTTCAGTTTCTGAGGAGCGGTTGTTGAGTGGGAGAACGCGGTATCGTAGAGGGTAGGTTTATTTCTACCTCAAGGCTAGGAAGATAGTGCGAAGGGTATATCTACCATACCGTTCGGGTGTTTGATCTGAAGGCTGCGGTACGATTTTGATCGATTCGATGGTCGTGAGTTCCCAGGCGTGTTTCGGATGACCTCGGGTATCCCTCACGAGAGGAGATTGAGTTTTGTATTGACATATTGCGGACACTCGGCTTTATTTCCATTCCGCCATCTGAGAATGGCCTGCGAGTTGAGAAGTTGAAGGATCGACTTAGAGATTTCTTTGGAGAAGGGCTTCATCGGGCCTAGTGTTTCTCCGCAGGAAGCGCGGTATTGTTCGTGAAGAAGAAGGGCGGGGCAGCTGCGCGTGTGTTGATTCTGACGGTGAACAAGGTGACCATTAAACGAATACCGCTTCCCGAGTTGATGATTTGTTCGACCGGTTGCGAGTGCGAGATGTTTCTCAGATTGATCTGCGATCGGGCTATCATCAGTGCGAGTCGAGAGAGGTGGATGTCCACAGAATTGCATTCGGGACGTGCGGGCATTATGAGTTGAGTCATGTCTTTTGGGTTGACGATGCTCGTGTATTCATGGATTTGATGAAGAGTGTTCAAACCATTTTGGACCGCGTTTGTGATAGTGTTCATTGATGATATCTTGGTTTATTCTCGCTCAGAGCGAGGAGCATGCGGGCATTTGAAATTTGTCTTGTGATTCTCGAGACGGTGATTATGCGCCAAGTTTTCCAAATGTGAGTTTTGGTTGACTTGATGGCGTTTCTTGGGCATATTGCCGGGTGATGGCGTTCAGTGAATCGGCGAATCGAAGCGATCGGGACTTGGCCTGAACTCTTACTCAAGCGAGAGGTTCGCGATTTTACGGGCCTTGCGAGGATATTATCGGCGGTTCGTGGAGAAGTTTGCTTCTATCTGCACCGTTGACTAGGTGACTCGGAGCGGCCAAGTTTGATGGTGATGCTTGTGGCGGGGTTTCGATTCTTGAAAGAGGCGGCGGCCGCCCCGTTCTTACTCTTCCGGAGGTCGGATGGTTATGCGTGTATTGTGATCGTCGGGCATCGGGTTGGGATGTGTGTTGATGCGGCATGGCGGGGTTATAGCATATGCGTCCAGGCGGTGAAGAAACACGAGAGAACTACCCGCGTGATTTGGAGTTAGCGGTAGTGATTCACGCTTTGAAGATCTGGAGGCACTATTTGTATGGGGTTGGCGTGGATATTTATACGGACCACGAGAGCCTCGGTATATCTTGACGGAGGAGTGAACTTGCGGCGAGGCGGTGGTTAGAGTTGCTTAAGGATTACGATGTTGATATCTGTACCACGGGAAGGCGATGTTGTGGCGGATGCTCTTAGTCGTAGGTCGATGGGAGCCTATCGGATGTGCGGCTAGAGAGGAGGGACATGGTTAGTGATTTGCATCGGTTAGCGAGCCTTGGTGTCGTTTGATTGATTACGATAGCGATGGGGTTAGAGTTCGTGAGGTTGCCGAGTCTTCCATCGTTGAGGAGGTGAAGAAGCGGCGATTCGAGATCCGCTTTGATTCGATATCGTGATCTGACTCTTACGTGAGGCAAGGGTCCTTTTGAGGTAGCACGATGGGGTGCTAAGGTTTGAGAAGCGTGTGTTCGGATGTTTGAGACTTGGCGGCGAGTTCTTGGGGAAGCACGCGTGCGCGTTACTCTATCCGTCAAGTCGACCAAGATGTACCACGACGCTTAGATGCGTGTATTGGTGGGATGGCTTGAAGAGGGGCGTTGCGAGTTCGTAGCTCGGTGCGTGTTGTCGGCGGTGAAGGTAGAGCACGGAGGCACGGTGGTTTATTCTGACGATTGAGATCAGGCACGGAAGTGGGAGGTAATCAACATGGACTTCATCCGGGATTACCTCGCTTTTCGGAGAGACATGATTCTATATGGGTTATCGTCGGCGGTGGCGAAATCAGCCCACTTTCTTCCGTCGGGGCGACTTTTGGTGAGATTATGCGAACTTTACATCAGAGATCGTCGGTGCATGGAGTCCCTACCTCGATCATATCAGGCAGAGGAGCGGTTTGGCTAAGCAGAGTCCTTCGAGAGGTTTAGGGGCGGTGAGCACGAATCTGCATTTCATCCTGAGCAGACGGGCGGCGAGCGCCTTATCGAACTCTTGAGGATATCTTTGCGAGCTGTGTTATTGACCAGTGGTAGTTGGGAGGATCATTTGCCTCTAGTTGAGTTTGCGTATAATAATAGCTACCACTCCGGTATTGGATGGCGCCTTATGAGGCCTTGTATGGGAGGAAGTGCGGTCGCCTATAGGTTGGTTCGATGTGGGCGAGTGCGGCTAGTGGGACGGTTGGTGCGGCGGCGATGGATAAGGTGAAGCTTATCAGGAAGCGACTATTGGCGGCTCGAGTCGGCCAAGTCGTATCACGGATCATCGTCGTCGGCATCAGGTTCGCGATAGATGATTGGGTTTTCCTAAAGGTGTCGCCCGTGAAGGGTGTGATGAGATTCGGGAAGAAGGAAGCTTCGGCCCAAGTACATTGGGCGTTTAGTTGTCGCGAGGTAGGCAAGGTTGCTACGAGTTGAATCTGCCGTCCGTCTGGAAGCGGTGCATCCGGTGTTTCACGTATCTATCTTTGAGAGATGTATCGAGGATCCATCTAAGTACACCGATTGGCGATGTCGGTGTGGCCAGGGGTTATCGTATGAGAGATTCCCATAGCGATAGTCGATCGTCGGGTTAGGCGTCTGCGGACGAAGGGCGTGGCTTCCGTCAAAGTCTTGTGGCGGAGCGAGCTCGAGAGGAGATGGCGTGGGGCCAGGAGGACATGAGACAGTATCTCACTTTATTCCCACGCCTCGGGTAATTCACTTTCTCTTGTAAATTTCCATTATCATTTATGCCTAAGTGTTGTTTTGTGGCGTGTGTGGCGTTTGCTAGCTGTTTAAGCAACCCGATAGCGTCTTGAGAAGGAACATTGGGACGAATGTTTCTAAGGAGGAGAATGTTATACCCGTATTTCGGAGTATATGCGTAAGGAATACGTCAAAAAGTTTGGCTTTAAAGTTAGCCTTGGGCGTTTTTTTGTACCTGACTCGGCAAAGAATCGTTTTAGGCGAAAGCGTTTCCCACGACTTTCGTAGGAAAATTCGGCTATGCCATTACTAATTTTGCGGATTTTTAGAGAGGCGAAACATTTTGGACCAGCGGGAGGGCAACACTTGGCACCCTCCCATTGGTGGACTTGAATCGTCCATGGGCGAAATTGGAGAGCGAGGCCGCGTTTTTGTGCCTTGTGCACAAATCGAGGTTGGTAGGATATTTGTGTTTAGTTAATCCTCACCTACACTTGCCTTGCACTTGTCTTCATCTTGGCCATTGGTTGGCCAAGGCTTGAGCTATAAATACCCGCTTAGAGATGAAGAGTTATTCATCCACAAAGTTATCTTCAAGTCTAAAAATCCTCTCCTCTCCGCCAGCTTTAGTCGACACCTCTTCCCTCACTTGTGTAGTGTGGCGAGAGCCTACCCACTAGCCTGGCAAATCTACCCCTCCCTTGGTAGAAAAGTTGTCTTCTAGTATCGTTATAATGCCCAAAATACCTAGCCCAAATCCATAGTCCTTAGTAGAAGTTGTGAAGAACTTCAGGTTTCTTAGACTCTGGGAGCGTACAACTTAGGAGCTAAACCTTGCTCGGTAGCGACTTTATCTAGGATATTATTGGGCTTACAGGGTAACTAATCCTAACCCTCTTTTGAATTAGAGAATACTTCTTTGTAGTATTAGAATAAGTATTAGATACTTAGAAGAATATCACGAGAATAGAATTGGTATTATCACGATGAAGGGTTTAAAGAAGAATAATTGAGTGTACTCACATAGAATTTGTTTTCTGATGAACTTACATAGCTCGCGGGTAGGGTTGTCTTTGTCAGACTTTCAGTAGAATTATGAACCCCTGTTTAGAATAACCTCGAGTAGTCTTTGATAGATATCTGTGACTATTATGAGGTGACTCTGCGCGCGACATATTCGACTTGGCGGTGGTTTTATTTGAGAAGGTATGTGATTCTTCCTAAAGCATGATATTTTACAATATATAGTGCGGTGAGCGTGCGTGTGTTAGCGAATAATAACTACGGCAATGTCTTTGACTTAAGCTGAATAATACTTATGGATGCCTCGGCTTAAGCTGAATAATACTACGACGAAACGGCAAGCTTTGAATAACAAGAAGCGAAAACATTTCAAAAGAATCTTGAATCATTTTTAACGAGAAGATAAATATTTGGTTTTAAAACAAAAGCGTAAGAGTTATCTTGGCTTTATGGGAAGTTAGGTATATGACTTAAGAAGATAAAAAGGCATTTACTTGTTTTGTTTATAAAAGCCTTGTATTGATTTACATTAAGTGTAGTAAGATTGTTTGATAAGTAGACATGTTATGATGCTACTGTGTTGAGTGTCTTGTAATCTTTGTGTGAAGTCATTCTTCTTGTGCTTACGTTGCTAACGGTAAGTCCATTGTATTGTTATTGTATCACCAGCCATTTGTTATACGAGGGCTTGCCCGTGATGCGGGTCTATCGGCCTATCACGGTCTGTGAGACTATGCGGGCGGCGGTATGCTCGAGTTGATCATTCGGGCGTTGCTGATCACGAGGACTCGCATGCGATGCAGTTGAGACTATGCGGTCTTTTGAGGCTATGCGGTGCGGGAGCCTAGGCGGATCTGGGGTTGCTGCCGATCGAGAAATATCTCAATGCGGTGCAGTGTGGGACTATGCGAGTGCGGAAGTCGAGGACTAGGCACGCGAGAATGATACTATGGGCGATTGGCCTTGCCCGATCGTTCGCGGCCTAGAATAGACACATTCTGATTTTCCTATTCAAGTTGTTGTTTGTGATGTGGCACTATGTGCAATTGAGGATTGTATTTGTGAAAGGTTTTAAATACTTTGATTTCATTTTAAGTACTTTATAGTTTCACATACTTGGTACTGTTATCTTGACCTCGCCCGAGGGCTGCGTTCATCCGCGGTAAGGGCAGCAGTGCTAGATCCATCCTTAGGATGCTGCGTTGGTGTCGGGAGCTCCGTCTTCTCGGAGGCTCTACTTTTGGGTATGATCTCCGTATTGTAGATAGTTTTGTGTCTGATCGAGGTATGGCGGGACCTGTCGCCATAGTTGTTACTTCCTTAGAGTGCAGCGAAATACTATTATGCAGTTGGGATGTAGCGCAAAACTTGAGTTATTTATATTATCGAAGGCAAGCTTTTCATCGAGATAAGCGTGTCTTATTTTATAAAGCGTTTCTGTCTTGTTTATATTCATTGGTTACTACGATGTATGACTACTTGGGTGCCGGTAAGGCACGATCCACGAACCGGGCAGTCGTGACATCTGAGTGTAACACGTATCTGAAATGCAGTCTTGATTATCGGTGTGTTGTGCGCACTTTATAATCGGGAGGCTACAGGATATTTAGGATTGGTTTCATTCTTCTCACTACGAGATCGTGCCTTAGAGGCTGTGTTAT
>CM056720.1:101015472-101388291 GCA_029844215.1 Przewalskia tangutica | reverse complement strand
TAACCTTTTGGTTAATAATCTTCCTAATACACTAAGAAGTTAACACTTTAAGAGTTTAGGAATTTTTAGACGAGAAGGTTTGGTTAAGGGAGAGGGGTGTGGGACAGAAGCTTATCAAGAGGGGAGTTTGGGCCGAGAGTTTCTCTCAAGAGGAAGGAATTTTGAGACTTGGAAATTGTTCTGGCTGATGAAGAAGTCTTGCCTGAAGAGGCGGGTATTTATAGAACCACCAAGAGGCGAAGATTAAACAAATGGAGGGTGAAGATTTGGATCAATGTAAGAATGTGGAGCCTTCGAACCGTTGTCGCATCATAATGTTGGATCATTATATGTCCACTAGCAACGCTCGGGGGACATATGTCCCGTGATAACAAAGCCATGTGGCGCTTCCGTGTGGCGCCAAAGAATAAAAACGCCCGGCTACTACTCCCACGGCACCCAAAGAAATATCTTTCCAAAGACGACCATTTGACTTGTCGGCATCGCCGCCAAACAAATCATCCACATGGGTACAAGTGGGGTGTGCCATACGTCGCCTCCTATTGGTCCAAAATATTTACGTCTCTGCGGAAAAATCCGTGTCGGTTAAAATATTAAAAATGTAGAATTTCCTTCACAAGCAAGTTCAGAATCTTTTAAAGTTGAAAGTTCCGCAGATTTCATCCTTAACCTAATTAGGGTTTGTATAAATGTGCGTCACATTCTCGGCACATACTACGGAAATACTGGTATAATAGTAACTAAAACAAATTTATCCTCAACTGACAGCTACATGAAATTGGTTTCGCATGGAAATTTTGATTAAACATAACCCAATCTTAGAATAGTCATAACTCCTAATATGTAAACCTGTTCAAGCCCCATAAAATATCAAAACAACGAGCAGAGAGCTACACGTCTCATGTGAACCATCCTTTCTTATTCTGTACCATTTGGGTACAGTTTACTTTTATTCGCTGCCCTTCACGGATCTCGATAGATCCAGAGCGAGAAAGCTTTAAACAGCGATAACTCGTCAAAGTGAAGTCGGATGAGACCCGCGTAGGTCTCAAAATTTCCAAAACAGATAGATCTAGAACTTTAATTTAGCACCAATTTTAATATTCCCCACGGATTAGTACAGTTTTACGTTTCAACGTCCTTCCTTCCCCGCTGGATTTACGGCGAATAACTTAGGCAGAAACTTCAAACTACAATAACTCTTCAACTCGTAAGTCCGTTTTAATAAATATTTATCTATATATGTCTCAGAACATAGAGATTGTAACCATGTAATTTTCTCATATAATTTTAATAAGTAAAACTTAATAAAAACAGTCGAATTATGCCTTTCGAATTTCAGGCCAAATCTAAAGCGAGGAACTTTGAACTATGATAACTTTCAAACCGTAGGTCCATTTACCTCATTTTTGGTTCTATATGATCATAATAGAGAGGTGTACCACTCTTCCTAATTTCATCAAATTCTAACAATTATAACTCGGTGAGAACAGTTCTGTAACGTTCATGGCGCTAACTAGTTGTCTAAACAATCAAAAGTTCAATATTTCTTTTCAACACTCAATTATTATTCTAACATGTATTGAACTTAAAATAAAGGATGTTACCAATAATTTCTGTGTGAGAAAACTCACATTTGTATGTGAAATAGTTGTTATTCGAGTTTACTACAAGAGGACCTTTGCTCCTTAGTATTTCTTTTATTATTGTTTCTTCTTGCTTTGGCTTGTTTTTTCTCTGGAAATTTTCCTCTTCTTCTTCACTTGTTTTCTGATTTTCCAACCTTTATGCTATGTACTTTGTTTGTGTGACATAAATACAATGTATAAGTGGAGAGTGATTGTATAACTTATGGGAGGAAAACAAAAGATGAAGGAAATGAAACAGGGAAAGGGTAAAGGAAGGGACTACGTGCATCTTGCACTTTCTTTTTTGTTTTTGTTTTTGTTTTCTTATTTTCATTTCATCTCATCTATTTATCCAACTTTAACACTAACTCTACTGGCTCAATTTATTCTTTGTTTGCTTATATATATATTTTTATTAACTTGACCACAACTATATATTATTATTTATTTTTCCGATTTACATTCTCTCCTCTTAAGCAACATTAGTCCTCGAATGTGAATAAAATGTCGTAACATAATCACCTGGACAATAATAATAACATAATCACATAGAACATGATAATGTTTATTGTTATTGTCAAAATTTGGGGCTTCACATTTCTCCCTTCGCTTAAGAAGCGTTAAAATGATCCTTGAATGAGAATAAGGTTGTGCAATGCATATAGACACATGAAATGACACTTTACGTATGATGTACTAATGTAACACATTTTTATTACGCTAGTCCAAATAGGAATGAATGTTGACTTTCATCGCCTTCGGCTTCCGTGGCTTCTGCCGGTGGAGTGGTTCTCCATCAGACCTTCACTGGAAGCAATATCTTATTCTGGGCGCTTAACCTTCCTATCAAGTATTTCCTGAACTTAACTTCTTCATTGAAGCTCCTTATTAGAATTATCTCCCCGGGAAGGATAGCGTGACTTGAATCGTGCAACTATTTTAGTAACATTGACAGCAAAATCACCGGATGCACTATTTCCGACTCTTTGTGGAAGTGCTAATTAAACAGCCACATTCCATTTCTTGCGAGATATACTTTTCTCTCTTCCTTCATGTGTGTGTGTATTAATGTGAGAAACCACAGATGATATGTGGTGGGGTGACACGCGCTATCTTGCATCTCATATGTTGCAGCCCAATAAACCTTGGGCTCGATTTCCCCTTCACTAACACCAAGCGCATCACTCCCCATTGGGGGCCACTTTTAAAAATACTTTCTCCACTCTTGGAATTCAAGATCTCTTTAGATGATCGCGTAGGACTTATGATTACTATGAGTGTTTTGATCCGAGTTCGAATCATCCAGACCTTATCATTGTTTCTTGAATGACTTCAGGTCCGAACACGATTGTCTCACCCACCTGCGAACCATCAGTGGAGACTCCACATTTTCGTCCGTATAATGCTTCAAACGGGGCCATTTGTATGCTAGGTGAAAACTATTGTGTTGAGAACTGATTAGACATAGATGGTCCGACGGCTTCACGAAAATCTAACACACAAGATCGCAACATGTCCTCAAGTGTTTGGATTGTTAGCTCGACTTGCTCATCTGTTTGCGGGTGGAAGAAGTCGTCTTAACAACTTTGTCGAGACCTGAAACTTTTCCAAAAGTGTGAGTGCTGGGAACCTTATCTCGAAATAATTTGTAAGGAATCTCGTGCTTTCTGCACAATCTCCTTCAAATAAATCGGTGTGTCTTGTGGTTCGCGATACATAGTCTTGACCAGTGGTAAATGGGGTGACTTTGTAAAAGCGATCAATAATCACCCGAATAGAATCATACCATTCTTCGAGTTTTGGTAGACCGATTACAAAATCGTATAGAATAGCCTCCATTTCACATGGGGACCTAATATCTGAAGTAATCCGCGAGTTTTGATGTTGGCTTTCCACCAAAATATAAGACACCCCGGCAAAATCAGAACGCCGGCGTCATATACGTACGTCCCGTCACTAATTTGCGTTGAGGTCCTCGATCATTTTTGTTGTACTGGATGAATGAAATATCTTGTGTTGTGACCTCATCTAAGATCTTCCTCGCCTTAGATCCCTTTACCTTAGGAACACATAACCTACCACTTATACTCTGAAGAGGTTCAAATCACATTATCTCCCAATGTAAATGGCTGTGAAGGTTTTCACTTGTTTGGATCTCTCCGAGAAATCCAACAAACTACGTATCCCTAAAATGACTTTCTCTTTATTTACGAAGTTAAAAAAAGCGGTGCGGTATCGTGTACCACCACTTACCTTTCACGATTTTAGTTAAGCTTAACCCCGAGGTTTCCCAATCTGTACCTCACGAAACGATATATCTTTGTATTGCCAGGCGAACAAACTGCGCCATTGATCTCTTCTTTGAGTCGTCACCGGTAGCCACGTTATTTTCCCGGGATGGTAAAGAATACTAAGGTAATAATCTTAAACAACTCTAACCATATTCGTTTGCTCCGAGATCCAAATCGCGTGGATTTATGTAACGCAAACTCTTATGATCTATAAATATGTCACATGCACACCATCTGAATAATGTCTCCGTATTCGTAAGGCCAAGCTTCCGCAAATGACTAATTCAGTCATGAGTTGGGTAATTAGCATCACGACTGGCCGGGTGTCCGACGGCCGTTCAGGGCGTCAGTGATCGGTGCCTTACCGGGCACCTAGTGATACAGAACATCGGAGAAAAACCGGTGAAATAAAAACTTAAACATTTAAATAGCGTGGATCGGATCAGATGAAGAAAATGAGCAACCAAAGCGGTTGCCTTCACCCGATTCTATATACATAGACATTTGAGCGATTCTGATCCCCACAACCCACGCGTAGCAGGTGCTCTGGACCTCTAGATTTTTACAACAAGCTATAATGGGACGGACAGGTACCACGCCATAATGGATAATACAGAACCTACAAACTCTGGGAATTAGCATGCAAAGATGAGCCTCAGAGAATGGAGCTTCCTAAGGCTGAAAGGTGATCCTAAAGCGGGGATCGGCGGCCGATGTACACCTACTGCTGGCGTAGGCCCCGGCGAGGTCGATTGCCAGTACCAAGTATGTGAAACTGCCAAAAATCTTGTAAAAAGAAATCATGGCAGTCTATATAATGCCAGGAGACATGTATGATAACCAACTCTACGGCAAAGATAGCGTATATACCTTGATTATATCAAGTGTCACGACCGAACACAGGCGTGGTGATGCTTACCGGGCACTGGTGATACAACATTAAGTAAGTGGAACATAAAACACATACATGAAACAAATGAAGTACAAAGATGTCTGAAAAACTTGCCTTTCGGCATATATAAATAACAACTCTTACAAAATGAGCAGTTTAATCCTTCTACAAACCACGTAGCGATTACTACGGACCTCAGAAATGATGCGACAACTGATGGCGGGGCGGGGCCGCCATACCCCGAATGTAAATACTACAGCGACGGACTATACGAAGATAAGCCTCGGAGAAGCGGAGCTTTCCCAAGCAACTGTGACCACTAGGCGAGGATCGATGGTGGTGTACCTTTACTGCGAATGACGCGGCCGGAGAGTCGATACAATGGTACAGTATGTGAAACGAAATAGATGATCGTAAATGAAATCATAGTAGTCTATATAAGCGAGAACATGTATGATAACCAAACTACAATTCCTGATAAATAGCGATCGTATCACGTCGGGGACTCGCCTCGAAGTTATCACAATCTGGCCGTATGGGGCAAGTGCGAAGGCATAGCGAACTCTTAAGACCAGCGGTGCCAAAATACCACAGCGTATCAGGGACTTTAGACCGCACCACGTGATCGAAGCGGCCACTCGCGCAATATCAATGTCGCGCGTCTATCCACAGAACTCGCGACTCGCGTAGGTGCCACGGACGCGTGAGGTGTTCTCGAATCATGGTCTGAGCCGCTGAGGTATACCGCGTCGAGGGCGCAACCCCGGTATCCACAGGCTCCGCGACCCGCATAGTCTCAAAAGAGCGTATAGTCTCGATGGGCGCGCAGAATCCGCGTCGGGCTAAACACCCGGAATGATCAATCCTGGAGCTCTGGCGCCGCGTAGTCAGCAGGGCGCGTAAGCGTAAAGACCGCATCAAGGGTGGCAAGCCCTCGGTATAAATCAAAGGGTAGGTGATATAATAATAGTACAACCGCTTAACGTTTAACAGCGTAAGCCTGACAAGAATGACCCACATCACGATCACACGAAGATGCTAACACGCGTAGCATCCGCATGTTTGCTTATCACGTGACAAGAAAGTATTTACAAGGCTATCTCAAACCAACACAATCAAGCTATTCACACAAGGTACTTTATCTTTAACAAGTTCGGGTATCTATCACGAGTACTTCATACGTTAAATCTTTAAAAGATCGTTGCTTCACAAAACCACCTGATACCGTAGTATATAGGTGATTATCTTTTTAAAGTAATCAATTACTTCTCTTTGTAAAATCAATTAGCAACATTCTTTTCCAATGTTCAAGTTTGCCTAATTTCAATGTTCACGATTCTTATTTTAGAAAGGTTTAGTAGTTCATAATCTTATTCATTTAAGAATATAATTCTCCTTTAAACTATCCGAGAAAATAAGTCTTATATGTGAGTAGGATATTCTTGTTTATAACAATCTTATTACTTGACCATGATAGGAAATATCATTTTGTCTCATCTTAGCTGCATGCAGATGGAAGTTTCTAATGGTTTTAATAATACTTAATGCAAGAAACATTTCCTTTTATTAGTTATGATGGTTTGTCGATACACGTTCGATTTAGAAATCGAGTAAACGATTCTTAAGCCAGTTATACCTAACTTCCGTAAAGCTAGTATAACTCTTAAGTTTTCAAAACCAAGTATTACTTAACTGCTTTGAAATGATTCAAAATCTTTTGAAATACTTCAAATTCTTTATTAACAGCATAACAAGCGGATTATAGTTCAAATCGATTACCTTTTAAAAACCACAAGTATTTTCTTACCAGTAAAGGCTGTATAACCAACTTCCCATAAAGCGTTATAACAACTTTATGTTTTAAACCAATCAAATACATTTAGCACGTATGCGTCTGGTACTTACATAGTTCATACATATCAATGCGAAGAGATAGGAAGAGGTTCGCGTCACCGCGGCGATTATCGACTAATAGCGAGCGTTCCATACTTCCACGCCGGCTACTCGCTTGCGATGGTCGCCATCGTAGTACTTGACTATAAGGCCACAGCGCTTATTAACATTTAGATCTCTTCGTAGAACATTACGAAATTCGTGGCGCTTCAACATGACGGCGTAAATCTCCTCGCTTTATGGTAGCTACGAAGCGACTAGGGGGTTTGCTCTAACCGGGCGTGTACAATTCTACCTGCGAAGAAAAGCTGCAGGTCTTGCATGTCTGATCTATGTAATTACTGATTCGATGCCTCTTTCTTCGAAAAGGTTTCTTATTATTCAGCTTAAGTCAAAAGGCATTGCGGATAACTACGTTGATTCATATATAGTATCTTGACTATATAATCATACAACATGTAATTCCAATTACAATAGAGGACAAGATATTTACCTCGATAAGCCCATAATTATCAAGTTTAAATGTCGATCCTGAGCGGTTTAGCTCTACTCGCGTGCTCACCGCTCAACAACCCTTAGAAGTTCTAACCAAACTGACTTATGACTCCAACTAACTATGGAGATTTTCCTTAGGGTTTGGTTTTGTAGTGAAGGGAAGTATAATAGTATTTACAGGCTTTCGTATAAGTATAACCTTAGAATACTACAAGGTATACGACTAAGGAAATTTGGGCATTATAACAATACTTTTGAGAGTATTTCTACCAAGAGGGGTATTATCTGAAAACAACTAGGCTGGGGGGTACCCAGTGGGTGTATACCACTGGGCTGCCCTGGGGGCTGCCGCCAAGGGAGGGAGGACTCTCGGCCAAGGCCTCGCAGGGGAGGGATTTTTAACACTTAGAAGATTTGTGGAAAGGATGAAGAATTCATCAAAGGGAGAGAGGTATTTATAGGTGCCAGGCCAACCAATGGCCAAGATTATGCCAAGTGCATAGCAAGTGTAGGGCCAAGATTAGGACAAGTGTGTGTGGTCCCACTTTATCAATCAACACACAAAATATCTGCGACTACGCTCTCCAAATGCGTCGATGTCAGCCCTCAGTTCGCGATGGGAGGTGCCGTGGCGCCCTCGTTGGTCTAAATGTTTGCGTCTCTCGGAAAAATCATAAAAATTAAAAATGACATAGCGGAAATTCCCTCGAAGGCGTGGCGTTTGTAACGACTCTAGCGGTGTTGTGAACAAAAGAATTGGCGACCTAAATCACAAGTTCAAATTTTTCTCGTGCGTCCTACGTACATACTGAAATACGGTATAACATTCTCCCGTAGAAACATTCGTCCGAATGTTCCTTCTAAGTCTCGAAACAAGCGTGCGCCAAAGTATAGTCTTCATTACTATACTTACGAGGACAAACGTCACAACATGGCCCGAAACAATGCGCAAAATACTTATATCAAGTCACGAGGAAACACCTCTAACATCTAAAGCATACCCACTTTTGTCACTTTGCGCGAGGTTCGGTGTCAGCTCGCGACTGACAAATGATGCGGGCTGCGTGCGATCCTGGTATGCCGTATACTTCTTGTACACTCGAACTCTTACCGCAACGACGTCTGCTTGATTTCCAAAACTTCGAGGTTACTATCTCTAACGTGGTCATCATTAGCGGGAACACTCCGGATGGATCTCCGATTTCCTTCGAACATAACACGAAGATCGGAGCGCTGCCTCCCAAGTCGGACGGCAAATGCTAACATATAAGCAACCTGGCCTATCCGCCGCATGAACTCAAAAGGCCCAAAGTAACTCGGGCTAAGTTTCTCTTACACCGTATCAGGTGGTTCCTTCAGAAGACCGGCCGTTAACCTGAACTCTGGCGTCGTCGTAGATAATCCGCCGATTCCTCCGAAGTACGAAAACCTCTTACGGATAAGCTTCACCCTATCCAGCGTCTGTGAACAACGTATGAACCAACTATCGAACGCGCAGCGTCGAACCAATCGGCCGGCAACTTACACTCGCCCTATGCGTGCAAGGCGATATCCGAACAACGAAATGGTAGCTATAAAACACTTCCCCAACGGAGATAGCGATCCACAACTACCGCGAATCGAGCAACGGCGAGGCGAATGCGTCTGGAGACTCGCTGGTTCCTAACCTGCACGTAAAACTTCGAAAGAAGCGGTAGTAACAGGCTCCAGCGACATAAGGTGAAGGTAGGCACCTCGTGCGACGCCACAACCTTTACGATAAATCATCTCGCATAACCTGCCAGTAAGCGGTCTTTCTAGAAGACAACACGGTGACCTCTCGCCCGACTCCTGGTCGAATGCATCCATGAATTCGTACGTTGGTTAACTAAACTCGGCCTAACACCCTCGTGACCCTACCACAAGGCTGGACCACCACACACTGACCCCACCACCAAACATGCCGCGGGTTGACGCATGGCCTCAACTCCGACCCTAACGGCAGAAACGCTAGCTCACTGAAGGAAAACTCCTCACTAATCACGTTACGAAAACCTAGCGGTCTTCTTAGCTCAACTACCCTTTTTCATTCCACACTACTCGTGACTAATCCTGAAACATAACTGCGTGCACTATGCACTCCTATAAGGGTCAAACATAAACAATACATCTTTTACTGAGATGGCCTTGCTTCTAAGGTCTCTACGTATAACACTCTAAGGCTACTTTCTCTATCCCCAAATCTTACTTGGTTAACTAACGAAGATTTCATATCACCATTTACACAATGCTATCGAATATAACACTTAAGGTATACTCACTTTATCACACATACTAAACCCTAGAGGGTTAAAGATATACTGAATCTCTTCACGCTTAGTCGTTCTAATCAAACCTCGCCAGTAGGCATAGCTAAGGAAGATGACGAACTACCACGATCACGAAGGCTAAGTCCTCCCGCATGACACTCTTTTCGACATCGGACCGACGGTCATGCGTCTGACAAGTACCAACCAAAAGACGACATTCCTCGAGATGGCGCTGCCACATCGTGGAACAACGAGAAAAAGCTGAATCGGATGCCATTTGGAACGCCCGTGTGTCGTGAACCGGAAGCTCTGGAGCTCGACCAACTCACTGCGTGATACCGAGCGTCACGAACCCCGTGGAGGACCTTTCTGCAGTGGATGCGCATAATCTGATTTGGTGGCGACTTCGCTTCAAAGTTACAAAGGGCCTTGCTTGCTCGCCTTCTTTGCGTCGCCGTTAACAGTCGATCTCTACGTTTCTCGACTGCGCGTAAGCGATACCACGGGCCATGCTCAAGCCTAGCGAAGAACTTACTTTTGCCTGACGCCTTCGCGTTGATATTCATCAAGACTTCGCTGATGCATCGGTATACTGCGTAGTCAAATCCATAGTTAGTAATGTGGTCGCCTCTTGAAATCTATATTCTCTGTTCGTCGTCATTAGGAAGGTTCAAATATCATGGCCGCGGTGGAATCGCGCGCGTGCTAAACTTCTGTAGGGCTAGTGGCGTCGTAAAACTCGAATGAAGCACCACCGGTGATGATTGGGCTGTGCCACGCATGACCCTCACGAACTTACTCGCGGCTCCTCAGTGCCTTGTCTCCTGGGCGGGTTGCCACTGCGAGCATAGCGATAAGGGAAATAATTTAATGGAGGGTCGACTTACAACACGGCTCTGAGCCACGATCTCGTAGTGAGAAGAATAGAAACTAATCCTAAATACCTATAGCCTCCGATTATTGGTGTAGTGCGGCAACACATCGATAATCAAGACTATCTTCGATACGGTTTGTAGAGCACTTTCCGAGGATTAATCGCTTCCGATACTACTTTGTCCGACCGAACTGGGCGTGGATCGTGCCTTACTCCGCACCTGGTGATACAACATCCAGTAATCGGAGCGTAAAACACATACATGAAACAAATGAAGTACAAAACGATGTCGAGGAAAGCTTGCCTTTCGCATATATAAATAACAACTCTTACAAAATGAGCGCTTTAATCCTTGCTGACAAACCACGCTTGCCTTGATTTCTGGACCTCTAAGAAATGATCGACAACAATGGCGGGATAGGCCCCGCCATACCCAATGTAAATACCTACAACGACGGACTATACGAAGATAAGCCTCGGGAGAAGCGGAGCTTTCCCAAACGCTTGTGACCCTCTAAGGCGAGGATCGATATTTGGTGTACCTTACTGCGGCATGAGCGCACCCAAGGAGGTCAAGACGGTACCAAGTATGTGAAAGCGAAAATAGATATCGTAAATGAAATCATAGTAGTCTATATAAAGCAGAGACATGTATGATAACGAAACTACAGTTCCTGATAAATAAGCGATCGTATCACGTCCCGAGGACTCACGCCCTCGAGTTATCACAATACAAATGCACGGGCAGAAATGCGAAGGCATAGCCACTACCAAGACCCATGTACCAAAATACCACAAAGCGTATCCCGAGGTCTTTCTAGACCGCGCCACGTGATCAGGCTCGCCACTCGCCCGATATCAATGTCGCGCGTCTATCCACGAACTCTCGTGACTCGCATAGGTCACACACGGACCCGCGTGAGGTATTCCTCGAATCATGGTCCTGCACCGCCGAGGTATACCACGCATCGAGCGGCAACCCCGGTATCCACCTAGGCTCCGCAACCCGCATAGTCTCAAAAGGCGGTATAGTCTCGATAGACGCGTAGGGAATCGCATCAGGCTAAACACCGGAATGATCAATCCCGGAGCTACCGCACTCGCGTAGTCACAAGGACCGTGAGGCCGTAAAGACCCGCGTCAAGGGTGGCAAGCCCTCGGTATAAGTCAAAGGGGTAGGTGATATAATAATAGTACAGGGCTTAACGTTTAACAACGTAAACACAACAAGAATGACCATACATCACGATCACACAAGATACTAACACCGCGTAGCATCCTAACGTGTTTACTTATCACATCGACAGAAAGTATTTACAAGGCTATCTCAAACCAACACAATCAAGCTATTCACACGAGGTACTTTATGCTTAACAAGTTCGGTATCTATCCCAGTACTTACATACATTAAATCTTTAAAGATCGTTACTTCACAAAACCACACAATACGTAGTATATAGAGTGATTATCTTTTAAAGTAAATCGATTACTTACTCTTTGTAAAATCAATTAGCAACATTCTTTTCCAATGTTCAAGTTTGCCTAATTTCCAATGTTCACAGTTCTTATTTTAGAAAGGTTTCGTAGTTCATAGTCTTATTCATTTAAGAATATAATTCTCCTTTAAACTATCTGAGAAAAATAAGTCTTATATGTGAGTAGGATATTCTTGTTTATAACAATCTTATTACAATGACCTATGAAGTCTAGGAAATATCATTTTGTCTCATCTTAGCCATGCGGATGGAAGTTTCTAATGGTTTTAATAATGTAATCAAAACATTTCCTTTTATTAACGCTGAGTTGGTTTGTCGATACACGTTACGATTCCGAAATCGGTAAAACATTCTTAAGCGGTTATACCTAACCCCGTAAAGCTAGTATAACTCTTAAGTTTTCAAAAACAAGTATTACTTCTTCTTTCGAAATGATTCAAAATCTTTTGAAATACTTCAAGTTCTTTATTAACGCATAACAAGCCGATTATAGTTCAAATCGATTACCTTTTAAAAACCACAAGTATTTTCTTACCAACATAAAGTCGTTATAACGAACTTCCCATAAAGCCGTTATAACACTTTTTATGTTTTAAACCAATCAAATACATTTAGCACATGACGTTCACTAGTACTACATAGTTCACACATATCATGCTAGAAGAGATAGGAAGAGGTTCGCATACCTCGCGACGATTATCGACTAATAGCAAAGACGCTCAAGTACTTTCCAACCGCTGGCTACTCCTAGCCATGAGATCGCGCCATCGTTAGTACTTCAACCTATAAGGCCACAGCGCTTAACATTTAGATCTCTTCAGAGAACATTCAGAAAATTCAGACTTCCAGCATAGCAGTAAATCTCCTCCTTTATCGAGGCGGCTACGAAGCCAACTGGGGTTTGCCGTCTAACGGACGTGTACAATTCTACCTCACGAAAAAGCTACACAAGGTCTCTTTATGTCTGAATACACTATGTAATTCTGATTCAAGACTCTTTCTTTGAAAAGTGTTTCTTATTATTGGGCTTAAGTCAAAAGACATTGCCGATAAGCTACGTTGATTCTATATATAGTATACTTCAACTATATAATCATACAACATGTAATTTCCAATTACAATAGAGGACAAGATATTTACCTCGATAAGCCCATAATTATCCAGTTTAAATGTCGATCCCGAGCAAGGTTTAGCTCTACTCCGTGTCGAACCCGCTCAACAACCCTTAGAAGTTCTAACCAACTTCTACTTATGACTCAACTAACTATGGAGATTTTCCTTAGGGTTTGGGTTTGTGGTGAAGGGAAGTATAATAGTATTTACAGGCTTTCGTATAAGTATAACCTTAGAATACTACAAGGTATCTGGCTAAGGAAATTTGGGCATTATAACAATACTTTTGAGAGTATTTCTACCAAGATGGGGTATTATATGAAAACAACTAGGCTGGGGTACCCCACGCTAGCACCTGAGAGGGTTGTATACCGCCGGCCACCCCACTGGGGCTCTCGCCGAGGAGGGAGGGACTCTCGGCTAAGGCCTCACAAGGGAGGATTTTTAACACTTAGAAGATTTGTGGAAAGGATGAAGAATTCATCAAAGGGAGAGGTATTTATAGGTCAAGCCAAGGCTGACCAATGGCCAAGATTATGCCAGTGCATGCAAGTGTAGGCCAAGATTAGGACAAGTGTGTAGGTCCCACTTTATCAATCAACACACAAATATCCTACCAACTACACTCTCCAAATCCCGATGTCCGCCTCACGTCCTGATAGGAGGTGCCAAGTGGCGCCTCGTTGGTCCAAAATGTTCGTCTCTCGAAAAATCCGCAAAAATTAAAAATGACATAAGCAGGAAATTCCCTACGAAAGGTGAAAGCGTTTGTAAAAACGACTCTAAGGGTGTTGTGAACAAAAGAATTCGGTGAGCCTAAATCACAAGTTCAAATTTTTCACGTCACGCCCTACGCACATACTGGAAATACGGTATAACATCGTCGTGGTCTCACGCTCCACATCAATCGTGCGTGGAATACCTTCCTCACCGCTGGCGCCTAATGATAACACCAAGAAGTACATGCACACCAAGTCCTGCCGATGCCAAAACTGCATAAACGATGCAATCTGACCAAACCCGAAGGCGACACGGGCAAGTACGAAAGTCGACTACGGATACCAGGCCAAGCGGTAAAACCTCACGGAGAGCTAGTCCATGGAATAACAATCCCAATGGAACCATACGTGCGCTTACGCGTCGTGTCGGTATGTCCAAAAAGGAAACAACAAGACAACGATCAAAATGGAACCATGCGGTGGCGCTACGATCGTGTCGATGTCAAAGAAACAACAAGGCAACAATCAAATGGAACCATACCCGCTACGCTGCGATCGTGTCGTGATGTCCAAAAGGAACAACAAGACAACAATCAAAATGGAACCATACCCGCTGCCACGCGATCGGGCCGAGATGTCCAGCGATTAGCAAAATTAACACTATCAGCGAGGAGCGTGCGGAATTTCTCAATGCCTGCGTACGTCGGTAAGTTCTCAGCAAGTCAACCGACCCTCCATCGAGAGGCGGTAGTATAGAAACGCAATTCTTGCACAACAAAGGCTATCGCAACACGTTATAGGCAAGTTTCACAACAACATGCATAAAGCGAGTTATACTTAACTTTCGAGGTACTTTCATTTTATATCAAAGTCAGGGTTTTAACCCTAAAGTACTACGTCGTTAAATTCCTTTTAAAGAGATCCATTCTCTTTTATAAAAGTCACCCGATACAGTAGTATAAAAATAGAGTGACTCGCATTATTAGGTAAACCAAAACACTTCTCTTTTTAAAGTCGAGTTACCACATTAAAACCAATGATAAAACCATTCTTTTGTTTTTCATAAAGTCGTTATAACCTTCCCATAAAGTCATTATAACACTTTATGTTTTAAACCATTTAAGACAAAACAATGCCTTCCTTTTCCCTAGAGTTCGGTTTGACTAATTTCAATTACTCGATCTCTTTATTTTAGAAAAGTTTCATAGTTCATAGTCTTAATCATTTAAGAATATAATTCTCCTTTAAAACAATCGAGAAACATACGCCTTATATGAGTGTAGGTTATTCTTGTTCATAATCAATCTTATTAAGCGACCATGATCTAGGAAATGTAATATCATTTTGTCTCATCTTTAGCTTTATGCAGATGGAGGTTTTAACTGGTTTTAATAATACTTCATTATTGAATACATTTTCTTTATTAACGTCGTGGTTTGTCGATACTCATTCGATTTAGAAATCGTGAAACATTATTCCTTTAAAACTAAGTACCCATTACCACGAATGAGGTTTCACATTGTTAACAAACTCATATCAATACAATTAAGTCAAGTCTCTTATCTTTTAAGATTAAGTCTCTAACTTCTAAAAATCGTGAAACCATTCTTTTTATCTTCTTAAGGCGTTATACCTAACTTCCATAAAGCTAGTATAACTCTTATGTTTTCAAAAACCAAGTATTACTCTTCTTTCAAAAGCGGTTTCTTATTTCTTTGGAAATACTTCAGATTCTTCTTATTTAGGCTTAAGTCAAAAGACATTGCAGTAACACTACATTCGCTTAACACACGCATCTCACCGTACTATATCTATATTCCTTTTAGAGTATTTCAAGGTTCTTATTATTCAAAGCTTAAGTCAAAAGACATTGCCGTTACAACTATATTCAGTTAGCACGCGTACATCTACCATATAATATATACATATTATTCAGGCTTAAGTCAAAAGACATTGCCACACGACGTCTGCGTACTATATGTATTCTTTTTAAAATACTTCACGCTTAAGAGTATAGGAAGAATCACATACCTCGCGACGATTATCGACTATAAGCAAAACGCTCGCGGCTATAACTTGGCTAGCCTTGTCCACCATCTAAGTAGCATATACTCTTGCGAACATTCAACCAATAAAGGTTATCGGTCATGTAAATACACCCTATGTAAATCTGGTTTAATCTTCTACTTATATTCTTACGATGTGATTTGGTTCAAGTCTATTACGTAATATCCTTCTATTACAGTTCAATTCACTTATGAATCTTATATTCATTTCAATACTACTACGTATGTAATTCCCAATTACACTGAAGGATAGGATTATTTACCTCGATAGCCCAAAATTATCCAAGTATAAATGTCGCTCACGAGCAGCGTTTAGCTCTGCTCTGCACGCTCCAACCGCTCCAAACAACCCTTAGAAGTTCTACGAACTCTATAACACTTCAACGACTATGAAGGTTTTTCTTAGGTTTCGTTTTTGTGATGAGGAAAGTATAATAATATTTCCGGACGCTCGTATAGAGGTAACTGGAAAGTACTACAAGGTATATGGGCTAAAGTATTTGGGCATTATAACAATACTTGGAGAGTATTTCAATACCACAAAGGGGGGTATTATACAAAAGCAACTAGGCTAGGGGGGTAGGCTGCGGCGAGGCTCGGCAAGGAGGGCTGGGCTTGGGCGAAACACAACTCTCCGAAAGGGAGGATTTTAACACTTAGAAATGATTTTTGGATGAAGAATTTCATCAACAAAGGGGGTATTTATAGGTCAAGAAATGGCCACGATGGCGAAGATTCTTCAGTGTTAGGCAAGTGTAGGGCTAGGATTAAGCCATGTGCACTTATCCGTCTACGCACTAACTTGCAAAATATCTGCCATTCGCCCCACTTTCGTCCATTACGCGAAAGTCTCGGCCAATGTGAGGTGACAGTCACCCTCCGTTAGTCCAAAATGTTCGTCTCTCGGAAAAATCCGCAAAAATTAGAAATGGCATGCGAATTTTCCCATGAAGTCTAGTAAAGCGTTTAAAAAGCGACTCTTTTGGCACTTATGCACAAATTCACCACTTTGCTTACTTTAAGGCTTAAACTTTTATCGTCACGCCTCACGTATACTGAAATACGGTATAACATTACTCCCTCGCCAGAAACATCGTCGAATGTTCATTCAAGACGGATAACGATAAAGTTAACACAACAAGTTGTCATCGCCACATGCCATGGAATAACACACGTTCTCTTCCTTTCTTACTGGTCGTGGCTTACGAACACTTGAACTCTTCGATATCGTGCCGCGCTTCGATCGCCGGTTCCCAAAACTTTGGAGTCACGCCTCCGGGCTTGGTCATCAAACTAGCCTCGATCTCCCTTAAGGCCATTGTAGCCTACTGAACCGATTTCGTCGAACGCGTCCAGAACTCATCGATGGTCATCTAAACTTGGGCCTAACACCCTCATGACCCTACCACTGGCGGGACCACCCAGCTGATGACCCCAAGCAGGCGCGGGTTGGCTGCAACATAGCCCAACCCGACCACTTAACGCATCAAGCTCTTGTTTCTGATCGGAACAATCTTACCTCTGAGTCAAAGCTACCACTTCCATTTCACACTGCGAGGACTTATCACACAATACATTCTAGGCATAAAATGCACTCAAACGAGATCACTTGTAAAAACTTGTACTGAAGCGGCGCACATCTAAGGTCTCAAGCTGTAATATTCTAAGGTTAATACGTTTTCTACTTTGAGCTTACCCTTTTTCACTAACGATTTCTAAATCATTTTAGCACAAAGCTATCCGATCATAACACTTAACACATTATCATAACATCAATACATACAAGTCTCTGAGGGTTAAGGATATACACAGAAAATGGCGGTTCAAGGACCGTAAGCTGGGAACTTCGCGCGACTTTCTGTGGTGGCCTCCGGTTGTATGAACATCTGTCTCGTGGAAGGTGAAGAACCATGGCTGATCTCGTGATACGTGCTATCTACGGTCTTACCCTGGTGAGACGGTTTCTCCCAAAATGGCCTGCCGCCGCATGTAAAACAAACTCGAACTAGCACGACCTTCCCCGCTATGGAGTCTACCACGGCCACAACTGAGGTAGGGTGGCTCACCGCTAACACCCCAGCTCTCCATCTGAACCCTCGAGCCCGACATGCTCTGAATATCCCGAAAGTGTGGAGACCACTCTGATCGGGCGGAGGCGCATAATCCTGTGGCGTCCGCCTCGAAAGTCACCAAAGGACCACTGCTGTTAGCAGCCTTCTGTGACCTTGGCCATTCCGTCGATTTCTCGCTCCTGCACCCAGTCGCATAAGCTGCGCGGCGATGTCCATGCGGTTGAAGAGCTACACGAACATGACTCTCGCTAGGTAATCATCGAGCCCGTAACATACTCGGTGCACTCGATCCTCCATACTAGCTACTAATGCGGGGGCGTCGGACGATGAGTCGAACTCCACATTGTACTCGAATCGCACGCGTTACTGCTCGCCAACACCAAAAATCTGTCGGCGAGCCCTCGCCAAATGCGTGGGCAAGAAAATGCGCAAGAAATACCGCGAGAACTCGTCCCAAATAGTGGAAGTGCATTCTCTCCCCGACAGACTCGCGAATCAAACCCGATTGCGGTATCACGCGGCCGATGCGAACCTAGACCAGCCGACTTCGGTCTCGATGCCTTGATCACTCGCTGATCGTGAATCGCTGTCGGATGAACTCGCGGATCATCCTCGAGCCTCGACCCATAAAATTAGCGGGTTACGCCTTAAAATCCAGAGCCTCCAACTATCGATCTGGGGTGAACCACGGTGCTACAGGCTGAACTGCGTCGGCTATCTCGTGTCCGCCACAACTCGGCGTTAATCGGGCCTACTCCGCTTGTAACCCGTCTCTGCGCTCGGGTGCGGGTGGAGGCTGTGTGCTGTGTCTCAGTATCGCGCTGCTTACTCGCGACTCACTCGCTGCCTTGCCCGCCACGGGCGCGGCTTGCCTTGCGGAGGCGTAAGCGGTAAAAAGCGAGATCGTCGAGAGGGTCCAACTTACAACCTAACTCTAAGGCATGATCTCGAATGAGAAGAAGAAACGATCCTAAATGTCTATAGCCTCGATTATAGATGTGGTGCGCGGCACATCGATAATCAAGACTCTATTAGACACGCGCTGCTCGTAGACAACACCGAGGACTAATCGCTCGATACCACTTTTGTCACGACTGCCTGGGGCGTGGATCGTGCCTACCGGGCACCCTAGTGTTACAACATCAGAGAAAAACCAGTGAAATAAAAACTTAAACATTTAAATAGACATGGATCGAGAGAACGAAAATCGGCCTACCAAAACGGTTGCCTTTCGATATATATATACATAGACATTTGAGCATTATAATCCTTACAACCCCGCCTGCACAAGCTAATGACCTCTAAGATTTTTACAACAACTATGGCGGGATGGGGCCCGCCATACCCCTGAATGTACAAGAACCTACAAACTCAGGGTAACATACCAAAGATGAGCCTCCGAAGGAACGGAGCTTCCCAAGACGCTGAAAGGTGATCCTAAAAGCGGGGATCGAGTTACCACATTAAAACCAATGATAAAACCCTTCTTTTGTTTTTCATAAAGTCGTTATAACTAACTTCCCATAAAACTGTTATAACACTTTATGTTTTAAACCATTTAAGACAAAACAATGCCTTCCTTTTCTGTCACGACCCAAACCCGGGCCCGTGACTGGTGCCTTACCCCGGGCACCCTAGTGATACAACATCAGAGTAATCACGGAACATAAAACAAGACATGAAAATATTATGAAGTAAGAAACCGTGTCGGAGAAAACTCGCTTTACGGCATATATAGATAGATCAATTTAAAACCGAACGCTATATCCCATTACAACTCGCCACAACGATTTCATGCACTTAAGAATGATACGACAACAATGGCGGACAGGCCCCGCCAAA
Source organism: Przewalskia tangutica (assembly GCA_029844215.1). Taxonomy (NCBI): domain Eukaryota; kingdom Viridiplantae; phylum Streptophyta; class Magnoliopsida; order Solanales; family Solanaceae; genus Przewalskia; species Przewalskia tangutica. The sequence continues at coordinate 101,368,622 of CM056720.1, read as the reverse complement.
CCCCGAATGTAAACACTACTACGGCGGACTATACCACTGATAAGCCTCCGAGAAACGGAGCTTTCCAAACGTTGAATCATGACCTAGAGCTAGGATCAACATCGTGTACCTCAACTCGCGGCATGAACGCACTTCAAGGAGGTCGATAACGGTACCAAGTATATGAAATCAGAAAGTACTTAAATGAAAACATATCATTTTAAAATCACTTTGCAAGTATGTATGAAACAACTAAGGTAACGCATTACTACATCATAAACAAGAGCAACAATAGGTAAATCAGAATAGGTCTTTTCTAGGTCGCGAATGATCAAGCAGGCCACCGTGCCCGCAGATCACCATGCAAGCCTAATCTCGACTCCGTAGTCCGCATAGGCCACTCATATAGGCCCGCATAGTATGTAACCCCGCATCGAGGGTAGCTACTCCTCGCATCGCCCCGGACTCGTAGTCCGCACGGCCACATAGACGCGTGAGGTATAACCCGCATCACTAACCCGAACTCCCAGAGCTCGCATAGGTCCCTTGGACCCGCATGAGGTATCTCGAATCATGGTCCTGCATCGCCTCGAGTCTACCCCGTGACGGAGGCACAACCCAATATGTCAAGAGGTGAGTGATATTATACTAACATAACAGCCTTATCGTTAAACATAATAAGCACAACAAGAATACTTTCTTACACAAACGTTACAAGACACTAACACACATAGCATCATATCACGTCTACTTATCAAATCAACAAGAAAGTATTACAAGGCTATCACAAACCAACACAATCAAGTTATACACACAAGGTACATTCTAATATATGATTAACAAGATCGTATCTATTCCCAAAGCACTTCATACATTATCTTTTAAAAGATACTTTACGCTTACAAAAGTCACACAATACCCGTAGTATATGAAAATAGAGTGATTATCCTTCAAGTAAATCAAAACACTTCTCTTCAGAAAATCAAGTAACAACATTTTTTTCAAATGTTTCAAGTTTGCCTAATTTCAATTACTCAAGTTTCATTTTCGAAAGGTTTCGTAGTTCATAATTTTAATCACTTAATGATATAATTCTCCTTTAAAAGCAATTTGAGAAACATATGTCTCATACGTGAGTAGTTATTCTTGTTTATAACAATCTTATTTAAGCAACGTGATCTAGAAATGTAACATCATTTTGTCTCATCTTAGTTTCTATGCAGATGGAAGTTTTACCATCGTTTTACTAATACATTATTAGTCAAAACATTTCTTTATTAGCGCCATTGTGGTTTGTTCGACACTTATTCGATTCAAATCGAAAACATTATTGCTTTTAAAATCAAGTACTCATTACTCGAATGAGGTTTTACAACATTTTTAACAAAATGTTAATTATTAAGTAAAACAAGTTAAGTCTCTTATCTTTAAGATCAAGTCTCTTAACTTTTAAAATCAATAAACCATTCATTTTACCATTCTTAAGACGTTATACCTAACTTCCCATAAAGCTAGTATAACTCTTATGTTTTCAAAACCAAGTATTATTCTTCCGTTAAAAATGATTCAAAGATTCTTTGAAATACTTCAAGATTCTTTATTATTACGCATTAAGTCGCTTATAAGTCAAATCGCTTATCTTTTAAAACCATAAAGCATTTTCTTACTTACATAAAGTTGTTATAACTAACTTCCCATAAAGCCGTTATAACACTTTATGTTTCAAACCAATCAAATACGCTTAACATACGTACGCTTCACCGCATTACATAGTTATACACATATCATGCCAGAAAAGGTAAGAGGTTCACATACCTAGCGACGATTATCGACTAATAGCAAAACGCCCAAGCACCTCAAATCGCCACTACTCCTGCCAAGTAGATCGCGCCACACGTAGTACTTCAACCTATAAGGCCACAAGGCGCATTAACATCTAGATCTTATCGTGAGAACATTCTACCGAAAATTCGGCAGATTTCCCGCAACCGCAAATCTCTCTCTCTCTATCAGGCCGCCATCAAGCCAACCGCGGGGCGGGTTATACGTCTAATTCGGACGCACAATTCTACCTCACGAAAAGCTACACAAGCCCACCGTAATACGTCCCATGTAATTACATTCAGCACTCTTCTTTCAAAAGGTTTCTCATTATTCAGCTTAAGTCCAAAGACATTGCCGATAACAACGCTCGATTCTATATATAGTATACTTCAACTATATAGTCTAACAATCATATAATTTCCAATTACAATAGAGGACAAGATATTTACCTCGATAAGCCCATAATTATCCAAGTATAAAGTCGATCCTCGGAAACGTTTGGCTCTAACTCACGCCCAACCCGCTCTAAACCACCCTTAGAAGTTCTAACCAACTTCTACATACAACTCCAACTAACTATGGAGATTTTTCTTGAGGTTTCGGTTTTGTATCGACGGGAAGTATAATAGTATAACTGGCTTTTAGTAAAGGTATAACCTTAGAATACTATAAGGTATACCTAAGGTAATTTGGGCATTACAACAATACTTTTGAGAGTATTTCTACCAAGAGGGGGGGGGGTATTTACGAAAACCACTAGGCTAGGGGGGGTACCCCACGGCTAGCACCACAAGGAGGGGGGGAGAGGGCTCTCGGCCAAGGGGGGATGGTGTTGGACGAGAACACATATAAGTGAGGGGGAGGATTTTAACACGTAGAGATTTGTAGAATGGATGACGAAGTCTCCAAAGATGGGGGGTATTTATAGGTCTAGTACAGGCCAACCAATGGCCAAGATCTTGCCAAGTGCAAGGCAAGTGTAGGCCAAGATTCACCATGTGTCCTAAACCAACTAACACACAAAATATCCTACCTACTCCCACTCTCCATTCATCCAACATCATCACTAACGCGTGTTCCAATGAGAGGATGACAAGTGTCGCCTCTCGTTGTCCAAAATGTTTAGTCTCGGAAAAATCCGCAAAAATTAAAAATGACATAGCCGAATTTTCCCTACGAAAGTCGTGGAAAACGCTTTAAAAAACGACTCTAACCGTGTTGTGAATAAAAATAATTCGCCAAGCCTATTCTCAATTTCAAATTTTTCACGCACGCCCCACGCATATACTCAAAATACGGTATAACATTCTCTCTCCTTAGAAACATTCGCCCGAATGTTCCTTCTAAGTCTCAAAACAAACGGCGCCAAGATAGTCTTCACTACTATACTTACGAAACAAACCCGCCACACACGGCCACGTAAACAACTTGCGCAAAATACTTACATCCAAGTCCACGAGGAAACACTCTAACCTCACCACAAACACCTCTCTCCGGGTCTAAAATATACTTCCTTCGTGACCTTCTCCTTCCAAAAGAAATGATCACATCTATGCTCGCCATACATGCTCGCTTCTCCTTTACTCGTCGTGATACCACTTTTGTCACTTTGCCGCGAGGTTCAGTTCACACTCGGCGACCCAACAAATGGTATCGGCCGCATGCTATCCCCGAGGTCGCCGACACTAACTCTTACCCCATTTCGATATCGCCGGTTTCCAAAACTCGGGTTAATATCTCTAACGTGGTCATCATTAATCGAACACTGACGGATCTCGATACTTTCCGATCATAACAATACGAAGATCGGACGTATTGCCTCCTAAGTCGGACGGCAAAGCTAACATATAGGCAACCCGCCTATTCTTCACATGAACTCGTGCGGCCCAAAGTAACTCGGGCTAAGTTCCTCTGCTTTCCAAAACTCGTCACACCCAACCCGGTGGTACTTTCAAGAAAACCGATCACAACTCGAACTCTAAGCATTGCCGCCGATTATCCGCACGATTTCTCCGAAATGCTGAACCTCTTCTAGACAAGCTTTATCCTATCCATACCGCCGGAACAAGCTCAACCAACTATCTCAATCTTGCCAACATCGAACCAATCGATCGGCGACTTATACATCCGCCTCAAGGCTTCATAAGGCGACATCCGAACACCGAAATGGTAGCTATAAAACACTTCCCCAACAGAGATAACAATCCTTACAACTACCCTGAAATCCAAACATCGCCCGAGGGCTTAACGCGACACGAGACTCACCTGAGTTCCTAACCCCGCCGTAAAACTTCCAAAGAAACACCAGAATCTGGCTCCACTTCGCTCATAAGGTGAAAGCAGCACCCTGCAGCCTTTACCACCTTTCGGATATACCATCTCGCATAACCTCGCCGAGTAAACTGGTCCCACTAAAAGATAAGAGGACCGACCTCTCGGCCCACCATCGGTCGAACGATCCACGAACTCAGACGTTAACTAAACTTGGGCCTAACACCTCGTGACTACCACAAGGCGACCACCACAACCGACTTACCACCATACAGCCGCGGTTGACTCCGCAACGCGGCCTCAACCCGACCAAGAACGCTGCAAGACATTAGCTCCCGAACCGAAAACTCTCACTAATCACGCATTACAAACCCAGCGGTCTTCTTAGCTCAACTACCCTCTTTCATTCCACACTACTCGTGGACTTATCCCACAACATAACTCACGCACTATGCACTCCTATGGGTCAAACATAAACAATACATCTTTTACTCGACGGCCTTACCTCTAAGGTCTCCACGCATAACACTCTAAGGCTCACACTTTCTATCCCCAATCTTCCCACATTAACCATGATTTCTAATCACAAATTACAATAATCGCTATCGAACATAGCACTTAAGATATACTCATCTCATCATAATGCACTAATCTCTGCAGGTTAAGGATAAACTCAGATCTACCGCTTCACTCCTTAAGTCGTCGAATCAAACTCGCCTGCAGGCGCATAGTTAGGGAAGAGGACTAACTACCCACCGATCTCAAGGCTAAGTCCTCCTACAAGGACACTCTTCGACATCACTCGACGGCCGTAGTAAAACAAGTACTAACTAAAAGATGACATTCTCGGATGACGTCACACATCGCGGAACACTGGGGAAAATCAATCCGCCGGCTGGAACCTACGTAGTCATGGAACCTAAGCTCGAGCTCACCAACTCCTCGCATACCCCGAACGCCCCGAACTCGCGAGCACCTTTCGCATCGCTGGATGTGCATAATCTAATTGGCCGCGAGGTGACTCGACTAAAGTTACCAAAGGACCGCCGCTCGCCTCTTCTACCGCCCTTCGTTAACCCGCTGATCTCTACGCTTCTTGGCTCACGCAGATAAGCCCGCATACATGCGCCATGCTCGCTTCAATCAAGAATTACTCTCGCACAACCCTTTCTAAGATATTCATCAAGACTCGCAGACATCGGTATGCTCTTCCGTAGCCAAATCCATAGCTAGTAATGTGGTCGCTCTTTGCAATCTATATTCTCTGCTCTCCGTGAAGGCGAAGGTTCAAATGTCATGGCCGCAGAGGAATCGCCGCCGTGCTAAACTCATCGGGCAGCTGACGAGCATAATCTCTCGAATAAAACACCACCCTAGGTGATGATCGGCATGTGCCTCAGAACCTCTCAGATTTACTCGCAGCCTCCTCGACCGCTTGCCCTCCCGCCCGGGTTTGCCTACGCGAGGCATAACGAGCAAGTGGAAAGAATTACGTTAGAGGTCCAACTTACAACACAACTCTAAGGCACGATCTCGAGTGAGAAGAAATAGAAACCAATCCTAAATATCCTATAGCCTCTCGACATCGGTGTGGTGCACAACACACCGATAATCAAGACTTCATCGATACGGTCTGTAGACACTTTCGAGGATTAATCGCTCGATACAACTTTTGTCACGACCCAAACCTGCCCGTGATCGTGCCTTACCCTGCACCCTAGTGATACAACATCGAGTAATCACTGAACATAAAACAAGACATGAAAATATTATGTAAGTAAGAAACCGTAACGGAGAAAACTTGCCTTACGCATATATAGATAGATCAATTTAAAACCAACAGCTATATCCCATTACAACTCGCCACAAAAGTACTACATGCACTTAAGAATGATACGACAACAATGGCGGGACAGGCCCCGCCAAACCTCAATGTAAACACCTACTACGACAGTGGACTATACCATCATAAGCCTCCGAGAAACGGAGCTTTCAACGCCAATCGTGACTCGAGAGCTAGGATCAACGATCGCGTACTCAACTCGCGGATTAACGCACTTCAAGGAGGTCGCATAACAGTACCAAGTATATGAAATCAGAAAGTACTTAAATGAAAACATATCATTTTAAAATCGGCTTTGCAAGATGTATGAAACAACTAAGGTAACCAACATAGTGCATATCATAAACAAGAGCAACAATAGTAAATCGTAATGTGTCTTTCTAGCCGCGAATGATCAAGTAGGCCAATCGCCCGTAGTATCACCACGCAAGCCTAACTCGACTCGTAGTCCGCGATAGGCCACTCATATAGGCCCGCATAGGTATGTAACCCCGCATCGAGGGTAGCTACTCCTGGCATCGCCCCGACTCGAGTCCGCACGGCCACATGCATCGCATGAGGTATAACCCCGCATCACTAACTCGAACTCCCGTAGCTCCGCGATAGGTCCTTGGACCCGCATGAGGTATCCTCGAATCACGGTCCTGCATCGCCGAGTCTACCCAGACGGAGGCGCTTAACCCCTAATATGTCAAGAGTGAGTGATATTATACTAACATAACAAATTATCGTTAAACAACATAAGCACAACAAGAATACACTTTACACAAACGCATACAAGACACTAACACACATAAAGATCATATCACGCCTACTTATCAAATCAACAAGAAAGTATTACAAGGCTATCACAAACCAACACAATCAAGTTATACACACAAGGTACATTCTAATATATGATTAACAAGATCTGTATCTATTCCCAAAGTACTTCATACATTATCTTTTAAAAGATACTTTACGCTTACAAAAGTCACACAATACCCGTAGTATATGAAAATAGAGTGATTATCCTTTGAAGTAAATCAAAACACTTCTTCAGAAATCAAGTAACAACATTTTTTTCAAATGTTTCAAGTTTGCCTAATTTCAATTACTCAAGTTTCTCATTTGAAATGTTTCAGTAGTTCATAATTTTAATCACTTAATGATATAATTCTCCTTTAAAAGCAATTGAGAAACATATGTCCGATACGCGAGTAGGTTATTCTTGTTTATAACAATCTTATTTAAGCAGCCATGATCTAGGAAATGTAACATCATTTTGTCTCATCTAGCTTCTATGCAGATGGAGGTTTCTACTGGTTTTACTAATACATTATTAGTCAAAACATTTCCTTTATTAGCGCCATTGGGTTTGTTCGATACTTATTCTCGATTTCAAATCAAGAAACATTATTGCTTTTAAAATCAAGTACTCATTACTCGCGAACGAGGTTTTACAACATTTTTAACAAAATGTTAATTACTAAGTAAAACAAGTTAAGTCTCTTATCTTTAAGATCAAGTCTCTTAACTTTTAAAATCAATAAACCATTCATTTTACCATTCTAAGACGTTATACCTAACTTCCCATAAAGCTAGTATAACTCTTATGTTTTCAAAACTAAGTATTATTCTTCATAAAAATGATTCAAAGATTCTTTGAAATACTTCAAGATTCTTTATTATTACGCATTAAGTCGCTTATAAGTCAAAGCGCTTACCTTTTAAAACCATAAAGCATTTTCTTACTTACATAAAGTCGTTATAACCAACTTCCCATAAAGCCGTTATAACACTTTATGTTTCAAACCAATCAAATACGCTTAACACACGACGCTCACCGCATACATAGTTATACACATATCATGCCAGAAAATGCAGAAGAGGTTCACATACCTAGCACGACATCGACTAATAGCAAAACGCCCAAGCACCTCAAACCGCCGCCTACTCCTGCCAAGTAGATCGCGCCACACGTAGTACTTCAACCTATAAGGCCACGCGCTTATTAACATCTAGATCTTATCGTGAGAACATTCTACCAAAAATTCGCGAAGACTCTCCCCGCAACCGCAGAAATCTCCTCCTCTATCGAGGCCGCTATCAAGCCAACCGCGGGGTTATACGCCTAATCCGACGCACAATTCTACCTCACGTAAAAGTTACACAAGTCCATCAGAATACACATGTAATTACGCTCAAAGACTCTTCTTCGAAAAGCGTTTCTTATTATTCGTGCTTAAGTCCAAAGACATTGCCGATAACAACGCTCGCTTCTATATAGTATACTTCAACTATATAGTCTAACAATCATGTAATTTCCAATTACAATAGAGGACAAGATATTTACCTCGATAAGCCCATAATTATCCAAGTATAAAGTCGATCCCGCAACGCTTAGCTCCAACTCCGACGCCCAACTCCGCCTAAACCACCCTTAGAAGTTCTACCCAACTTCTACATACAACTCCAACTAACTATGGAGATTTTTCTTAGTGTTTCGGTTTTGTGACTGACGGGAAGTATAATAGTATAACTGGGCTTTTAGTAAAGGAATAACCTTAGAATACTATAAGGTATACGGCTAAGGTAATTTGGGCATTACAACAATACTTTTGAGAGTATTTCTACCAAGAGTGGGGGTATTTACGAAAACTACTAGCAGGGTACCCCACTACTAGCACCACAAGGAGTGGGGAGAGGGCTCTGGCCAAGGGGGAGGGGATGGTGTTGGACGAGAACACATATAAGAGAGGGGGAGGATTTTAACACTTAGAGATTTGTAGAATGGATGAAGAAGTCTCCAAAGAGGGGGTATTTATAGTTCTAGTAAAGGCCAACCAACGGCCAAGATCTTGCCAGCAAGGCAAGTGTAGGCCAAGATTCACCCACGTGTCCTAAACCAACTAACACACAAAATATCCTACCTACTCCCACTCTCTATTCGGCCCAACATCATCGCTAACGAATTCCAATGAGAGGGTGACAAGTGTCGCCTCTCGCTGGTCCAAAATGTTTCGCCTCTAAAAATCCGCAAAAATTAAAAATGACATAGCCGAATTTTCCTACGTTAAAGTCGTGGAAAACGCTTTCGCTGAAAACGACTCTAACCGGGTGTTGTAAACAAAATAATTCGCCGCCTATTCTCAAGTTCAAATTTTTCACGCACGCCCTTACGCATATACTCAAAATACGGTATAACATTTTCCTAGAGTTCAGCTTGCCTAATTTCAATTACTCCACTTTTATTCAATACATTTTCCTTTATTAACGCTCGTGGTTTGTCGATACTCATTCGATTTCCAAATCAAGAAACATTATTCCTTTAAAACCAAGTACCCATTACTCACGAATGAGGTTTCACATTGTTAACAAACTTCATATCAATACAATTAAGTCAAGTCTCTTATCTTTTAAGATTAAGTCTCTTAACTTCTAAAAATCAAGAAACCATTCTTTTATCTTCTCTTAAGACGTTATACCTAACTTCCCATAAAGCTAGTATAACTCTTATGTTTTCAAAACCAAGTATTACTCTTTCAAAACGGTTTCTTATTTCTTTGGAAATACTTCAAGATTCTTCTTATTTAGGCTTAAGTCAAAAGACATCACAGAACACTACATTCGCTTAACACACGACGCCACCGTATCATATCTATATTCCTTAGAGTATTTCTGTTCTTATTATTCAGCTTAAGTCAAAAGACATTGCCGCATAACTATATTCGCTAGCACACGTGACATCTACCATATAATATATACATATTATTCAAAGCTTAAGTCAAAAGACATTGCCATACGACGCTCACCGCATTATATGTATTCTTTTTAAAATACTTCATGCTTAAGAGTATAGGAAGAATCACATACCGCGACGATTATCGACTATAAGCAAAACGCCCATCGCTTATAACACCGCTTAGCCTTGTTCACCATCTAAGTAGCACATGCTACTTGCGTAACATTCAACCAATAAAGGTTATCAACCATCGAAATACAAATTCATGTAAATACGCTTTAATCTTCTACTTATATTCTTCCGATGTGATTTCATCAAGTCTATTCGTAATATCCTTCTATTACGCTCAATTCACTTCATGAATCTTATATTCATTTCAATACTACTACAAAGATGTAATTCCCAATTACACTAGAAGGATAGGATTATTTACCTCGACGAGCCCAAAATTATCCAAGTATAAATGTCGCCCCGAGCAACGCTTAGCTCCTACTCACGGCCCAACCCGCTCCAAACAACCCTTAGAAGTTCTACGCAACTTCTACTTAACACTTCAACCGACTATGAAGGTTTTTCTTAGGTTTCGTTTTTGTGGATCGAGGGAAAGTATAATAATATTTCCTGACGCTACGATAGAGGTAACTTTGGAAAGTACTACAAGGTATATGGGCTAAAGTATTCGGGCATTATAACAATACTTGAGAGTATTTCAATACCACAAAGGGGTATTATACAAAAGCAACTAGGCTGTGTGGGTAGGCTCTCGCCAAGGCTCACTTAAGGAGGGTGGGGCTTGACGAAACACAACTCTCAAAAGGGGAGGGATTTTAACACTTAGAAATGATTTTGACGAAGAATTTCATCAACAAAGGGGTATTTATAGGTCAAGAAATGGCCAACCAATGGCCAAGATTCTTCCAAGTGTTAGGCAAGTGTAGGGCTAGGATTGCCATGGCACCTTATCCATCTACCACACCAACTTGCACAAAATATCCTACCAACTACACCCCACCCTTTCGCCCATTACCGCTCAAAGTCTCAATGCGAGGTGACACTTGTCACCCTCCTGTTGGTCCAAAATGTTTCGTCTCTCGGAAAAATCCGCAAAAATTAGAAATGGCTTAGCCGTAATTTTCCCTTCGCAAGTCTAGTAAAACGTTTCGTCGAAAAACGACTCTTTTTGGCACTTGTGCACAAATTCGCCACTTTGCTTACTTTAAGGCTTAAACTTTTATACGTACGCCCTCACGTACATACTCTGGAAATACGTGGTATAACACCGGGCCCGCGACTGGTGCCTTACCCCGGGCAACCTAGTGATACAACATCAGAGAAAATCAACGGAAAATAAAAAAACATACACATGAAACAAGATATACAATAATGAAATAAGAAAACGGGCTAACTAAAACGGTTACCTTTCTGAATATATAAATAAAACTTGAACCCGAACAGTTACATCCCTTTTATAAACTCGCCACAACAAGATTACTGCACTTACGAATGTTATAACAACAACGACGGGACAGGGCCCCGCCATACCCCTGAATGTAAGTACCTACAACAACAGGGGATTATACCAAAGATAAGCTTCCGGAGAAACAGAGCTTCCCAAAACGCTGAACTGTGATCCTATGAGAGAGGATCGACGCATCGTGTACTCTACCGCAGATGAACGCAGCCTCGGCGAGGTCAAGATAACAGTATGTGAAATCAGAAGCATCAAATCAAATCATAACATTTTAAATCCAATGATAAAACCATTCTTATTTTCGAAATCAAGGTAACTTTATTCTTTAAAAGACCACACACCCATTACTCATGAGTGAGGTTTTACAACTTTTTAACATAATTCAAGTCCTGAATATTTCATAACAAGTCACTTAACTTTGGAATCAAGTCAAGGACACAAAAGGAAAATCAATTTCCTTTAAACACACGTGTGTCTACCGCACTAAATATATTTCACAAATATCATGCTAGAAAGGATAGGAAGAGGTTCACATACCTCGCGACGATTATCGACAATTAGCAAAACGCTCCAAAGTACTCTAACCTTGCTCGCTTTTCCACCCTTCAAGTAGAATACGCCACTCGTAGTACTTCAACCTATAAAGGCCACAAAACGCCTATCAACCTCTAGATCTCTTCGTAGAATAATTCTAGATACAAGATTCCTTATTCTACTAAAATTCAAAGACCTCCTCCCCGCAACCACATAAATCTCCTCCTCTAACGAGGCCTGCACAAGCCAACAATTCCAGAGGGTTACACGCCTAACCTGACGTGTACAATTCTACTCCACAATAATACTATAAGTCATCAGAATACAAATTCCATGTAAATACACTCAATTCTTATCCATATTCATTCTACATATAGTATACTCAACTATACATTACTACAACATGTAATATCCAATTACAATAGGGACAAAGATCATTACTCGATAAGCCCAAAATTATCCAAGATATAAGTCGATCCTAAGCAACGCTTAGCTCCAATTCCCGACGCCCAACCCGCCTCCAAGCAACCCTTAGAAGTTTCCAAACAACTTCTCTTAACACTTCATCTAAGCTATGAAGATTTTTCTAGGCTTCATTTTTGCGACTATAGAATAAAGTAGTATTTTTCCTGCCCTTAGTATTTGAAATAACTTTGGAAAGCTACTAGAATACTAGGCTAAGGTATTTGAATAACAACAATACTTGAAGAATTCTACCATGGTGGGGGTCTTGACGAGAACTCACTATGGAGGGAGGGAATTTTTGCCTTGGAAACTTTCTAACGTGGATGAAATAAAGTCTCGCACACGCGGTATTTATAGGAAAATCAATGGCCAAGATCTGTGCAAGTGGACGGTGAAGATCGGGTACACGTGTGTGGGTAGTTGGCACAACCATTTGCTCACCACAAAATGGGACAAGTGGCCACTACAAAACGGGCCACTTGTCCACCTAAAAACGCCCCACTTCTTCTCTCCAATTCAACACGCCACACGGGGTGACACGTGTCGCCCCTACTGGCCCAAAATATTTCATCTTCCAAAATATCCGTAATGCCAAAAATCCAAAAATAAAATGGGTTCTACAAAATCAGAATTTTCCCTGGCCCCACGTGACCAATTTCGAAATAAAATTTCATAATTTCAAATATTCCAAAAGTCCGAATACCAAACTGGGAATCCAATTCCCATTAACTAACCTTTTCCTTCACAAAACTGAAACTTTTCCATTAAAAATCACATCTTTCTTCCTTTCCAATTTAAATGTCAGATTCTCGCACGCACGCCCTTACATACATACTCCGAACTACGGGTGTAACATTCTTCTCTTAGAAACATTCGCCCGAATGTTCCTTCTAAGTCTCCAAACATACCCGCCGGTATAGTCTTCCCTACTATGCCATTTAAACCAAATATGCCACACATGGCCACAATACAACATACGCAAGAAAACTCACATCCGAGCCAACGAAGAATCACCTCTAACGTGTATAACAATACCATTAGCTCCACCCATGGTCCAAAGGATACTTTCTTCACATAAGAAATGATCACTTCTATTCTCATAACACATGTTCGCTTCTTCCTTACTGTCAGACACTTCTCGTGACACTCAACTCTTCCTAATATACTTACCACATTTCACATTGCTCAGCTTCCAAAATCTCGGTTACTATCTCTAACTTGGTCATCATTAATCGGAACACTGGAGGATCTCCGATACTCTTCCAAACATAGCAACATGGAATACCGGACGCATCGCTTCCTAAGTCGGACGACAAGCATAACTTATGTGCAACCCGCCTATTCTACAAACGATCCAAAATGCAAAGTACCGCTAAGTTTCGCCTAAATCTCACACACCTTCCGGTGGTACCTTCAAGAAGACCCACCGCCAACCCGAACTCCAAGTGTCGACGACACCGCACGACTTCGCTGACTCGAGCCGCTAATAACCTCTTCCGATAATCTTCACCTTATCCACATCCCGCCGAATCAAGCATGGACCCACTATCCGAACCTTGCCAACATCGAACCAATCGACGCAACCTACACTTCCGCCCATACAAGGCTTCATAAGGCGACATCCGACATCAAATGGTAGCTATTATTATAATACTCACTCAACAAGAGGCTTAATAATCCTTACACTACCCCCAAATCAAAACACCGCCCGTGAATCTATCTCTCAACGTGTCACGACCTGCTCGGTTCGCGGATCGTGCCTTACCCGCACCCAAGTAGTCATACATCGAGAGATCTGAAAAATAAAACAACCAAAATATGAAACAAGATAAATAAGACAAAGCTTGGGAAAGTTGCCTTTCAAGCATATATGTATATAAGTACCCAAAATGAACAGCTATATCCCAACCTTACAACAGTCTACATGCACTCTAAGAGTTTAAATAACAATGGCGGACAGGCCCCGCCATACCCTCAATACAAAATATCTACAACGACAGGGACCATACTAAAATGCTAAGCTTCCGAGAAACTGAGCTTTCAACGTCAAACGGTGATCCTAAGAACGGATCAACAAGAGGAGTACCTTTACCGCTGATAAACGCACTTCAAGGAGGTCAAGATAACAGTACCAATTATGTGAAACAAAATATCAGAAATGAAATCATAGTAGTCTATATAAAGCAAGAGACATGTATGATAACCAAAACTACAGCCACAAGAAATAAACAATATGTCAAGTCGTGGACTCACGCCTCAAAGTCATCATAAAATCGTGACGGGTAAGTACGAGGGCATAGCCGACTACTAAAAACCCCAAGACAACAAGGTCAGAATCAGACATGAGATCCGCTCTGCATCACATGATCAAAGCCGCCACTCGCCCGCAGATCTAATGCGCGCTCAGCCCCGAACTTTCCAGAGCCCGCACGGGCCACCCAATGGCCCGCATGAGGTATTCCCCGCATCGAGGGTAGCTACTCCCGGCCAGCCGCCCCGACTCGCCGTCCGCACGGCCACAAAGACCGCATGACCACAAGCGGCCGATACTAACTCGAACTCCCGTAGTTCAAGATAGGCCATACAGCACTGCATAAGGTATTCTCGAATCATAGGTCACTAGACCCGCCAGTCTACCCCGCATCGGAGGGCAGCTTAACCCCTAATCATGAGTGATATAATATCAACATGACGCTTTATCGTTAAACAACCTAAGCACAATAAGTGGAAAACCCTCTATACAAACATCACAAGATACTAACTCACGAGCATCCTAACACGCTTACTTATCAAGTCAACAAGAAAGTATTACAAGACTATCACAAATCAATACAATCAAGTTATTCACACAAGGTACTTTCTACATTATGCTAACAAGTTCGGTTTTTAGCCCCAAAGTACTTTATGTATTACTTTTAAAAGATCCGCTTTTTCACAAAAGTCAAACAATACCCGTGATAAAAATAGAGTGATTATCTTTGAAGTAAATCAACACATTTCTCTTTGTAAAATCAAGTAACAACATTCTTTTCCCAACGCTTAAGTTTGCCTAATTTCAATTACTCAAGTTTCTCATTTTCAAAGGTTTCGTAGTTCATAGCTTTAATCCTTTAAAACAATTTGAGAAACATATACCCTAAGTGTGAGTAGGTTATTATTATTCGTAATAATCTTATTACAAATGCCATGATCTAGTAAATGTAATATCATTTTGTCTCATCTTAGCTCCTATGCAGATGGAAGTTTCACCGGTTTTAATAATACTTTATTAGTCAAAATAATTCCCTTTATTAGCGCTACGTGGTTTGTTCGACATTTATTCCGACGCAGAAACATCATTCCTTTTGAAAACCAAAATACTATTTACTCACAAACGAGGTTTCACACTTTTTAACAAAATTCATATTAGTATAATAAGTCAAGTCTCTTATTTCCTTAAATCAATAAATCGCTCTTTTATCACTCTGCCGTTATATCTAACTTCCCATAAAGCTAGTATAACTCTTAAGCTTTTAAAACCAAGTGTTACTCTTCTTTAAAAAGGTTTTTAATTCTTTTGAACTACTTCGCATTCTTTTTATTCGTGATTAAGTCAAGACATTGCCAGAATTATTATTCGTGCTTAAGTCCAAGACATTGTCGTAATTATTATTCAAAGCTTAAGTCCAAGACATTGCCGTAATTATTATTCGTGCTTAAGTCCAAGACATTGCCGTAATTATTATTCCGCTTAAGTCCAAGACATTGCCGTAATTATTATTCGTGCTTAAGTCCAAGACATTGCCGTAATTATTATTCGCTTAACACACGACGCCTACCGCACTATATACATATTTATTTAAAATATCATGCTCAAGAGTATAGAAGAATCACATACATTCTCGGCTAAATCCACCTGCAATTTTGAATTTGTCGCGCGCAGATAATCGACCTATAATACCAACACGCCTATCAACGCCCGCATCAGATCAGACAAAGCTCTAAGAGGGTTCGTTATTCTATGGACATTTGGGCAGCACTTCCCTACCCGTGAGCTACCAAGTTCATCAGGAAAACAAATTCCATGTAAGTACAGCTTCTATTATTCATCTTTAAACCCTTCTACCGTGATAATACTTCAATTCTATTCTTTAATATCCTTCTAAGTATTTAATACTTACTCCTATACTTCTACAAGATATATATTCTAATTACAAAAGGAGGATAAGGTTATTTACCCTGTAAGCCCAATAATATCCTAGATCAAAGTCACCGAGCAAGGTTTAGCTCCTAAGTTGTGCGCTCCCAGAGTCTAAGAAAACCTTAGAAGTTCTTCACAACTTCTACTAAGGACTATGGATTTGGGCTAGTGGTAATTGGGGCATTATAACAATACTAGAAGGCAACTTTTCTACCAAGGAGTGGGGTAGTGTTTCTGCTAGGCTAGCTTTAGAGGGGAGTTGTTTCCTGCCAGGGCTTCTCAAAGGGAGGGGTGTGTTTGGACGAAACAACAAGAGGAGAGGAGGATTTGAGACTTAGAAAGATCGCTCAATTTAGATGAAATAACTCTTCAACAAGGGTATTTATAGGTCAAGGGACGGCCAACCAATGGCCAAGATTATGCCAAGTGCAAGGCAAGTGTAGGGTGAGGATTTAGGCGTGTCCTTGGCCAACTTGCACACAAAATATCCTACCAACTCCAAGACAAAATAAGCCAACCCAATCGCCCTATTGCCGCTGACATTCACCAACGAGGGTGACAAGTGTCGCCTCTCGCTGGTCCAACGTGTTGCGCCTCTTGAAAAATCCGCAAAATTAGAAATGACATAGCCGAATTTATCCTACGCGAAGTTGTAAAACGCTTCATTTAAAACGACTCTAAACGCAAGGAACAAAGCGGAATTCGGCCCAAGCCAACTCAGTGGGTGACACGTGTCGCCTCCTACTGGCCCAAAATATTTCATCTTCCTAAATATCCACAATGGCCAAAATCTCAAACAAAGCTGGCTCCTACAAAATCAGAATTTCTCAGGCCCCACGTGACCATTTTCAAAATAAAATTCCATAATTTCTAATATTCCAAGAAGTCCGACACCAAACTGGGAATCCAATTCCCATTAACTAACCTTTTTCCTTCACAAAACCTAAACTTTTCCGTGGAAAATCACCTCTTTCTTCCTTTCCACTTCAATGTCAGATTCTCGCACGCACGCCCTCGTATACATACCTCAAACTACGGTATAACATTCTCCTCCTTAGAAACAATCGTCCCGAATGTTCCTTATAGGTCTCAAAACAGACAGCACAAAGATAGTCCTTATCGCTATACTTATGGAAACAACCATGCCACACTGCCACCACACAACAAGCGCACATACTCATCTCCAAGTCCACGAGGAATCACCTCTATCACGAAAGTTCCTTCTAGAGGTCTAAAAGATACTCCTTCGACCTACTCTTTACAAACGAAATGATCACACCTATGCCTCGTAATACATGCCCGCTTCTTCCCATACCACTTTTGTCACTTCGCTTACTCGCTGCACTTTCTCGCACACTCAACTCTTCCTTATCACTTACCATGTTTCGAGCATCGCTTCCCACCGACTGAGCCGCCAATAACCTCTTCTCGATAAGCTCCACCCTATCCACGCCCCGAACAAGTACGAACCAACCGTCGCACTTGCTTACATCGAATCAATCGATCGACAATCTTACACTAGCGCTTATAAAAGGCTCCAAACGATGACACCCGAATACAAATGGTAGCTATAATATATACTCAACAAGAGGCTAAGAGTCCTTACCTACTCCCAAATCCAACCACTTGCCCGAGGGTGAACGCGACATCGAGATTCACCTAAGTTCCTAACCTTGCTCGTAACTCTTCCAAAAGAAACAAATGTAGCTGACTCCTCACCCATAAGGTGAAGGTAGGCACCCCGCAGCCTTACAACCTTCTTGAAATAATCATCTCGCAACTTACTACCGAGTACACCCGCTTGACTAAAAGATAAGGCGGCTGACCTCATCGCCCGACCATCGATCGAACGCATCCACGAACTCGCATAATGGTTAACTAAACTCGGGCCTAACACCTCGTGATCCTCGACACAAAGCGACCACCACAACCGACTTCATCACCAAACAGTATGCGGTCGACCCGCAACACGCCTCAACCCGATCCGCAACGCGCCAAACACTAGCTCCCGATCCGAACAATCTCACTAATCACGTTATTTAAAACCTAGCGGCTTCTAAGCTCAACCGCCCTCTTCGCTTCACAACACTCAAGGATTCATCCCACAAAAATATCTCACGATACTATGCACCTCGAGCAAAGGGTCAAACACGAAATAATTCTTTACCAAAGACGGCCTCGCTCTAAGGTCTCTACGATAATATTCTAAGGCTCCCACTCTCTCTATCCCCAATCTTATCAAAGTTAACTAAAAATAATTCTAATCACACTAACACCATGTTAACCTAAAACAATACTTTAAGATATTCGTGATCTTACTATACATATAAATCTCTAAAGGGTTAAAGATATACCAGATCTACGCGCACTTTCCTAGGTCGCTTAGTCAATCCCGCTCGGGCGCATACCGTGGGTGATGAACTATCCACCGACCCGGTCCGAGTCCCTACATCCCCGCCAACTCGTTGGACAATTTCTCGCAAATGGCCCCGCTGGCCGCAAACAAAACAAGCCGCCGCAGGCACGACACTCCCACGCATGACATCGACCACAACGCCACACCGGCGCGGGGTGGCCTCCCCGCTAACACCCTCCTCTCCGAACCATCGCATTCACAATCGACCGTAGCCGAGTCTTCCTACTGCATCCTTCCTCATAGAACATTCTCGCCATACGGCCTCGACGGCCGCAATAAAAACAAGCACCAAGAAAGACGCACTTCCCGAAGACGCCGCCACATCGTGGAACACCGAGGAAAATCAACCTCGCGAGGGACACTGTGACCGCGAGGCGCATGTCTAATTCTGAGGCGGTTCGCCGAGAGTTACCAAACGATCCCGCCAAACGGGCCTTTTTCGCGATCTTGTTTAACTGCCGATTCTACCTCTCTCACCGCACATAATCTCAACGCAAGCCCGCTCGCCTCGATCAAGAGCTACTCCTCACAACCCTTCCTTAGATAAGCATCAATATCTCGTATACCGCACATAAAATACTTTGGTCGCCAAGTCCTCGCTAGTAACAGGCCGCTCCTTCCAATCCATATTTTCTCGCCCAAGTCGTGAAATCAAGGTCCAGATGTCATGGCCGCAGAGAATCGCCGCTGGTACAAACTCGCTGTTGGCGACGCCTCGTAATCCTCGCATGAAGCATCACCTCAGTGATGATTGGGCCTGCGTTCTTCTAAATCTCTCAGATTTACTCGCAGCCTCCTTCTACGCCGCTTTCGCCTTCGGGCCCGAAGGTTCGGGCGCGAGGCATAATCGTAAAGGAAAGGAATACGTTAGAGGGGTCCAACTTATAACACAACTCTAAAGCACGATCTCGAGTGAGAAGAATGGAAACCAATCCTAAATATCCTATAGCCTCCTCGATTATCGTGTGGTGCACAACACACCGATAATCAAGACTCTACTAGATACGGTCAGACACTTTCCGAGGATTAATCGCTCGATACCACTTTTGTCGCGACTGCCCGGCTCGTGGATCGTGCCTTACCCGCACCCAAGTAGTCATACATCGAGAGATCGGAAAATAAAACAACCAAAATATGAAACAAGATAAATAAGACACGCTGGGAAAAGTCTTTCGCATATATGTATATAAGTACCCCAAAATGAAAGCTATATCCCAACCTTACAACAGTCTACATGCACTTAAGAGTTTAAAACAACAATGGCGGACAGTGGCCCCGCCATACCCCGAATACAAAATATCTACAACGACAGGACCATACTAAAATGCTAAGCTTCCGAGAAACTGAGCTTTCCTAACGTCAAACGGTGATCCTAAGAACGGATCAACAGAGGAGTACCTTTACTCGCAGATAAACGCAGCTCAAGGAGGTCAAGCATAACAGTACCAAGTATGTGAAATCAAAATATCAGAAATGAAATCATAGTAGTCTATATAAAGCAGAGACATGTATGATAACCAAAACTACAGCTCACAAGAAATAAACAAATATGTCAAGTCGTGACTCACGCCTCAAAGTCATCATAAAATCGCACGGTAAGTACGAGGGCATAGCCGACTACTAAAAACCCCAATACAACAAGGTCGTAAATCAGATTACGAGATCCGTCTAGATCGCCACATGATCAAAGCCGCCACTCGCTCGCAAAGATCTAATGCGCGCGTTTAGCCCCGAACTTTCAGTAGCCCGCACGGGCCACCCAATGGCCCGCATGAGGTATTCCCGCACGAGGGTAGCTACTCCCCAGCCGCCCCGACTCGCCGTCCGCATGGCCACAAAGACCGCATGACCACAAGGGCCGATACTAACTCGAACTCCCGTAGCTCCACATAGGCCATGCTGCACTGCATAAGGTATTCTCAATCATAGGTCACTAGACCCGCCGAGTCTACCCCGCATCGGAGGCAGCTTAACCCCTAATCACGAGTGATATAATATCAACATGACGCTTTATCGTTAAACAACCTAAGCACAATAAGTGGAAAACCCATCTATACAAACATCACAAGATACTAACTCACGTAGATCCTAACACGCTTACTTATCAAGTCAACAAGAAAGTATTACAAGACTATCACAAATCAATACAATCAAGTTATTCACACAAGGTACTTTCTACATTATGCTAACAAGTTCGGTTTTTAGCCCCAAAGTACTTTATGTATTACTTTTTAAAAGATCCGCTTTTCACAAAAGTCACACAATACCCGAGATAAAAATAGAGTGATTATCTTTGAAGTAAATCAACACATTTCTCTTTGTAAAATCAAGTAACAACATTCTTTTCCCAACGCTTAAGTTTGCCTAATTTCAATTACTCAAGTTTCTCATTTTCAAAGGTTTCGTAGTTCATAGCTTTAATCCTTTAAAACAATTTGAGAAACATATACCCTAAGTGCGAGTAGTTATTATTATTCAGAATAATCTTATTACAAATGCCATGATCTAGTAAATGTAATATCATTTTGTCTCATCTTAGCTCCTATGCAGATGGAAGTTTCTACGGTTTTAATAATACTTTATTAGTCAAAATAATTCCTTTATTAGCTACGTGGTTTGTTCGACATTTATTCGACGCAGAAACATCATTCCTTTTGAAAACCAAAATACTATTTACTCACAAACGAGGTTTCACACTTTTTAACATAATTCATATTAGTATAATAAGTCAAGTCTCTTATTTCTTAAATCAATAAATCGTTCTTTTATCACTTTAAGCCGTTATACCTAACTTCCCATAAAGCTAGTATAACTCTTAAGCTTTTAAAACCAAGTGTTACTCTTCTTAAAAAAGGTTTCTTAATTCTTTCAACTACTTCAGATTCTTTTTATTCAGCTTAAGTCAAGACATTGCCGTAATTATTATTCAGTGCTTAAGTCCAAGACATTGCCGTAATTATTATTCAGCTTAAGTCCAAGACATTGCCGTAATTATTATTCGTGCTTAAGTCCAAGACATTGCCGTAATTATTATTCAGCTTAAGTCCAAGACATTGCCGTAATTATTATTCGCTTAACACACGACGCTTCACCGCACTATATACATATTTATTTAAAATATCATGCTCAAGAGTATAGGAAGAATCACATACCTTTCGCGAAATCCACCGCCAAGTTGAATATGTCGCACAGCAGAATCGACTCATAAATACCAACACGCCTATCAACGCCCGCATCGCATCGCATAAAAGCTCTAAGCAGAGGTTCGTTATTCTATGGACATTTGGGCAAAGCACTTCCTACCCGCGAGCTACTCAAGTTCATCAGGAAAACACATGTAAGTACGCCTATTATTCATCTTTAAACCCTTCATCGTGATAATACCAATTCTATTCTTTAATATCCTTCTAAGTATTTAATACTTACTCCTATACTTCTACAAGATATATATTCTAATTACAAAAGGAGGATAAGGTTATTTACCCTGTAAGCCCAATAATATCCTAGATCAAAGTCGCACTGAGCAAGGTTTAGCTCCTAAGTTGTGCGCTCCAGAGTCTAAGAAAACCTTAGAAGTTCTTCACAACTTCTACTAAGGACTATGGATTCGGGCTAGGTAATTGGGCATTATAACAATACTAAGGCAACTTTTCTACCAAGGATGGGGTAGTGTTTCTGCCAGCTAGCTTTATGGGCTGGTTGTTTCGCCAGGGCTTCTCAAAGGGGAGTGTGTTTGGACGAAACAACAAGAGGGAGAGGAGGGATTTGAGACTTAGAAAGATCGCTCAATTTAGATGAAATAACTCTTCAACAAGCGGTATTTATAGGTCAAGGACGGCCAACCAATGGCCAAGATTATGCCGAGTGCAAGGCAAGTGTAGGCGAGGATTTAGGCAAGTGTCCTTGGCCAACTTGCACACAAAATATCCTACCAACTCCAAGACAAAATAAGCCAACCCAATCGCCCTATTGCCGCTGACATCCACCAATGAGAGGTGACAAGTGTCGCCTCTCGCTGGTCCAACGTGTTGCGCCTCTGAAAAATCCACAAAAATTAGAAATGACATAGCCGAATTTATCCTACGCGAGTTGTAAAACGCTTCACGAAAAACGACTCTAAACGTGTCGGAACAAAGTGAATTCGCCCAAGCCAACTCAGTGGGGTGACACGGTCGCCCTCCTACTGGCCCAAAATATTTCATCTTTCGGAAATATCCACAATGGCCAAAATCTCAAAACAAAGCTGGTTCTACAAAACCGTGAATTTCTCAGGCCCCACATGACCATTTCCAAAATAAAATTCCATAATTCTCTAATATTCCAAGAAGTCCGAATACCAAACTGGGAATCCACCCCATTAACTAACCTTTTTCCTTCACAAAACCTAAACTTTTCCGTGGAAAATCACCTCTTTCTTCCTTTCCACTTCAATGTCGATTCTCGCACGCACGCCCTCGATACATACCTCAAACTACGGGTATAACAAAATGTCCGATAAAACGCGCTGTTTGTCCATCGCCCGAGGGTAAATGCACATCGAGACTCATCCGAGTTCCTAACCCCGCCGTAAAACCTCCAAACAAAAGAAATAGCCAAACTGGCTCCACCGTCATTATAAAAGTAGAACCCTGCAGCCTTTACATCCTCCCCGATATACAACATCTCGCATAACCTCCGCGAGTAAATGTCGATCGAAAGACAAGTCTGACCCCATCGCCCTACTATTGGTCGAACATTCACAAACTCGCACGACGGTTACCTAAACTGGGCTTAACACCCTCGTGACTTATCATCTAGCGACCACCTCAAACCGACTTACCACATTCGGCCGCGGTTGACTCGCGATATGGCCTCAACCCGACCCACTTCAGACTAAACTCGCTCTCGATCCGAACAATATTACTACTCACGCCATGAAAGCTACCACTTCCATCTCACACTACCCATGGAATTATCCCACAACATATATCACGATACCAAGTACTTCGACAAGGACCAACCGTAACATCCACTCAGACGGCCTTGCACCCAAGGTCCCAATCATATAAATTCTAAGGCTCCCATTTTCTCGCCCCTGCATTTACCCTTTTCAACTACCCATGTTTTCTAATCACAACTTACACAATGCTAACCTAACATAGCACTCACACGTATCTACCATAACGACTAAACAAGTCTCTTAAGGTCAAGATATATATGTAACTACCGCCTCACTTTCCTTTGCCGCCTAATCAAATCATGCTCACGGCGATAACTACGCACGGTGATTTAACCAACCATCGATCCCGGCGTCGAGTCGTAACATCCGCGCCACCTCTGCTCGGACAATTTCTGCAAATGGCCCGCTGGCCGCAAGTTTCCAACAAGCTATCTAAGTAGTACGACACTCCCATAAGAACACCTACCACAGCCATACCGAGCGGGGCGCCTCTCGCTAACACCCTTCCTCTCCGAACCATCAATCAAGAATCGACTGCAGGCTAAGTCATCCCACCAGTATCCTCTTACTAGACATTCTTCTCACATGGCCCTCGACGGCCACCGGTAAAACAAGCATTAGTAAAAAGACGACATTTCGAGATGACGCCTACCACATAGTGAACACCGAGGAAAATCAATCGGGCCGGGAACCTATGTAACTCGCGAACCATAAACCCCGAGTTCTCACCAACTCCTAAATACCCCGAGCGCCCGTAAGTTCGCGGAGGACCACCAGATCGGCGGAGGCGCATAACCGGGCCACGAGAAGGTCCGCCTCAAAGTTACCAAAGGACCTCGCTGCTCGCCTCTTCGCGATTCGTTAATCCGCCGATCTCCACGCTCGCTTTGCTGCGCGTAAGCTCAGACGCTGGCAATGTCCATGTCCGATCAAGAGCTACTTTGTACCACTTCGCTAGATAATCGCCATGTCCGTGACATATCGGGCACTCTATCCTCCATGTCCGCCACTAACGGGGACATAACGAGCCAATAAGTCAAACTATATCAGATTCCCAACCGCCCGCCGCTTCTACTCTCAACATCATAAACCTAATCGCGAGCTCTCTCATCCGCGAGGGTAAGAAGTGTGTAAGAAATGCCTCGAGAACTCGCCCCAACCACTGGAGGCGATGCTTCCCGGATAGTTCCCATGAATCAAACCGTCGATCATAGCATCATGCACCGACGCGTAACCTAAGACCACCGATCGTGTCTCCAAGCCTCGATCATTCTCACGATCCAGAATCGCCGAATAAACTCCTAAGGATCTTCCTCGCCTCCCGATCCATAGAACTCGGTGGACTGCTCAAGAAGTCCCAAATCTCAACTATCGGATCTAGTGGTGAACCATCGTACTACGAACCTCCGACTCTCGTCGTCCTCATTCCCACCACCGACTAGCTAGTAATCGGGCCATCTCCTTGTAACTCCTATCCTCCTGCTCTCGCCGCGACTAGAGGCTCGTATCGTGGTTTCGTGAGGTACCGCCATCGCCTAAACTCTCCCGCTAGCGGCGCCGCAGTAACTCCCCGAATGAAGCTGCCTCGTATAATGACTAGGCACGTGCCTCGTAACCCTCTGTGCTCTACTCAGCCTCCTCGCGCTTGCCCTTCGGGCTCAGCGTTGCTTGCGCAGGCATAACGGGTGAAAAGAATACGCTGTAGGAGTCCAACTTATAACACGCCTTCTAAGGCACGATCTCGAGTGAGAAGAATAGAAACCAATCCTAAATATCCTCGCAAACCTCCCGATTATAGGTGTGGTGCACAACACACCGATAATCAAGACTCTACTAGATACGGTCAGAGACACTTTCCGAGATTAATCGCTCGATACCACTTTTGTCACGACTCACCACGATTCGCGATCGTGCCTTACCCCGCACCTAGTGATACAACATCAGAGAAAATCAGCGGAAAATAAAAAAAACATACACATGAAACAAGATACACAATAATGAAATAAGAAAACAGGCTAACTAAAACGGTTACCTTTCTGAATATATAAATAAAACTTGAACCCGAACAGTTACATCCCTTTTATAAACTCTGCCCACAACAGTACTACAGACCTCTACGAATGTTATAACAACAACGACGGATGTGGTTCGCCATACCCCGAATGTAAGTACCTACAACAACAGGATTATACCAAAGATAAGCCTCCGAGAAACGGAGCTTCCCAAACGCTGAATCGTGATCCTATGAGCGAGGATCGACGATCGTGTACTTACCGCAGATGAACGCAGCCTCGAAGGAGGTCAAGATAACAGTACCAAGTATGTGAAATCAGAAAGATCAAATCAAATCATAACATTTTAAAACCAATTACAAATACGCATTTAACAACCAATTTAATCGCACATAGTGCCACAAAGATAAACAAGAGCAAAATAGATATAACATAATCGGTCTTTTCTAGGCCGCTAATGATCGGCAAGGCCAATCGCCCATAGTATCATTATGCGTGTTTAACTCGAACTCCCGCACCGCATAGTCACATGCACCGCATGAGGTATTCTCGTGACGGAAAGCTAACCCGCTGCATCCTCCCGACTCCCGCAGTCCGCATAGTCACATAGACCGCATAGTCACACGCATCGCATGAGGCACTCCTCGTGACGGATACACACCGAACGATCAATCTCGAACTCCCGCACTCGCATAGTCACACATCGCATGAGGTATACCTCGTGATCGGCGTGGCAAGTCTCGCATCATAACAAGTCGTGGGTATGTGATATAATAGCAGAACAACGCTTATCGCTTAACAACGTAAGCACAACAAGAATAACTCTCACACAAACATCACAAGACACTAACACACGTGGCATCGTGAATACGCTTACTTATCAATCCATCTTACTACACTTTCTAGAAATCAATACAATATTTTCATAAACAAATAAGTAAACCGTTCCTTCTATCTTCCTTAAGTCGTTATACCTAACTTCCCATAAAGCTAGTATAACACTTAAGCTTTTAAAACCAAGTATTTCTTTTCTTTCAAAAATGATTCATAACTCTTTTGAAATACTTCAAGATTCTTATTATTTAAAACTCAAGTCAAAATACATCAAAGTAAAACCAAAACAATTTACATACCTTCTTTATAAACCAACCTTAAGACAAAAGCATGCCTTCCTTTTTAAAACCAAGGCAATTTTTCCTTTAAAAGTCAAGTAGCAATATACTTTTTAAACCAAGTGTCTCACTCTTTTAAAAACCAGTAACCTATACCTTTAAATCAAGTTACTTCTCCTTTCCCAAAATCAAGTTGTTTATAAGTCAAGTTATCATTTTAAATCCAATGATAAAACCATTCTTTTTTTCGAAATCAAGGTAACTTTATTCTTTAAAATACCACACACCCATTACTCATGAGTGAGGTTTTACAACTTTTTAACATAATTCAAGTCCTGAATATTTCATAACAAGTCACTTAACTTTGGAATCAAGTCAAGGACACAAAAGGAAAATCAATTTCCTTTAAACACACGTGCGTCTACCACACTAAATATATTTCACAAATATCATGCTAGAAAGGATAGGAAGAGGTTCACATACCTCGCGACGATTATCGACAATTAGCAAAACGCTCCAAAGTACTCTAACCTTGCTCGCCTTTTCCACCCTTCAAGTAGAATACGCTACTCGTAGTACTTCAACCTATAAAGGCCACAAAACGTCTATTAACCTGTAGATCTCTTCATAGAATAATTCTAGATACAAGATTCCTTATTCTACGGAAAATTCGGCAGCACCTCCCCCCCCCCCCCCCCGCAACCACATAAATCTCCTCCTCTAACGAGGCCTGCTACCAAGCCAACAATTCCAGGGGGGTTACACGTCTAACCGGACGTGTACAATTCTACTCCACAATAATACTATAAGTCTATCAGAATACACCCCATGTAAATACATTCAATTCTTATCCATATCCATTCTACATATAGTATACTCAACTATACATTACTACAACATGTAATATCCAATTACAATAGGGGGACAAAGATCATTACCTCGATAAGCCCAAAATTATCCAAGATATAAGTCGATCCTAAGCAACGCTTAGCTCCACCTCGACGCCCAACCCGCTCCAGCAACCCTTAGAAGTTTCCAAACAACTTCTCTTAACACTTCATCTAAGCTATGAAGATTTTTCTGTGGCTTCATTTTTGCGACTATAGAATAAAGTAGTATTTTTCCTGCCCTTAGTATTTGAAATAACTTTGGAAAGCTACTAGAATACTAGGCTAAGGTATTTGAATAACAACAATACTTGAAGAATTCTACCAAGGTGGGGTCTGGACGAGAACTCACTAAGGGAGGGAGGAATTTTTGCCTTGGAAACTTTCTAACGTGGATGAAATAAAGTCTTGCACACAAGGGTATTTATAGGAAAATCAATGGCCAAGATCTAGGCAAGTGGATGGTGAAGATTGGGTACACGTGTGTGGGTAGTTGGCCAACCATTTGTTCACCACAAAATGGGACAAGTGGCCACCACAAAACGGGCCACTTGTCCACCTAAAAACGCCCCACTTGTTCTTCTCCAATTCGGCCAACACGGCCACACGGGGTGACACGTGTCGCCCCTACTGGCCCAAAATATTTCATCTTCCAAAATATCCGTAATGCCAAAAATCAAAATAAAGTGGGCCACAAAATCAGAATTTTCCCTGGGCCCCACGTGACCAATTTCGAAATAAAATTTCATAATTCTCAAATATTACAAAAGTCCGAATACCAAACTGGGAATCCAATTCCCATTAACGAACCGCTTTCCTTCACAAAACTGAAACATTTCCGTTTAAAAATCACATCTTTCTTCCTTTCCAATTTAAATGTCAGATTCTCGTATGTACGTCCTTACATACATACTCTGGAACTACGGGGTGTAACAATTCTTCTCATGTATCTTCAACTGTCTAGATGCCTACGCAATAACCTTTCCAAACTGCATCAAAACACATCCTAACCCAACTCTAGAGGCATCGCAATAGATCGCGAACCTTCTTGTCCCACGGTAAGGTTAGGATCGCAAAGAGTCAAAAATTCTTTTAGTTTCAAAACTTTCTTCACATGCTTCAATTATCGGTACTTAACCGCTTTTTGAGTCAACCGGTCAAAAGAGCAGCAAGACTAGAAAACCTTTACTTAATCTTCTATAATACCCACCAAACCCAAGAAACTTCTAACCTCTCGCTGAGTGGCCTGGTTTTGTCCAGCTTCTTCATCGCTTCTATCTTCCGGGGTCTACCATAATTCCATCCCTTGACACAACATGGCCCAAAAAGGCTACCTTTTCCAACCAAAATTCACACTTTGAAAATTTAGCATATAGTTTCTCCTGCTTCAAGACTTCAAGCACTACCTCGACGCTCTTCATGTTCTTCAATACTTCATCAGAAATTAGATATCATCTATGAACACGATCACGAACAAATCTAGAAATGGTTTGAAGATTCTGCTCATTAAATCCATAAAAGTCGCTGGGCATCGTTAACCCAAAAGACATGACCAAGAACTCATAATGGTTGTATCGTTCTAAAGGCTTTCGATATATCATCCGATTTATTTTCACCGATGATATCCCGAACGAGATCAATCTTGGAAAAATAGCTAGCTCCTCGGTTGGTCAAAAGATCATCGATTCTCGTAACGGGTATCGCTCGATCGCGACCATATTGAGTGCCGATAATCGATGCACATTCTGAGCGATCCGCCTTTATTTTTCACAAACAGATCGTGCACCTCAAGGAAACACTAGGCCTTATAAAGTCTTTATCCAGAAGATCCTTCAATTGTTCTTTTAACTCCCTCTATTCAGATGGGGCCATTCGATATGGAGGAATATAAATGGGTCTTGTACCCGGAATTAACTTTATAGCAAACTCCACTTCTCTATCCTATAAGGCCCGAAGATCTTCGTGAAAACCTCCTAAAATTTCAACAATAGGAACATCATTCATCACTGGGATTCTTTTGGGTATCCACTATATTAGCCGATATGCATACTCCACTGCGACTTCTCAATAACTTTTGAGCCCCAAGGTAGGAAATAAACTGACCTGAGGATATTCCAATCCTACCCCTTATAACAACTTCTGGTTCTCCGGGAAAAGTTAATCTCACTATCTTTCGCCGACAATCTAACATGGCATAACATGCCGACAACCAATCCATACCCAAAATGACGTCGAAGTCTACCATATCAAGTAGTACTAGGTTCACCATTGTTCCCCTGCCATTCACTTCTAATGGGAAATTATTTACCACCCGAGAGGCCCAAATTGAGGCCCCTACTGGTGTCATAACCTCAAAAGGTTCACTTAAATAAGAAGGTTCTACGTGTAAATTCTTAGCAAAGCCCATTGACACATATGAAAATGTAGAGCCGGGGTCGTATAATACAAATGCAGGAATACACGAGACTAGCAAAATACATGTGACCACCGCATTAGATGCTTCTGCCTCATTCCTCTGGGGCAAAGCGTAGAGCCGATTAGCATTGTTGGTTTGTTGACCTCCCTGACTCTGGTGGGGTTGGTTTCCCTGATTTCCAGAGCACTGTGGTTGCTTCGACCTCCCTAAATAGATTGAGTTTGGGTCCTCTTCGCAATCCCCGCATAGTGGCCTGACTCTCCACAGTTATAACATGTCTTCGTTAAGAGCCGACATTCTCCAGTGTGTTTCCTTTGACAAATCTTACAAATCGGTTTGTCACCTCCTGTGTTAGGGTTGGTGGCCTTGTCCTTGCTACCTTGGTAATTAGACCATCTGTGACCTTTAGGCTTGAAATAAGACTGGCCCACAAATTGGTTCGGTCCTTAAGATCCATTACTAAACTCTTGATTATGATTTTGACTCTTTTTAAATGATCCTGACGTCCGAAATATATTCTCCGAATATTCTATTTGCTTTAGCGAAACCTTCTACCCTCAAAGCCATATCGATAATCAAGATAAGTTCGATCGCTGGCTAACTGCACCACCTTCTTCGCTATGTTCGGTTTAAACCTCTACAAATCGCTGACTCTATCCATTTATGTAGGACGATACGTGTGTCAGATGCCGATAACCTCACGAACTGGTATCATATTCTTGTACAATGCGTCCACCTTGCTTCAATTGTTCAAACTCCGCCCGAGCGCATCCTTGCGCGTATTAGGCATAAATTTCAACGAACGCCGCTCAACCTCCCCAAGTCATTGGTGGTGACATCGGGGACGATTTTTCCTAAAATTCCTCCACCACACCCTCGCATCATCCACTAGTCGCGCTACTAAGTTGACGCCGCGCCTCCACGCATCCCAACGTGAACATTAAGTCTTCAACTTCATCGAGGAATACCATCTGTCGGCCTCGGGGTCCTTCCGAGTAAAGTGGTTCTCTTCTCCTCATAAAATTTGCCCATAGCCTATCGTGCATCGCTTGAGCTTCTACACTCTCGGTCCGTGGTGCGCCACAATCGGTCCCCGGCCGTCTCGTTCGGTGCATGACAGACACTAGGTGCGGGTGGAACCATGTGTGGAATCAGAATCGCCATTAACTCTATGAGTCTATCTAGTTTCGCCCCACCGCTGGGCCATTTGACTCTCGTTTTCCAACATTTTCTCCGCTCCTTCAGACACCACTACGCCAATCGAGGTACATGAGCTTCGTGATGAACCTCCTCGAGCCCCTGGATTTGTGAATTCACCATTTTCTGTGAAGACAAACACACTCATATTTTAGAAGACGGAATGTCTACTCTAGCTCTTAAAATTTTCTTATAGTTCATAAGCATGCAACACCACAAGAAAACGCAGATTAACTAAACAATAATGACAACTCATAACTTGCATTAATAATGTTTCATGTTATACCCCGTATTTCCAGAGTATGTATGTGAGGACGTACGTACAATTGTGTAAACCCGAATTATGATTAAGGACGAAAATTGTGCACACCCTACGAAACGAATTGTTTTTCCGACGAAAAATTTTTCGAACTTTGTAAAGGAATTTTACGTTTCCAAGAATTTATTTATTTTGGATTTTTCCGAGAGATGAAATATTTTGGACCAACGAGAGGGTGACATGTGTCACCCTCAAGTGGACGGATTGGTGGACGAAATGGAGTGCACGTTTTTTTCATTTTAAAGGCTTAAAACCTTTGGTCAAGGTTAGGTAGGATATTTTGTGATATTTGTGGAGTAGATGGATAAGGTACACATGTGCAAATCTACACCCTCCACTTGCCCTCCACTTGCTTGAATCTTGGCCATTGATGGCCCTATAAATACCCCCCCTTAGTTGAAGAGTTCTTCATCCACAAAATAATTTCTAAGTCTTAAAATCCTTCCTCCCTCAAGCTCTCGCCCAAACCACCCTCCCCTTTGTGAGCCCTCTACCAAACCCCTACCTAGAAGTCTCGTCGAAATAACCCCACCCCCGGTAGAGAAATACTTCCCCAAGTATTGTTACTATTCCAAATACCTTAGCCCAAATACCTTGTAGTATTCCAAGTTACCTCTATGCTTAGAGCCAAGAAAATACTACTATACTTCCTTTAGTCACTAAACGAAACCCTAGGAGAAACTTCATAGTTGGTTGAAGTAATAAGAAGAAGTTGTGTAAGAACTTCTAAGGGTTTCTTGGAGCGGATTGGAGCGTTCAGACAGAGCTAAACCTTGCTCAGGATCGACTTATATCTTGGATAATTTTGGGTTTATCGAGGTAAATAATCTTATCCTTCTATTGTAATTGAGATTACATATTGTAGGATTTTAGAATTGAGTATAAGATACATCAAGGATATTAAAGAAGAGAATTGAATCAGATTTACATAGTGACCGTATTTACAGAGACTTGAGTAGTTTGACTGCAGGGAAGTCTGCCCAAATTTTCGTAGAAATAAGAACATTCCGCTTAGAATATTCTCTGAGTAGTCTAGACGCTGATAGACGATTTGACTATTATAGGTTGATACTCGCGCGACATATTCGACTTGGCGGTGGATTTCACGGGAGGTATGTGATTCTTCCTATCCTCTTGAGCATGATATTTTAAAAGAATATATATAGTACGGTAGACGTACGTGTGTTAACTGAACGTGGTTTTACTTCGATGTCTTTTGACTTGAGTTTTAAATAATAAGAATCTTGAAGTATTTCAAAAGAATTAAGAATCGTTTTTTAAAGAAGAGAAATACTTGGTTTTAAAAGCTTAAGAGTTATACTAGCTTTATGGGAAGTTAGGTATAATGACTTAAGAGAAATAAAAGGAACGGTTTACTTAATTATTTATGAAAGCCTTGTATTGTTTTCGGAAATGAGAATAAGTATCGAACAAACCACTGCAGCGCTAATAAAGGAAAATGTACTGACTAATTAAGTATTATTAAAACCAGTAGAAACCTCCATCTGCATAGAAGCTAAGATAAGACAAAATTGTATTACATTTCCTAGATCATGGCTGCTTTAATAAGATCATTAATAAACAAGTTTGATTTTCTTAAGTAAGGGTTTGATTTATAAAAGACAAAGACTTGAAAATTTGAAGTGTTTTCGTTTAAAAAGGAAGGCATGCTTTTGTCTGAAGTTGGTTCAAAAAGAAGGTAGGAAAATTGTTTTGGTTTACTTAAAAAGATAGTCACTCTATTTTTATACTGCGAGTATCGTGTGACTCTGGTGAAAGAAACAGATCTTTTTAAAGAGTTAATATATGAAGTACTTTGGGGATAAAAACCCGAACTTGTTGACATAAAATAGAAAGTACCTTGTGTGAATAACTTGACTATGTTGGTTTGTGATAGCCTTGTAATACTTTCTTGTTGGTTTGATAAGTAAACATGTTAGGATGCTACGTGTGTTAGTGTCTTGTGATGTTTGTGTAAAGGGTTTCTTGATCGTGCTTATGTTGTTTAACGATAAGTCGTTATGTTAGTATTGTACCACTCACCTCGACACGATATACCGGGGTTAAGCCGCTCCCGACGAGGTATACCTCATGCGGTCCGTGTGACTATGATTCGAGAATACCTCACGCGGGTCTA
Source organism: Przewalskia tangutica (assembly GCA_029844215.1). Taxonomy (NCBI): domain Eukaryota; kingdom Viridiplantae; phylum Streptophyta; class Magnoliopsida; order Solanales; family Solanaceae; genus Przewalskia; species Przewalskia tangutica. The sequence goes on along the minus strand of CM056720.1, from coordinate 101,334,896 downwards.
GGACCTATGCGGAGCCACGAGAGTTCCGTGTTAGTGTGCGGGGAATACCTCACGCGGTCTATATGGCCACGCGGACACGAGTCCGTAACGACGCCGGAGTAGCTACCCTCGACGCGGAATACCTCACGCGCCTAGGTGGCCTATGCGAGTCGCGGTGAGTTCCAGGATTTGACGCGCACATTGATACCGAGGCGAGTGTCCAACTTCGATTACGTGGCGCGGTCTAGAAAGACCTCGTGATACGCTTTTATAGCATTGTTGATCGTGGGTTTTAGTAGTCGGCCATGCCTTCGCATTTACCCCAGATAGCTTTATTATGACACGTGGGACCCGTGTTCATGTGTATTCCTTGGTGCTTTTATATCATGGATCGCGGCAGTGAGGAAGGAATCACCGCATGATTGATATCATGGGCACGAGACCCATGGTTATATTTGAGTGATGACTTTGGCGGCGCGAGTCCCCGACTTGACACGCATCGCTTACATATCGTGTATCGTAAATTGGTTATCATATATGTCTTCTGTTTTATATAGACTATTATGATTTCATTTACAGTATTTTTAGTTTCACATACTTAGTACTGTTAATCGACCTCCTTCGGGAGGTGTTCACGCCGCAGTAGACACACTACCGCCGATCCTCGCCATAGGATCACGCTCAGCGCTTTGGGAAGCTCGTTCCTCCGAGGCTTATCCTTGGTATACTCCCCGGTTGCTGTAGATACTTACATTCAGGGTTATGGCAGGGCCCTGACCCATCGTTTTTGTTATAACATTCTGAGAGGTGCAGAAATACTGCAGGCTGTAGTTTGTAAAGGGATGAATCGTCGTTCAAGTTTTTATATATATATGCCGAAAGGCAACTTTTCTCAGATAAACTGTGTTACACCCCGTAACTCCAGGACATGTTTAAGAGAATGTACGTAAGGAACTCAAGACTTGAAATTAGTACGAAAGAAAGAATTGTTTTTCCGACGGAAAATATTCCGAACGTCGGAAAGGGAAAAATGTTCGTTGAGGAGAATTGGATTCTCAAAATGCATGAATTGAGGATTATGGAATGTATTTTCATTATGGAAATTTATTTTACGGATTTGGTCGTGTGGGGCCCACCCGAGGAATTTTACGTTTTGTGGGGCCCACGAGGGTTACGGAATTTTATGGACGAATGGAAGGGCGACACGTGGCACCCTCCCACATGGCTTGGTCGAATTAATGCAAGGGCAAAAGGGTCATTTGACCATGGTAAAGATGAGAAAGTCTTGCTAATTGTAGAGCTTGATATAGTTGACTTGTCAAAGGGCCACATGGGCTTGATCCTAGTGAAAATCATCTTAGCCACCCATTTGTTTAAGTCTTGACCTTCCATAGTGTTATAAATACATACTAGTAGCAAGACTAGTTCCACACTTAGTCATATTTCAAGAAAATATTAGAGAGCAAAGAGAGGAGCTCACGGGTTCATGCTAAGTCCCACACAAAAATTTTAGTTTCTGATCCTTTATTCACAAGACTTAAACCCAAGGTCCCTAAGGGTATTGTAAGGATATCTCAATAGAAAGATTTCGAAAACGACGCCACGTTAGTCGCAAGGCGAAAACCTAGTGAGCTCTTCAACTTTGAAGTTGGAAATAGAAGAGGAGTTTTTCATAAGATTCTAAGGGTCAAGTAATGGATTGAAACGCCAAGAAAAGGAGTTGGAGTTGCTAAGGATCGACTTAGGGTTTTGGATCATTTTGAGCTTAAGAAGGTAATAATCTCCGCCTTGCTATATTAATTCGAGATTTCATGTTGTAGTAGTTAGAAATGATCATGTGGATTATATTATGAAGAATGATACGTGTTATGGAATATTTGACGGAATCCAAAGTCGCATGATTTAGCCTTTAAGATTGTAATTCAATTTAGTTACTAGTTTAGTCGTCGCATGTTATCTAAAGAGTTGATTAAGGTGGTTATAATTGCTAAGTTGTTTATGACTAAATAACATGCTAGACCTAAGAACTTGATTGAAAAGGAATTGGAAAGGTTGATAAGTTGTTGCACTTTTTGGCGAATTGACATTTGTATTGTGGACTAGTTTAATGTATTTGGTGGGCGGAATTTTACACGCCCCGTTAAGGCTTGTAATCCCCTTTGGTTAGCTGATTTGTTGGGCCTTAAATGTGGCGTGTTTGGTTATTGTATTCGCCTTGAAAAGGTGGCAAAGTATGTAGAAACAAAGGAAGTGTGTCCGATTTTCCGTAGAATTTAGTGACTTAGCACTTAGAATATTCTACGCTCAAGCTAGAGGTTAATGGACGATTGTGGCCAATTTAGGTTGAAGTACCAAGTATAGTGTATTCTACTCAAGGATGGAATAGCAAGCAAGGTTGAAGTACTTTGGAGCTTTTGCTACTTGTTTAATCGCCGCGAGGTATGTGAACCTCTTCCTTCCTTTGGCATGATTCTATGTATGAAATATACATGTAGTAGTATTTCATGATTCCGTCTACTCTTAGAAGTTAAGATGTAGTTATGTTGATTTACTCTATGTAAAAGCTACGTCTAATAAATACTAAGTCCTTACCAATTCTTATGTGGTATGTTGGTAAGAGTCGTTAGGAAGTATTCGAGTCGATTTTACTTGGCTAATTTACGGCACAAATGAGAATAAGTATCGAACAAGCCATTGCAGCGTTAATAAAGGAAAATGTAATGACAATTAATTATGTTAAAACAAGTAGAATTTTCCATCTGCATAGAAGCTAAGATAAGACAAAATTGTATTACATTTTCTAGATCATGGCTACTTGAATAAGATCATTATAAATAAGTATAACTTATTCACAACGCACCAAAGTATATGTTACTTAATTTAAAAGAGTTTACGTATGAAGTTTTTAAGACTTTGAAACTTGTTTTCTTAAAAGTTAAGAGAATTGAAGTATTTTGAAAGCTATGTGATTTGATTTGAAAGTATAAGTCTCTTGGTTATAAAAAAAGAATGAATTAGTTTAAGGCATAAAGTTAGTATGACGGCTTTATGGGAAGTTGGTTATAATAACTTTATGGGAGGTTAAGAGAATGGTTTTCTTCAGTAACATAAACAAGAAATGATTTGAAATAAAGAAGGGCAAATTGTTTTAAAGGTACCAATTGCTTAAGGTCTTTAAGAAAAAAGTCACTTGATTTAGAAGTTGTATTTGTATTTCTAAAAGGTATTGTGACTTGTCCGAAAGCGTAGAGATGACTTGATACTACGGTTGTTAGTATCCGGGAAGTTTTATTTGAAAAGAGTCTTTCTAAAGGAGTAGAGGTGGGTAGTACGTCAAGTTAAATTCCGTTTTATGTGACATTATCGACCAGACGGGCCGGGCAAAGATACCTTACGCGCACTATATGACATTATCGACCCGAGACGGGCCGGCAAGATACCTTACGCAGACTATATGACATTATCGACCGCAGATGGGCGGGCAAGATACCTTTACGCGCACTATATGACATTATCGACCCGCAGACGGGCAAAGATACCTTTACGCGCACTATGTGATTTTATCGCCCCATTGGGCGGCAAGATAGCGCCCTCCGTAAAGAGTCGGATTAGGTTATGAAAGATAAGTAAGTTAGATGGTAATAAACTTAATGACTTCTCCTAAGTATGTACGTAAGATATGGCTATAACTCTTAATGGAATGGAAAAGATAATGATATGCAATTAAGTTCATAAGTGGTAATGACACGGCAGGATCTGGTATGTACTTTTTATACTTGCTCTGTCATTCTCTTGTACAGTTATTGTCACGACCCGAACCCGGGCCCGTGACTGGTGCCTTACCCGGGCACCCAAGTAGACATACATCAGAGTAATCAACGGAATATAAAACAAGACATGACATAATATGAAATATGAAACAGTTCATCTGAGAAAACTTGTCTTTCGGCATATATATATAACAACTAGAACAGTTACATCCCTATTTACAACTCTGACCACAACAATTACTGCACTTAAGAATGATATGACAACAATGGCGACAGGCTCGCCATACCTCGAATGTTAGTAACTACAACGACAGGGGACTATACCACTGATAAGCCTCCGAGAAACGGAGCTTCCCAAACGCCGAATCGTGACCCTATGAGCGGATCAACAACTGTGTACTCTACTCGCGGCATGAACACAAAATCGGCGAGGTCAAGATAACAGTACCAAGTATGTGAAATCAAAATCAAGTAAAATCAAAGTATTTAAAACCATTTGCAAATACAACCAGTTCAATCGCATAGTGCCACAACATAAACAAGAGCAAAATAGATATAATGTAATCGGTCTTTTCTAGGCCGCGAATGATCGGGCAAGGCCAATCGCTTATAGTATCATTATGCTGCCTAATCCTCGACTTCCGCACCGCATAGGTCACACATACGCACCCGCATGAGGTATTCTCGCATCGGGGTAGCTAACCCCGCTCCTCGGACTCCCGCAGTCCGCATAGTCTCATAGATCGCATAGTCACACGCATCGATAGGGCATCCCCAGACGGATAAAACACCGGAATGATCAATCTCGAACTCCCGACCCGCATAGTCGCACCGACCGATAGGCCGTGATAGACCGCATCGGGTGGCAAGCCCTGTATAATAAGTCAAGGGTAGGTGATATAGTAACAGTACAACGGGCTTACCGTTTAACAACATAAGCACAACAAGGGAAACCCCTTTACACAAACATCACAAGATACTAACACCCGTATCATCCTAACATGTTTACTTATCAAATCAACAAGAAAGTATTACAAGACTATCACAAACCAACACAATCAAGTTATTCACACAAGGTACTTTCTACTTTATGTTAACAAGTTCGGGTTTTTATCCCCAAAGTACTTCATACATTAACTCTTTAAAAGATCCGCTTCTTTCACAAAAAGTCACACAATACCCGTAGTATAAAAATAGAGTGACTATCTTTTAAGTAGATCAAAACACTTCCCTTTGTAAAATCAAGTAACAACATTATTTTCCAAACGTTCAAGTTTGCCTAATTTCAAATGCTCAAGTTTCTCATTTTCAAAAGGTTTCGTAGTTCATAGTTTTAATCACTTAATGATATAATTCTCTTTTAAAACAATTTGAGAAACATATGCCTTATGTGTGAGTTAGGTTATTCTTGTTTATAACAATCTGATTTAAGCAGCCATGATGTAGGAAATGTAATATCATTTTGTCTTATCTTAGCTTCTATGCAGATGGAGGTTTCTACTAGTTTTAATAATACTTGATTAGTCAATACATTTCCCTTTATTAGCGCTGCAGTGGTTTGTTCGATACTTATTCGATTCAAAATCAAGAAACATTATTCCCTTTAAAAACCAAGTACCCATTACTCACGAATGAGTTTTCAAACTTTTTAACAAAATTCATATTAAATTAATTAAGTCAAGTCTCTTATCTTTTAAGACCAAGTCTCTTAACTTCTAAAATCAAGAAACCATTCTTTTTATCTTTCTTAAGCCGTTATACCTAACTTCCCATAAAGCTAGTATAATCTGTTAAGCTTTAAAACCAAGTATTACTCTTCTTTCAAAAGGTTTCTTAATTCTTTTGAAATACTTGAGATTTTTATTATTCGTGCTTAAGTCAAAAGACATTGCCGTAAAACTACGCTCGCTTAACACACGACGCTCACCGTACTATATATATTCTTTTAAAAATATCATGCTCAAGAGGATAGGAAGAATCACATACCTCGCGACGATTATCGACTATTAGCAAAACGCTCCACCGCTATAACCCGGCTAGCCTTGTCCACCCTTCAAGTAGAACATGCTACTCATAGAACATTCAACCTATAAAGGCCATATACGTCTATCAACGTCTAGACTACACTGAAGAATATTCTAAGTAGAGGGTTCTCTATTCTACGGAAAATCGGGCAAGATTTCCTACCCGCCATACTACACAAGTCTACTGTAAGTACAGTCTTATGTAAGTACATTTCAAATCTTCTTCTTTTATACCCTTCTACTGTGATTACAGTTCAATTCTATTCTTTAATATCCTTCTATAACTTATACTCAACTCTTATCTATTCTTATAGGTAATCTGCAATTACAATAGAAGGACAAAAGTGTTTACCTCGACAAGCCCAAAATTATCCAAGTTAAATGTCGATCCTGAGCAAGGTTTAGCTCCTAATTGCACGCTCCGATAGCTCCAAGACCCTTAGAAGTTTCTAAACAACTTCTACTCAACTACTAAAAGTGGATTTGGGGCTAGGGTATTTTGGAATAGTAACTACTGTATGCAACTTCTACAAAGGGAGAGAGGGTTCTCGGCCGGCCACTAGGAAGTGGGGCAGAGGGCTTGACGAGAAACACTACAAGGAGAGGGAGTTTTGAGACTTAGAGAATGAGGAGTGGATGAAGAAGTCTTCACTCAAGGGTATTTATAGAACACTCAAGGCTAAGATCAAAACAAATGGAAGGTGGAGATTATGATCCAAGTGAAAGCATGAGGTCTTCCAACCAAGTGTCTCCCACAACATTTGGACATATGTCCACCACAATATTGGAACACATGCCCACCACACCAACGAGCCATGTGGACTCCACTAACTCTCAAAAACGCCCCACTCTACCTACTCCCACTAACCCAAAAATGTCTTGCAAGACTTGACCAATTTGACTTGCCCACTGTGCCACATTTCGTCCAACCTAAGCCAACTAAGGGTGACACATGTCGCCTCCCATTGGTCCAAAATATTTCGCCTCTCGGAAAAATCCGTAATCGGTTACAATATTAAAAACGAGAATTTCCTTCAAGGTTCTAATCTTTTCCGTAAAGCTTACAATTTCATTCTTAACCTAATTAGGGTTTGTACAAACGCACGCACGCCCTCACGCATATACTCGAACTACGGGTATAACATTCTCCTCCTTAGAAACATTCGTCCCGAATGTTCCTTCTCAAGACAGATAACGATATAGGTCCTCACAACTTAACAGTTTGCAAAAGCCACACATGGCCACAAAAAAACACACGCTCCAATACTTAATCCAAGTCTACGAGGAATCACCTCTAACATCACAAAAGCTTCCACCCAAAGTCTAAACGATACTCCCTTAAGAAACGATCACTTCTATTCTCTTAACACATGTTCACTTCTTCCTTACTCGTCAGACCCTTCGTGACACTCGCACTCTTCTCATACCTTACCATTTCGTATCGCTTCGCTTCCAAATCTCCGGGTTACTACCTCCAACTTTGGTCATCACATCGGAATAACTGATGGATCTCGATACTTTTCCGAACATAACAACATGAAGACGGACGCATCGCCTCCTACGCCGGAAGGCAAAGCTAACATATAGGCAACCGGCCTATTCTTCACATGATCCGAAAAGGCCCAAAGTAACTCGCTAAGTTCCTCTGCTTTCCAAAACTCGTCACACCCTTTCCGGTGGTACCTTCAAGAAGACCCACCGTCAACTGAACTCCAAGCATCGCCGATTATCCGCACGACTTCGCTGACTCGAGCGCCAATAACCTCTTTTGGATAAGCTTCACCCTATCCGCATCCTGCTGAAACAATTATGAACCAACAATCTGAACCTTGCCAACATCGAACCGATCGACCGACAACCTATACTCCCGCCCCCACAAGGCGTCATAAGGCGATATCCAAATACAGATATGGTAGCTATTATAATACACACTCAACCAAGAGGCGAATAATCCCATACTACCCCAAATCCAAACACCGCCCGAGGCGAACGCGACATCGAGACTCACCGAGTTCCTAACCCCGCTCGTAAAACCTCCGAAAAGAAATAGCCATAACCTGGCTTCACTGTCTTAAGGTGAAAGTAGTCACCTCGCAGCCTTTACAACTTTCCCGATAAAACCTCTCGCATAATCCGCCAAGTAATCGGTCCCGATCGAAAGACAAGATGGTCGACCTCATCGCCCGACCATCGGTCGAACGCATCCACGAACTCGCTGACTGTTTACTAAACTTGTGTCTAACACCCCGTGATCCTATCACAAAGCGACCACCACAAACTGACCCACCACAATACAGTCGCGGGTTGACCCGCGATCGTCCTCAACTACCATTCGCTATCGCAAAAACTCTTGTTCCCGATCCTAACAATCTCACTAATCAAGTCACGAAAACCTAGTGGTCTTCTTAGCTCAACTACCCTCTTTCATTTCATACCACTCGTGGTTTTATCACACAAACATATCTCACGTGTACTATGCACTCCGATAAGTGGTCAAACATAAAATACATCTTTTGCTCGAGATGGTCTTACCTCTAAGGTCTCTACGCATAAAACTCTAAGGCTCACACTTTCTCTATCCCCCAAATCTTACCCGGTTAACTAACCATGATTCTAATCACAATTTACACAAGGTTAACTGAACGTAACACTTAAGATATACTTATCTTATCACACATACAATCTCTAGAGGGTTAAGGATACACCTGTATCTACTGCTTCACTACCCTCTGTCGTTCCAATCAATCTCGCCGGGCAAGCATAACAAGTCGTCAAGAAGTACGACACTCCCACTATGACACTTACCACAACGCCACACCGGTGGGGTGGCCTCCGCTAACACCCTTCCTCTCAACCATCAATCCGCAATCGACCGTAGCCGAGTCCTCCTACTAGGACATCCTTTCGACACGGCCTCGACGGCCGCAGGTAAAACAAGCATCAACAAAAATGACATTCTCGACGACGCTCACATCGCGGAACACCGAGGAAAATCAACTCGGTGGCTAACCTACGATAGCCGCAACCGTAAACCCCGAGCTCACCAACTCCAGATACCTCGAACGCCCCAAGTTTGTGGAGGACCACTCGCATCGGGCGGAGGCGCATATCGGGTCACGCGAGGTTATTCGCCGAAAGTTACCAAAAGGACCATTGCCTCGCCCTCTTCTCGCTGATTCGTTAACCCGCCGATCCTTACGCTTTCTCGCCGCGCATAAGCCCGCATACGTGCCATGCTCAATCTCGATCAAGAGCTACTTTGCACAACCTCTCTTAAATAGTCATCAAGACCCGTGATAAATCGATACCTAAAATACTCTCGTTGCTAACTCCTAGCTAGTAACAGGTTGTCTCTTTGCAATCTATTCTTTCGCCATCGGGTCGTGGAACCAAGGTTCAAGTCTCATGGTCGCAGAGGAATCAAGCCGCCGTTTCTAAACTCGCTGGGCCGTGACGCCGCAGAACTCCCGAACGGCACCACCTGTGATGATTGGGCTCGTGCCCTCGTAACCCTCTCGAACTCTACTCGCAGATCCTACGCTTGCCTTCTTCGGGCCCGTTGCCTTACGCGGAGGCATAACGGTAAGGGAAAGAAATACGTTAGAGGGGTCCAACTTATAATACAGCTCTAAGGCACGATCTCAGAGTGAGAAGAATGGAAACCAATCCTAAATATCCTATAGCCTCCTGATTATTGCAAGGCGCACAACACAATCGATAATCAAGACTTACTAGATACGGTCAGTAGACACTTTCCGAGGATTAATCGCTCGATACCACTTTTGTCACGACCAAGCTGCCCGTGATCGTGTCTTACCCGCACCCAAGTAGACATACATCGAGTAATCGGAATATAAAACAAGACATGACATAATATGAAATATGAAACAGTTCATTCGAGAAAACTTGCCTTTCGGCATATATATATAACAACTAGAACAGCATATCCCTATTTACAACTCACCACAAATAAAGGCATGCACTTAAGAATGATATGACAACAATGGCGGGACAGGCCCGCCATACCCTCGAATGTAAGTACCTACAACGACAGGACTATACCATCGATAAGCCTCCGAGAAACGGAGCTTCCCAAACGCCGAATCGTGACCTATGAGAGAGGATCAACAATCGGTGTACTCTACCGCGCATGAACGCAGCCTCGGGCGAGGTCGATAACAGTACAAAGTATGTGAAATCGAAAAGCATCAAGTAAAATCAAAGTATTTAAAACCATTTGCAAATACAACCAGTTCAATCGCATATAGTGCCACAACATAAACAAGAGCAAAATAGATATAATGTAATCGGGTCTTTTCTAGGCCGCGAATGATCAAGCAAGGCCAATCGCCCATAGTATCATTATGCGTTCTAATCCCGACTTCCGCATCCGCATAGTCACACACGCACGCATGAGGTATTCTCGCATCGGGTAGCTAACCCTGCATTCTCCTCGACTCCGCATCCGCATAGTCTCATAGATCGCATAGTCATACTGCACCGCATAGGGCATCCCCGTGACGGATAAAACACCGAATGATCAATCTTGAACTCCCGGCTCGCGATAGTCGCACCGAACGACAGCATATAGACTGCATCAAGGGGGTGGCAAGCCCTGATAATAAGTCAAGGGTAGGTGATATAGTAACAAAGACAACGGGCTTACCGCTTAACAACATAAGCACAACAAGTGGAAACCCTTTACACAAACATCACAAGATACTAACACCCGTAGCATCCTAACATGTTTACTTATCAAATCAACAAGAAAGTATTACAAGGCTATCACAAACCAACACAATCAAGTTATTCACACAAGGTACTTTCTACTTTATGTTAACAAGTTTGGGTTTTTATCCCCAAAGTACTTCATACATTAACTCTTTAAAAGATCCGCTTCTTTCACAAAAAGTCACACAATACCCGTAGTATAAAAATAGAGTGACTATCTTTTAAGTAAATCAAAACACTTCCTTTGTAAAATCAAGTAACAACATTATTTTCCAAACGCTCAAGTTTGCCTAATTTCAAATGCTCAAGTTTCTCATTTTCAAAAGGTTTCGTAGTTCATAGTTTTAATCACTTAATGATATAATTCTCTTTTAAAACAATTTGAGAAACATATGCCTTATGTGTGAGTTAGGTTATTCTTGTTTATAACAATCTGATTTAAGCAGCCATGATGTAGGAAATGTAATATCATTTTGTCTTATCTTAGCTTCTATGCAGATGGAGGTTTCTACTGGTTTTAATAATACTTGATTAGTCAATACATTTCCCTTTATTAGCGCTGCAGTGGTTTGTTCGATACTTATTCTGATTCCCGAAATCAGTAAAACATTATTCCCTTTAAAAACCAAGTACTCATTACTCACGAATGAGGTTTCACACTTTTTAACAAAATTCATATTAAATTAATTAAGTCAAGTCTCTTATCTTTTAAGACCAAGTCTCTTAACTTCTAAAATCAGTAAACCATTCTTTTTATCTTTCTTAAGCCGTTATACCTAACTTCCCATAAAGCTAGTATAACTCTTAAGCTTTTAAAACCAAGTATTACTCTTCTTTCAAAAAGGTTTCTTAATTCTTTTGAAATACTTCGAGATTCTTATTATTCAGGCTTAAGTCAAAAGACATTGCCGTAAAACTACGTTCAGTTAACACACGTACGTCTACCGTACTATATATATTCTTTTAAAAATATCATGCTCAAGAGGATAGGAAGAATCACATACCTCGCGACGATTATCGACTATTAGCAAAACGCTCCACCGCTATAACCCGGCTAGCCTTGTCCACCCTTCAAGTAGAACATGCTACTCGCAGAACATTCAACCTATAAAGGCCATATACGTCTATCAACGTCTAGACTACACTGAAGAATATTCTAAGTAGAGGGTTCTCTATTCTACGGAAAATCGGGCAGTACTTCCCTACCCGTCATACTACACAAGTCTACTGTAAGTACAGTCCTATGTAAGTACATTTCAAATCTTCTTCTTTTATACCCTTCTACTGTGATTACAGTTCAATTCTATTCTTTAATATCCTTCTATATCTTATACTCAACTTTTATCTATTCTTATAGGTAATCTTCAATTACAATAGAAGGACAAAAGTGTTTACCTCGACAAGCCCAAAATTATCCAAGTTAAATGTAGATCCTGAGCAAGGTTTAGCTCCTAATTGCACGCTCCGATTGCTCCAAGACCCTTAGAAGTTTCTAAACAACTTCTACTCAACTACTAAAAGGGATTTGGGGCTAGGGTATTTTGGAATAGTAACTACTAGAAGGCAACTTCTACAAAGGGGGAGAGGGTTCTCGCCGGCCACTAGGAAGGGGCAGAGGGAGTTTTGAGACTTAGAGAATGAGGAGTGGATGAAGAAGTCTTCACTCAAGGGGGTGTATTTATAGAACACTCAAGGGCTAAGATCAAAACAAATGGAAGGTGGAGATTATGATCCAAGTGAAAGATGAGGTCTTCCAACCAAGTGTCTCCCACAACATTTGGACATATGTCCACCACAATATTGGAACACATGCCCACCACAATAATGAGCCATGTGGACTCCACTAACTCTCAAAAAAATGCCCCACTCTACCTACTCCCACTAACCCAAAATGTCTTGCAAGACTTGACCAATTTTACTTGCCCGCTAGGCCACATTTCGTCCAACCTAAGCCAACTAAGGGTGACACATGTCGCCCTCCCATTGGTCCAAAATATTTCGTCTCTCGGAAAAACTGTAATCGTTACAATATTAAAACGTAGAATTTCCTTCAGTTCGGAATCTTTTCCGTAAAGCTTACAATTTCATTCTTAACCTAATTAGGTTTGTACAAACGCACGCACGCCCTCACGCATATACTCCGGAACTACGGGTATAACAGCTTATGATCATTTCGTACTATATTTATTCCATATTCTGTTGTTATCGACTTTCGGGCCGCGTTCATGTCCGCAGTTTAGGTATTACGCTATGGATCCGCGAGCTTAGATCCCGGTTCAAAGATTTTGAGATGGCTCCAATGTTCCGAGTTGTCGCGGCTATGTATATTCAGGTACGGTGGGGCCTTGTCCCGCCATAGTAGGTGTTCAAATCTTAGAGTCTGTATTCACACGTGGCCGGATGGTTAGAATTGTAATTACATTTTTGGATAGTGTAAGCCCTTTTTGGGTGATTTATATTACGGCAGCCTTATCGGCTTTGCCTTGGTTTTAAGAAAAAAAAAATGTGTTACTTATTTTCCGCAGCAGTTTATTATATTGTATGTTTTAAGGGTGCCCAGGTAGGGCACCAGTCGCGGCCCGGGGTCGGGTCGTGACAAACTGTTTCTCACTTCATACTGTTTCATGTCTTGTTTTATATTCCGCTGGTTACTCTGATGTATGTCTACTTGGGTGCCCGGGTAAGGCACCAGTCACGGGCCCGGGTTCGGGTCATGACATTTCATTCCTCATATTTGAAAATATTTCATGACATTACAATACATCATAGCATGTCATTCTATGTCATTCCCTATAGCTCTCTTACTCGAACATGCACCTACTACAACACGTTCTAAAGGGCTTAACCGCATAATTCGCATATTCTGCTGATTGGCATTCAACTCCTCGTGAACCTTCTTCCTTGCTTCCTTTCCATTTCCTCATTCTTTCCCCTACTACTATTAATTAAATAGAAATTTGATCCAGAACCTTCAGAACATCTCCTCTTAGCATCTTTGCCCTCCGAATGAGGATCGAATTTTTCCGTGACAGAGTTGAATATTATCTGTAATATGACTCCAATCGGAAAGTTGAAGAAGGTTGGGTCGTAGGAACGCCTCTACTTTCTACTCCTAAACAAATACGCACAAAGTTCGATTGTGTCGCACATATACTCGTTAAAATCATCTCCCGAGTTCATCTTACGACGCATGAATTTCTTCTGAGCTTGCATTTCCTTTTCCTGTTCCTCGAGTACTTCCCTCTTTGTTGGAACTCGTCTTATAATCACCATCTACACAACAATTATTGGTCACTATAACGTTGTACAATCTTCTACCTAACCCGCGTGAAAGATGTAGTACAAGAATCAAGTCTTGAAAAAGACTCAAGATAGACATGAGAGGAGTATGAAAGAAGGGAAACTTTATGATGTTATTCCGTTCACTTATTACTAAGGTGGCGCGCACACCGTCGCAATAAGTAACCGTTCAAACACTCTACTCGAAGAAACTTCCTAGAATCTCCTAACCTGGTTTAGCTCTGATACTAACTTCTCACGCCCCGACTTTTCCTAAGTCTTTACTTAGGGTGTGATGGCAACTGGACAATTATTTCCCACCAGGAGCACCATTTAATTCTCTTTATTTAGAAATTTGAACTTATATTCAAATACGGAGCTATTAATAAAAACAATAATAAAGAAATCTATTTATGACTTTATTAAAAACATAACGCGAGCCCATGCTCGTGCAAATATTGTTTCTACATAGGCGCATCGACAAAGATTATTCTAAGTTGGAAGGAGACCATTCCACACGCATTTCCGAGACACGAACCGACATCCCGAACTCAAGAATACCAAGCCCAAGCAATGGACTTGGTATGACAAAAGGTCGCGAACGATCGCTAGCCTCGCGGAGCCTTCTCTATCACGCTTTCAAACATGTTAAATAAAGAGTCACCTACCATCCGGGCCGAGTGAGAACCTTACCGCAATTCAAAGTAACACCACAATATTCCAAGTGCAATCACATTATAACGTAATAAGCATATTGCAAAAACATATCAGTTACAACATTTTTAAATATGCAACAACTCCTCATAGGAAATTTCGCTTTAACTAACACTTCATTTTATCTCGTATTATACGTTAAGACATTCCCCGCATTTCCACATGTTTATTACATTTATATATTTGTGAACGCGTATTCACTTTTCATATTTATATATAGGTGAACATGTATTCATCTTTCATATTTGTTGCGCGCAACCCGATCCATTATATTTACGTATTTGTGAACACGTATTCACTTTACGCTTTGTTGCGCGCAACCCGATCCATTATGTTTACGTATTTGTGAACGCGTATTCACTTTACGCTTTGTTGCGCGCAACCCGATCCATTATATTTACGTATTTGTGAACACATATTCACTTTACGCTTTGTTGCGCGCAACCCGATCCATTATGTTTATGTATTTGTGAATGCGTATTCACTTTACGCTTTATTGCGCGCAACCCGATCCATTATATATTTATATATTTATGTGAACACGTATTCACTTTTCATATTTTTCAGAAGATCGAATAAATAATCTTCTCTTTCCCAACATTCTGTCATTCATACTTGTAACAATTGTAACTTTTTAACCATAACTCCAACTAAGGTGTTTCTCAAGCGGAAACTAAGGTAAGACGGGGATCTTTCACTGTACCAAATTTCATTTAAAACCACTTTGGGTAACTAACACAAATTTATCCTCAAAACAGCCACATGAAATTGGTTTCGGCAGAATTTTTATTAAACATAACCCAATCTTAGAATAGTCATAACTCCTAATCTGTAAACCCGTTCAAGCCCCATAAAATCTCAAAACGACGAGAACAGAGAGCTACACGTCTCCATGTGAACAATACTTTCATATTCTGTACCATTTGGTACAGTTTTACACTTTTATTCGCTGCCCTTCCTGGATCTCGATAGATCCGAGGCAGAAACCTTAAACAGCGATAACTCTCAATCCGTAAGTCGGATAGACCCCTGTAAGGTCTCAAAATTTCCACAACAGAGAGATATAGAACTTTCATTTAGCACCAATTTTCATATTCCCCACGGATTAGTACAGTTTTACGTTTCAACGTCCTGCCCTTCTGGATTCCGACGAATCCGAGGCAGCAAATTCAAACTACAATAACTCTCAACTCGTAAGTCCGTTTTAATAAATATTTATCTATATATGTCCGTAACAAAGATATTTACAACCATGTAAATTTTCATATAATTCTAATAAGTAAAACTCAATAAAAATAGTCCGTAATTATGCCTTTCCGAATTTCGGCCAAATCTAAGGCAAGAACTTTGAACTATGATAACTTTCAAACCGTATGTCCATTTTACCTCATTTTTGGTTATATATGATAATAATAGAGAGGTGTACCACTCTTCTGAATTTCATCAAATTCTAACAATTATAACTCAGTGAGAACAGTTCGTAACGTTCACGACGCAACTAGTTGTCTAAACAATCAAAAGTTCAATATTTCTTTTCAACACTCAATTCTTATTCTAACATGTATTGAACTTAAAATAAAGGATGTTACCAATAATTTCTGAGTGAGAAAACTCACATTGTATGTGTGAAATGATTGTTATTCGGTTGCTACAAGGGACCCTTGCTCCCTAGTATTTCTTTTATTGTTGTTTCTTCTTGCTTTCTTGTTTTTTTTCTCCAGAATTTTCCTCTTCTTCTTCTCTTGTTTTTCCTGATTTTCTAACCTTTATGCTATGTACTTTGTTTGTGTGTAAATACAATGTATAAGTGGAGGTGATTTTTTAACTTATGGGATTGGGAAAACCAAAATATTGAATGGAAATGAAAAGGGGGGAAGGGGTAAAGGGAAGGGACTACGTGCATACTGCACTTTTTTTTTTTCTTATTTTCATTTCATCTATCTATTTATCCAACTTTAACACTAACTCTACCCCAAACAATTTATTCTTTGTTTGCTTATATATATTTTTATTAACCCAACCACAACTATATATTATTATTTATTTATTTCCGGATTTTACATCTGTAGTCATATATTGTGGGTCAGTTTGCAAAGAAAAATGATGTAACTGTTTCTGGCTATTTATATATATAACGAGGGAGACAGCCTTATCGGCTAGCCTGTTATTTACTTCTTATTGATTTAAGTTGTGTGTTTTATGTATGTTCCGCTGACTTTCTCTGATGGTTACCTGTGCGGTGCCTGTAGGGCACTACCGCGTCCCCGGCCTGGGTCGTAACAAAAGTGGTATCGAAGCGCTTAGTCCTCTAAAAGTGTCTACGCATCGTGTCTAGTAGAGTCTTGGTTATCAGTGTGTTGTGCACCACATCTATAACCAGGAGGCTGCAGGACATTTAGGATTGGTTTCCATTCTTCTCACCCTGAGATCGTGCGATAGAGCTGTGTTGTTATGGTCATCTCTCCCTAACGAGTTATGTTGATTACAACTACGAGAAAGGAAGCAGTGACATGAAGGATTATGTGGATTGCGTATCCAAGTTGGTAATAATTGTAGTATAGTTGGTATTATGAAATACAGCTATACGGAGTTATGTATGATGGTCAGACGCGTGTTGCCTAGAATGATTTTAGATTACCAAGAATTG
The DNA here is from genome assembly GCA_029844215.1 of Przewalskia tangutica. NCBI lineage: Eukaryota > Viridiplantae > Streptophyta > Magnoliopsida > Solanales > Solanaceae > Przewalskia > Przewalskia tangutica. Next base: position 101,317,752 of record CM056720.1, on the reverse strand, counting down.
GTAAGGACTAAATAGATACCGGAAAGGTATAAAACAGTTTAATGAATTCTCATCAAAGTTTTACGTGCTAATTTGAGAAATTAGGAGATGATGAGCTGTCTGAGAAGGTAATTGTTATACCCCGTAATTCCAGGACATGTATACGAGAATAGACGCGAGAACACAAGACTTAAATATTTGAACGAAAAAAATAATCGTTTTCCAAAGGAAAAATCTTCCGAACCTCGGGAAGGAAAATTGTTCATTAATGAGAATTGGGTTCTCAGAATTGTTATTTGAGACTGTTGGAATTTATCGAAACTATGGAATTTTATTTTCGGAGTTGGATATGTGGGGCCCACCTGAGAAATTTTACGTTTTTGTGGGGACCACAAGGTTTCCGATATTTTGACCAATTATGGAAATTTCGGAAAACAAAATATTATGGACCAATGGGAGGGAGACATGTGTCACCCTCCACGTCTGGCATAATAATTTATAAAAGGCTATGTTGGATGAATAAAAGAATTGACTAAGTCAATAAACAAGTGGAAGCTTGACATTATTGACTATAATTGACCCAATCCTAGCCACACATTTGCCTTGATCCAAGCCCTTGATTTTAGTATTTATCTACACTAGTAGCAACACAAATTCCATACTTAGAAATTTTCAAGAAACCTTGTGCAAGTTTGAGAGGCTCTCGGTTTTGAGCCCTCTTGGAAGACAAAATTCTTCATTTGTTGATGATAATTCCCAATATTCAAACCCTAGATCCCTAGAGGTATTCTAAGGATATCCCAACACAACAATCCCGGAAAAACTACGTTTTTACGTTAGTCGCAACATGAAAACCTAAGGTGTTCTTCAACTTTGAAGTTGGAACTTGAAGAGGAGTTCTTCACAAGCTTCTAAGGGTTGCTTGGAGTGGATTGGAACGTCGAGAAGAGGAGCTAAAGTTGCTAAGGATCGACTTTAGGTTTTGGATTGTATTTGGGCTTAAAGAGGTAATAATCTCCGTCTTGCTATTGTAATTCAATATTTCATGTTGTAGTAGTTTATATATGAGCATGTGATATTTAGAATGAAGATTAATAAATGTTATGGAATTAGGAAGCTTAAAATCCGAGATTGGCATGTTAGCCATTAAAATGGGAAATCAATTTGGTCGAGAGTTATAATCGCCGCATGTTATATAAGAAAGGGATTATAGTTGTTATAATTGATTGAGACTATAGAATAACAACTTGGATTGAAAAGGAAATGGGAAATGACTACTTGTTGTTATATTTTGAAATTGCCGAAATGGCCTAGAATTTTGGAATATTTTGGCGCAGTTTTACGGGCTGTTTTAGACTTGTATATATGCAGGAATTGGGTGGTTAAATATATGATTAATGTGGTAGAATTGGCTAGTGAAAGTCCTAAGGAATAAAGGTGAAAAGGGGTGCAAAAGGCTTCATATCTTATCATAAATATTGATGTAATTATGGATTGTTTTGTATACATTGTGGGGCAGAATTTTACACGTCATGTTAAGGCGTGTAATCCCCTTTGAATTGCTGGTTTGTTGCGCCTTAAATGTGGCATGTTGGTTATTGATTTCGGGCCTTGAAAAATGTGGAAAAGTACGTAGAAACAAAGGAAGTGCTGCCCAAATTTCTGCAGAATAAGAGACCTATCACTTAGTATTATTCCACGTTAATAAGCTAGGAGTTGATAGACATGTTATGGTTATTATAGGTTGAAGTACTACGTATAGCTTATTCTACTTGAAGGATGGAATAACTATCAAGGTTGAAGTACTTTGGAGCATTTTGCTACTTGTCGATAATCGTCGCGAGGTATGTGAACCTTTTCCTTCTTTTGGCATGTTCTACGTATGAAATATACATGTGGTGTTATTTCATGATTCCTTCTACTCTTAGAAGTTAAGAGGTACGTATGTTGATTTACTCTATGTAAAAGGTATGTCTAAGTTATCCTATGTTCTTACCAAGTCTTCTGGGGGATGTTGGTAAGAGTCGTTAGGAAGTATTTGGAGTCGAGTTGACTTTGCTAATTTGTTGCACTAATGAGAATAGGTATCGAACAAGCCATTGCAGCGTTAATAAGAATGTATCGAAAATCAATAATACTAAAATAAGTAGAATTCTACATCTGCATAGAAACTAAGATAAGACAAAATTGTATTACATTTTCTAGATCATGGATGCTTTAACAAGATCGTTATAAACGTGTATAACCTATTCACAACTCATAAAAGTATATGTTACTTAATTTAAAAGAGTTTATGTTATGAAGTTTTAAGACTATGAACCTTGGTTTCTTAAAAGGTTATGAGACTTTTTTTTTGAAGTTATGGGACTTGATTCTTAAAGAAAGGAATGACTTGATTTAAAAAGTATGGTTGCCATGAATTATTTCAAAAGTTAAGCGGCTTGATTTCAAAAGAGAATGTAACTTGAGTTTTCAAAAGAAGAAGTTTATTGATTTAAAAGAGAAGGAGTTTTATGATTCTTTTATGTATGTATGTATGTAGTACTTTTGGGTTTAATTTTCCCTAATGTAATAAGAAATAAAAGTTCCTTAAGTTCTCTAAAGTGAAAGGTTGTTATAATAGCTTTATGAGAAGTTGTTATAACGACTTAAGAAGAAGTGAAATATGGTTTAAAATGTTATGTAAAAAAGACTTTATCGCGTCCCAGAATGGGTCGGCAAAGATACCTTTATGGGTAGACTTATAGGACTTTATCGCGTCCCAGAAATGGGCCGGAAATATACCTTTATGGGCAGACTTATATGAATTTATCGCGTCCCAGAAATGGGCCGAGCAATATACATTTATGGGCAGACTTATATGACTTTATCGCGTCCCAGAATGGGTCGGGCAGTATACCTTTATGGGCAGACTTATATGACTTTATCGCGTCCCAAAATGGGTCGGCAAGATACCTTTATGGGCAGACTTATATGACTTTATCACGTTCCAGAATGAGCCGGGCAGTATACCTTCGTGGGAAGACTTTTTATGAATTCGCCGTGTCCCGCAAATGGGCCGGGTTACGTTATCACGTATGGATAATCAAAGTGAACTCCAAAATGAGACGTCCCTCCATAAAGGGCCGGATTATGTTATGCAAGATACGTAAGTTATATGTTTATGAACTTGATGATTTTTCCTAAGTATGTACGTAAGAATTTGACTATAACTCTTATTGAAAAATGGGAAAAGATAATAATGTGCGATTAAGTTCATGAGTTGTAATGGCACGATATGAGCTGGTATTTACTTTTTATACTTGCCTCGCCATTTTTTTTGTACAATTATGATTTGTTTATCAGACTTATTTCGTTTCCATACTGCACATTGTAGATCGACCTCCTTCGGGGGGATGCGTTCATGTCCGCAGGTATTAGGTACACAGGTTGGCGATCCTTGCTCTTAGGATCTCTGTTCAGTTTTTGGGAAAAGGCTCCATTTACTCCGGAGGCTTATCTTTTGGTACGGCTTCTCGAGGTTGTAGATTTATGTACATTCGTGGTATGGCGAGGCCCCGTCCCATCACAGCTTGGTATGTTAAAACTCTTAGAGGTCTGTAGTCATATCTTGTGGGTCATCAGAAAAGAAAGGAGGTAACTGCTTTCGGATATGTATTTATATATCCAGGGAGGTAGCCTTATCGTCTAACTCGTTGGTTATTCCGTATTGATTATTTTATTTATTTATTAAGAGTTGTTTGTATGTTCCGCTGATTTTCTCTGATGTATACCTGTAAGGGTGCCTGTAGTGCACGATGCGGGCTCGGTTCGTGACAAAAGTGGTATCAGAGCAGTTAGTCCTCGGAAAGTGCCTACAGACCGTGTCTAGTAGAGTCTTGGTTATCGATGTGTTGTGCACCACATCTATAACCAGGAGGCTACAGGACATTTAGGATTTGTTTCCATTCTTCTCACTCTGAGATCGTGCAATAGAGTTGTGTCGTTAGGGTAGTCTCTCCCTAACGTATTATGTTGATTGCAGCTATGAGGAAGACAACAGTGGCCCAAAAAGGATTACATGGATTGCGTATCCAGGTTGGTAAAATGATGTACATCTATACGGACATGGTTATTCGGGCCATATGTGTGTTGCCTAGAATGATTATGGTTTATCAGGAGTTGGTTAAGATATGTAGTATGCTTACACGTTATGTACGGAAAATATTGGATTGTTGTGATTAAGACAACATGATTAAGAGGTAATGTAAGTTCGGGGACATGGAATATTTGAGGACCTTAGAATATTGATAACCGTAGAGACCTTAGATGTACAAGGTCTTCTCGGGTAGTATGATTTGATTTAGACCAAGAATGGGAATTAAGTGCGACAATAGGTCAGATTATGGGTTGTTGCCGGTCAACCAGTAGCCCGAAATAGAATGGGGTCAGTTGGAGGTAGTCCTGCTATGTGAGAGGGTCACGAGGGTGTAAGGCCCAAGTATAGTTAATCGTCATGAGCTCGTGGACGTGTTCCACTGTAACCGTCGTGAAGGTCGAGAAGGGCCTTAACGGAAATTGAATCTGAGTATAATGATCAAGTTTGGATATAGTAACTCCAAGGATTGGAAAACAGAAGCAAGATACGAGATTATGTATGTATACTAGAATAGATTTGGAAGTGCGAGAAGAGTACGATAAGTAAGAAAAGGAGAGAACAAAAGTTGAAAGAATTGAAGTGTCTGTAGTTATGACTAAGGGAATGTACGAAAAGAGAATCCTTTTAGGCCATAAATGGAAGTAAATAGTGATGATGCACACTTGGGATTTGATTCCTCGGTTGTCTTATGATGGATGGATATGCATGCGCGATGGAATAGGGCCATATGTGGCATAATTATGTTTCATTAAGTGTAGTTTTATGAGACTGTACCGAGAAATGTTTAGATTGAGCTCCAAAAGAACATTCGGGGACGAATGTTTCTAAGGGGGGAAGAATGTTACACCCCATAATTCCAGGACATGTATACGAGAATAGACGCGAGAACACAAGACTTAAATATTTGAACGAAAGAAAGAATTGTTTTCCAAAGGAAAAATCTTTCGAACATCGGGAAGGAAAATTGTTCGTTAATGAGAATTGGGTTCTCAGAATTGTTATTTGAGACTGTTGGAATTTATCGGAACTATGGAATTTTATTTTCAGAGTTGGATATGTGGGGCCCACCCGAGAAATTTTACGTTTTTGTGGGGCCCACGAGGTTTCCGATATTTTGATCAATTATGGAAATTTCGGGAAACGAAATATTATGGACCAATGGGAGGGCGACACGTGTCACCCTCCACATGCTTATGTTGGATGAATAAAAGAATTGACTAAGTCAATAAACAAGTGGAAGCTTGACATTATTGACTATAATTGACCCAATCCTAGCCACACATTTACCTTGATCCAAGCCCTTGATTTTAGTATTTATATACACTAGTAGCAAGACAAATTCCATACTTAGAAATTTTCAAGAAACCTTGTGCAAGTTTGAGAGGCTCTCGGTTTTGAGCCCTCTTGGAAGACAAAATTCTTCATTTGTTGATGATAATTCCCAATATTCAAACCCAAGATCCCTAGAGGTATTCTAAGGATATCCCAACACAAAAATCCCGGAAAAACTATGTTTTTACGTTAGTCGCAACATGAAAACCTAAGGTGTTCTTCAACTTTGAAGTTGGAACTTGAAGAGGAGTTCTTCACAAGCTTCTAAGGGTTGCTTGGAGTGGATTGGAACGTCGAGAAGATGAGCTAAAGTTGCTAAGGATCGACTTTAGGTTTTGGATTGTATTTGGGCTTAAAGAGGTAATAATCTCTGTCTTGCTATTGTAATTCAATATTTCATGTTGTAGTAGTTGATATATGAGCATGTGATATTTAGAATGAAGATTGATAAATGTTATGGAATTAGGAAGCTTAAAATCCGAGATTGGCATGTTAGCCATTAAAATGGGAAATCAATTTGGTCGAGAGTTATAATCGTCGCATGTTATATAAGAAAGGGATTATAGTTGTTATAATTGATTGAGACTATAGAATAACAACTTGGATTGAAAAGGAAATGGGAAATGACTACTTGTTGTTATATTTTGAAATTGCCGAAATGGCCTAGAATTTTGGAATATTTAGGCGCAGTTTTGTGGCAGTTTTACGGGCTGTTTTAGACCTGTATATATGCAGGAATTGGGTGGTTATATATATGATTAATGTTGTAGAATTGGCTAGTGAAAGTCCTAAGGAATAAAGGTGAAAAGGGGTGCAAAAGGCTTCATATCTTATCCTAAATATTGATGTAATTATGGACTGTTTTGTATACATTGTGGGGCATAATATTACACGTCCTGTTAAGGCGTGTAATCCCCTTTGAATTGCTGGTTTGTTGTGCCTTAAATGTGGCATGTTGGTTATTGATTTCGGGCCTTGAAAAAGGTGGAAAAGTACGTAGAAACAAAGGAAGTGCTGCCCAAATTTCTGCAGAATAAGAGACCTAGCACTTAGTATTATTCCACGTTAATAAGCTAGGAGTTGATAGACATGTTATGGTTATTATAGGTTGAAGTAATGCGTATAGCGTATTCTACTTGAAGGATGGAATAGCTATCAAGGTTGAAGTTGTTACACCCCGTAGTTCCAGAGTATGTATACAAGGACGTACGTTCGAGAATACGACATTTAAATTGGAAAGGAAGAAATATGTGATTTTTCGACGGAAAACTTTCCGGATTTTGTGAAGGAAAAATGTTCGTTAAAGGGAATTGGATTCCCAGTTTTGGTATTCGGACTTTTTGGAATATTTAAGAATTATGGAATTTTATTTCCGGAATTGGTCACGTGGGGCCACGGAGGAAATTTACTGCTTTTGGGGCCCACTTTATTTTCGGATTTTTGGCATTACGGATATTTTCGAAAGATGAAATATTTTGAACGAGTAGGGGGGCGACACGTGTCACCCCATGTGGCCATGTTGGCCGAATTGGAGAAGGACAAGTGGACGTTTGTTAGGTGGACAAGTGGCCCATTTTGTGCGCGCCACTTGTCCCATTTATGTGGTGAACAAATGGTTGGACAACTACCCACACACATGTACCCAATCTTCACCATCCACTTGCCTAGATCTTGGCCATTGATTTCCCTATAAATACCCCTTGTGTGCAAGACTTTATTTCATCCACATTAGAAAGTTTCCAAGGCAAAATTCCTCCCTCCCTTAGTGAGTTCTCGCCCAAACACCCCCACCTTGAGTAGAATTCTTCAAGTATTGTTGTTATTCCAACTACTTTAGCCTAAATCCCTTGTGGTAGTCCAACGAAATCCCAACATAAGAGCCCGGAAAGACTACTTTATTCCACTAGTCAGAAACGAAACTCCTAGGAAAATCTTCATAGCTTAGATGAAGTGTTAAGAGGAGTTGTTAGAAACTTCTAAGGGTCGCTGGAGCGTGTTGAGCGTATGGTTTGGAGCTAAACGTTGTTCAGATCGACTTATAAACTTGGATAATTTTGGGCTTATCGAGGTAATGATCTTTATCCCCTATCAGAATTGGAAATTACATGTTGTAGTAGTTAATAATCGAGTATAAGATATATTGGAAGAATCAAGATAAAGAATTGAATCAGATTTACATTGATCAGATTTCTGAGACTTGTAGTATTATGGTGGAGTAGAATTGTACACGACCGGTTAGACGTGTAACCCCCCCTGGAATTGTTGGCTTGGTAGCAGGCCTCGATAAAGGAGGAGATTTATGTGGTCATGGGAGAGGGGAGGCTTCGCCAATTTTCCGTAAGAATAAGGAATCTTGTATCTAGAATAATTCTACGAAGAGATCTAGAGGTTGATAGACGTTTTGTGGCCTTTATAGGTTGAAGTACTACGAGTAGCGTATTCTACTTGAAGGGTGGAAAAGGCGAGCAAGGTTATAGTACGGTGGAGCGTTTTGCTAATTGTCGATAATCGTCGCGAGGTATGTGAACCTCTTACTATCCTTTCTAGCATGATATTTGTGAAATATATTTAGTGCGGTAGACGCACGTGTGTTTAAAGGAATTTGATTTTCCTTTTGTGTCTTTGACTTGATTCCAAAGTTAAGTGATTTGTTATGAAATATTAAGGACTTGAATTATGTTAAAAAGTTGTAAAACCTCACTCATGAGTAATGGGTGTGTGGTCTTTTAAATAATAAAGTTATCTGGATTTCGAAAATAAGAATGGTTTTATCATTGGATTTAAAATGATAACTTGACTTATAAACAACTTGATTTTGGGAAAGGAGAAGTAACTTGATTTAAAGGTATAGGTTACTTATTTTTAAAAGAGTGAGACACTTGGTTTAAAAAGTATATTGCTACTTGGCTTTTAAAGGAAAAAGTGCCTTGGTTTTAAAAAGGAAGGCATGCTTTTGTCTTAAGGCTAGTTTAAAAAGAAGGTATGAAAATTGTTTTGGTTTTACTTTGATCTCTTTTGACTTGAGTTTTAAAAAAATAAGAATCTTGAAGTATTTCAAAAGAGTTATGAATCACTTTTGAAAGAAAAGAAATACTTGGTTTTAAAAGCTTAAGTGTTATACTAGCTTTATGGGAAGTTAGGTATAACGACTTAAGGAAGATAGAAGGAACGGTTTACTTATTTGTTTATGAAAGTCTTGTATTGATTTCTGGAAAGTGTAGTAAGATGGTTTGATAAGTAAACATGTTATGATGCTACGTGTGTTAGTGTCTTGTGATGTTGTAAGGGGTTATTCTTGTTGTGCTTACGTTGTTAAACGTTAAGCCCAGATCGTTATTATATCACATACCCCGACTTGTTATGATGCCGAGGACTTGCCACCCTCGACGCGAGGAATACCTACGCGGTGCAGGACTATGATTCGAGGAATACCTCATGCGTCCGCGTGACTACGCGAGCGCGGAGTTCCAGGATGATCACTCCGTGTGTTACCCGACGCGAGGTATACCACGCGGTCCGTGTGACTATGATTCGAGGAATACCTCACGCGTCCGCGTGTGACTACGCGATCGCGGAGTCCGCGGAGGATGCCGCGTTAGCCGCTCGGCGCGAGGAATACCTCACGCGGTGCAGGTGACCTATGTGGATCCGCGGAGTTCCAGGATTAGGCACGCATAATGATACTATGGGCGATCGCCTTGCTTCGATCATTAGCGCCTAGAAAAGACCGATTACGTTATATCTATTTTGCTCTTGTTTATGCCGTGCACTACGTGCAGCTTAAATCGTTGTTCGTGACGTATTTGTAATTGGCTTTAAAATGTTATGATTTGATTTGATTTTACGCTTCACATACTTGGTACTGTCAGATCGACATCCTTCGGAGTCGCGTTCATGCCGCAGTAGGTACACCGCCGCCGATCCTCGCCATAGATCACAGCTCAACGTTGGGAAGCTCCGTTTCCGAGGCTTATCTCGGTATAGTCCGCCGTTGTAGGTACTTACATTCAGGGGTATGGCGGGGCCCTGTCCCGTCATTGTTGTTATAACATTCGTAGAGGTCTGTAGTACTGTTGTGGGCAGAATTTGTAAAAGGGATGTAACTGTTCGGGTTCAAGTTTTATTTATATGTTCAGGAAGGTAACCGTTTCGGTTAGCCTGTTTTCTTATTTCATTATTGTATATCTTGTTTCATGTGTATGTTTTTTATTTCCGCTGATTTTCTCTGATGTTGTATCACTAGGGTGCCCGGGGTAAGGCACCAGTCGCGGGCCCGGGGTCGGGTCGTGACAAAAGTGGTATCAGAGCAGTTATTCCTCGGAAAGTGTCTACAGACCGTATTGTCACGCCCCGAACCCCGGGCCCGTGACTGGTGCCCTACCTGGGCACCCTTCTATCTTAACAACTAAGTACATTGCGGAAATTAATAACAACTCATTTTTTTTTCTTTTTTTTTTTAAAGCAACCGTACGTACAAGGCAAAGCCGACTAGGCTGCCATATAATATACATAAACAAAAGACACTACACTGCACACGAGTCCAATCCCACATATGAATACGCACTTAGGAGTTAAATCGAACTATGACGGACAAGGTCCCGCTGCACTCCATAAATGTACAAAAGCCTATATCGAAGAACTATACCAAAATGATAAACTCCGAACAGCGAGCTATCCAAAACTCGAGCAGGTCCTACACTGCCGATCACCAAATCACAGACCTAAACTCATGCAGATGAACGCAGCCCCCCGAAGGAGGTCAGTACGAAGAATGTACCAAGTATGTGAACAGTAGTACTGTGAATGAAATCATAATTCTAAACAAAGCAGAGACATGTATGATAGCCTACCTACAAAGACACAATACATAAGCAGTCATATCAAGTCAGGGACGCAGGCCTTCAAAGTCATTACTCAAATATAACCATGGGTCTCACACCCATAATATCAATCATGCCCGTGGAATCCTTCCTCACTGCCGGCAGTCCATGATGTAACAACACCCATAAGGATACATGAACACCAAGTCCCACCTGTGTCCGAAATACCTCGTGGTCTCATGTCACGACGAACCTGCCCGTGGATCGTGTGCCTTACCTCGGCACCCTAGTGATACAACATCGAGAAAATCAGGAAATAAAAACATGAACATGAATTAAGAGACAAGATAAATAAAACAGCCAACCAAAACAGCTTGCCTTCATCATATATACATAAATACCCGAACAGCTTATCCTTTTACAAACTCCCGCCACAACAAAGCATGCACTTAAGATTTATACAACAACTATGACGACAGGGCCCGCCATACCTCGAACGCACAAGAACTTACGCACTGGGGTAACATACCAAAGATAAGCCTCCGACGGAACTGAGCTTCCCAAAACGCTGAAATGAGATCCTAAACGCGGATCGATACCGATGTACTTCTACTGCGATGAACGCAGCCCGAAAGAGGTCGCATAACAGTACCAAGTATGTGAAATCAGAAATACTATAAATGAAATCATAATAGTCTATATAAAGCAGAGACATGTATGATAACCAAACTACGCTCACAACATAAAAGCGGTCATGTCAAGTCGTGACTCACGCCTCAAAGTCATCCTCATGCCCGTGGAACTCCTTCCTCACCGCCAGCCTAGGTACAAATCACGTGATACGTATCACGTGTCTCGCCCATCTTATGGACCCAATATAGAAACGTGTGGAATACATTCCTGATGAACCTAGTCAAGTGAAATACATTCTGATGAACCGAGTCAAGTGAAATACATTCCTGATGAACCCAGAATCAAGTGAAATACATTCGGATGAACCTAATCAAGTGAAATACATTCGGATGAACCGTAATCAAGTGAAATACATTCCTGGATGAACCGGTAATCAAGTGAAATACATTCCGGATGAACCGTAGTCGAGTAGAACACAATACTTGCACAACAAGGCTATCACACGTAACATGGTCAAGTTTCATAACAAAAGCATAGGCAAGTTATACACAAATCAAGGTACTTTCATTTTATGTCAAAGTCCGGATTTTTAACCCTAAAGTATTACGTACGTTGAATTCCTTTTAAAGATCCATTTCTTTTACGAAGGTCACCCGATACCCGTAGTATAAAAATAGAGTGACTAACATTGTTAAGTAAACCAAAATGCTTTCCTTTGTAAAATCAAGTAACAACCTTATTTTCCAAACGTTCGAGTTTGCCTAATTTCAAAAGCTCAAGTTTCTCATTTTAGAAAAGGTTTCGTAGTTCATAGTTTTAAATCCTTTAAAACATAATTTTCCTTTAAACGTTTTGAGAAACATATGTCTTATATGTGAGTAGGTTATTATTGTTTATAATCAATCTTATTTAGCAGACATGATCTAGGAAATGTAATATCATTTTGTCTAATCTTAGATTCTATGCAGATGGAGGTTTCACTGGTTTTAATACCATACTTCATTATTCAATACATTTTCCTATTAACGCCGCAGTGGTTTGTCGATACTCATTCCGATTTCAAATCAAGAAACATTATTCCTCTTAAAACCAAGTACTCATTACTCACGAATGAGTTTTCACACTTTTAACAAAATTCATATTAATACCATTAAGTCAAGTCTCTTATCTTCTAAAAATCAGTTACCCTTTGAAACCACAAAGCATTTTCTTACCTACATAAAGCTGTTATAACCAACTACCCATAAAGCCGTTATAACACTTTATGTTTCAAACCAGTCAAATACATTAAACACAGGTACGTCTACCGTACTACATAGTTATACACATATCATGCTAGAACAGATAGGAAGAGGTTCACATACCTCGCGACGATTATCGACTAATAGCAAAACGCTCCAAGTACCTCAAACCGTCGGCTACTCCTTAAGCCAAGTAGATCATGCCATACGTAGTACTTCAACCTATAGAGGCCACAAGGCGCCTATTAACATCTAGATCTCAATGGAGAATATCCTACAGAAGACTCTCCCGCAACAACAGCGTAAATCTCCTCCTCTAGCGAGGCCGGCTACCAAGCCAACCAGGGGGGGGGGGGTTAACACGTCTAACTGGACGTGTACAATTCTACTACACAGTGATGTTACACAAGTCTACTGTAATACAGTCCTATGTAATTACAGTTCAGTTCTCTTCTTTAAATTCAGGCTTAAGTCGCAAGACATTGCCGTAAGTATTATTCAGGCTTAAGTCAAAAGACATTGCCGCACAACTATGTTCAGTTCTATATATAGTATACTTAACTATATACTCCTACAACATGTAATTTCCAATTACAACAGAAGGTTAAGAATGTTTACCTCGATAAGCCCAAAATTATCCGAGTTTATATGTCGATCCTGAGCAAGGTTTAGCTCCTACTCCGCCCGACCCGGCCTCCAACCAACCCTTAGAAGTTCTAACTAACTTCTACTTATAACTTCAACTACGGGTGAAGATTTACTTAGGGTTTCGTTTTTGTGATCGAGGAAGTATAATAGTATTTTCTGGCTTGTAAAAGTGTAACCTTGGGAAAACTACAAGGTATTTGGGCCAAGGTATTTGGGCATTATAACAATACTGGAGAGTATTTCTATACCACAAAAGGGGTATTTATACGAGACAACTAGGTCAGTGGGTACCTCACGGCAAAACACCACAGGGAGGGAGGTGGCTCTCCAAGGGCTCTCAAAGGGGAGTGTGGTAGACGAAAGCTCGGAGAGGAGTATTTTGAGACTTAGATAGATTGCTCAAGTTTTGATGAAGAAAGTCTTCAAGTAAGGGGAGTAATTATAGGCTAACCAAAGGCCAACCAATGGCCAAGGTCAAGCCAAGTGCCATGAAACTATAGGGCCAAGATTAAGCCATGTGCAACCTTATCCATCTACCCAAAATATCCTACCAACTCCTTGACCAAAACAATGCACAAAAAACGTGCCAACTTGCCCATTTTCGTGACGTCCACTCTTCTTCCAATTGAGGTGTGACAAGTGTCGCCTCTCGTTGGTCCAAAATGTTTGGTCTCTGAAAAATCCGCAAAAATTATTAAAGACATAGCCGTAATTTTCCTACGAAAAGTCGTGGAAACGCTTCAGTAAAAACGACTCTAATCGTGTCAGGTACAAATTTCGAAACTAGCCAACTTTAAGGCTCAAATTATAATACGACGCGCCACGCATATACTGAAATACGGTATAACATCTCATGCCCCTAATCCTACCTCGTAAAAAGCATGAACATAGGTAACACAAACAATTCCGGGACATATATGATACTCAAAATATAACACCTTGTGCCTTACTACAATGAGAGTAAACAGAGTATCCTTACAATATAAAATAGGAAGCTCATGATCAAAGCAGACCATCCGCCCGCAGATTATTCAAAGAATCCTATTCCCGGGACTATTTCACCCGCATAGGTCGCGTGGACCCGCAGGTATTCTCGCATAGGTCGGACCCGCCCGCATGGGACTATTTCACCCGCATAAGCCCTTTCGTACCCGCATAAGGTATTCCTCGCATAGGACTATTTCACCCGCATAAGCCCTTACGACTCGCACGAGGTATTCTCGATAGGTGGACCCGCCGCACGGGACTATTTCACCCGATAAGCCCTACTGCACTGCATGAGGTATTCCTCGTGATCGTGGTAGCAAATCCACGGAATTATGCAAATGCCACAAACCCGGGGAATGACCCCGAACGATCGATATACCAATAGCACACAACCGGCTATTTCCAAAGACACATAGGCAATTCTCACCAACAAGCCAAAGTACTTATCAAGGCACACTTAGACAAATCCTCAATTTATCAAGCCAAAGTACTAATCAAGGCATACATAGAATAATTCTCTTTAACAAGCCAAAGTACTTATCAAGGCACACTTAGACAAATCCTCAATTTATCGAGCCAAAGTACTAATCAAGGCATACATAGAATAATTCTCTTTAACAAGCCAAAGTACTTATCAAGGCACACTTAGACAAATCCTCAATTTATCGAGCCAAAGTACTAATCAAGGCATACATAGAATAATTCTCTTTAACAAGCCAAAGTACTTATCAAGGCACACTTAGACAAATCCTCAATTTATCAAGCCAAAGTACTAATCAAGGCATACATAGAATAATTCTCTTTTAACAAGCCAAAGTACTTATCAAGGAACACTTAGACAAATCCTCAATTTATCGAGCCAAAGTACTAATCAAGGCATACATAGAATAATTCTCTTTTAACAAGCCAAAGTACTTATCAAGGCACACTTAGACAAATCCTCAATTTATCAAGCCAAAGTACTAATCAAGGCATACATAGAATAATTCTCTTTTAACAAGCCAAAGTACTTATCAAGGCACACTTAGACAAATCCTCAATTTATCAAGCCAAAGTACTAATCAAGGCACACTTAGACAAATTCTCAATTTATCAAGCCAAAGTACTAATCAAGGCATCACATAGAATTATTCTCAATTAAGTAGGCCAAAGTACTACGTACGTACATTATTTTCAAAAGACTCCTTTTTATGTAAAATCCCAAGATACTAACACCCGTAGTATCAAGGCATGTCTATTTTTCAAAGTAAGTTACTACACGTTTAGAAAACTCATTTCAAGGCTTGAAATCAAGTAACTTCAAATTTTCACAATCTAGGCAACTTATGCCCTTTAATCAAAATAGACAACTTTCTAAACCTTCCATAAAGCCGTTATAACCAACTTCCCATAAAGCCGTTATAACCCTTTATGGTTTTAGACATATCCATTCCTTTAATAACCAAGGGACTTATGCTATTAAAAACCAAGTATCACATACTTACAAATCAAGTTCTTAACTTTCAAAACACTTCAAGTCTCTTAATATATAGAAAACAAGTTTCTTCTACTTTTAAACCTCAAGTAACTCACTCCTTTAAAACAAGTTACTTCTCTTAAAACATGTCATTTCTCCTCTTTAAATCAAATAAGTAAATCACTCTTGACTTCTAAAGTCATTATAATGACCTTTAGGTTTTAGAATTAAGGCACTAGCCAAAAGATTTGGAAACCACTTCCTTTTTAAGACTCCATGTACTTTAAGTAAAGTACCTTCACTTTTAAGAATCCAAACTTCATCAAGAAAATGGATTATACAACTTACAATCTAAACATCAAAGTACAATCCAGGAATGGATCATTTAAGAGTAAAACATACTTTCTTAATCTTAAGGAATCATGCTAGAAGAGAGATAGTTCACATACCTTTCGCTAAAATCCACAAGCTGCCGAATACGCCACGTAGAAGTGTCAACCTATAATGGTCACAACAAGACTATCAACTTCTAGTCTCAACGAGAATAATACTAAGTATACGACTCTAATTCTACGGAAAATCGGGCAAAGACTTCCTTTGTTTCTACTCACTTTGCCACCTTTTCAAGGCCGAATACAATAACCAACAAGCCACATTTAAGGCTCCAAACAACAACCAAACAAAGTGGTATTACATGCCTTACAATACGTAAAATTCCGCCCCACAATTCATAATGAAGTAGTTTAATGCTTACTAGCCAATTCTACCAACTTACATAGCAACACTAAGTCTTTTCAACCCTTTTCAAATTCCAAGTTCCAAGGTCTAACATGTTATATAGTTATAAACTACTTCAACAACTACAATTTCCTTATTTATACCACATGCGACGCTTAGACCAATAGTCGACTTGAATTGTAATCTTAAGGCTAAACATGCTAGTTTTCTGATTAGGTTCCAATTGCCAATAAACATATCAAACTTCATACTATATAACACATGCTTGCTAAAATCCATAGCTATAACAATAAGTAAGTCTTAACTACTAAAACGACAAAATTTATACCTTTAGAAGCCCTTAAAATTTCCAAGATTCCAAAGTCGCGCCTTAGAAATTCTTAGCTCCTTTCCTTAAGTTCCAATCCGCTCCAAGCACTCCTTAGAGGCCTATGAAGAACCCATCTTCAAGTTCCAACTTCAAAGTTGAAGAACTCCCTTAGTTTCCGCTGCGACTAACGTAAAAATACGCTTTTTCCAAATCTTTCTATTGAGATAACCTTACAATACTCTTAGGAACCTTGGTTTAAAGTCTTGTGGCTAATGGATCAAAATTATAAAAATTTTGTGTGGGAATTACATGAAAGCCGAGAGCTTCTTAAAGAGGGCAAGAGTTCTCTAATTTTTCTAAGTGTAAATGAGCTAGTCTTGCACTAGTAGTAACCTTATAAAATACAATGGAGGGCTTAGACTTAAACAAATGTGAGGCTAGGATTAAAATCACATGGATCAAGCCTAAGTGGCAAGTTGACTAGTCAATTATGTCAAGCTTTGAAGACTTATCTTCCAAGAGGTTCAATGACCAAATTATCCCTCCTCTAATTCGACCAAGACCACTTATGGGTGACACGTGTCGCCTCTCATTCGTCCCATAAAATTCAGAACCCTCGTGGGCCCCACAAAACGTAAAATTTCTGTGGGCCCCACGTGACCAAATCCGTAAAAATAAATTTCCATAATATTAATAAGTTCCATACTCTTCAAATAATGCATTTTGAGAATCCATTCTCAATAACGAACATTTTTCCTTTCCGACGTCCGAAGATTTTCCGCTCAAGAACAATTCTTCCTTTCGTACTAATGTCCAAGTCTTGTTTCCTTACGCATATCTCTCTTATACATGTCCGGACTTACGGGTGTAACATTCTTCCCCTTAGAAACATTCGCCCCGAATGTTCTTAGTCGCTGCTGCTTATACACACTCCAAGACAATCTCTATACTATGCCTATCAATCAAATGCACAAGACCAACGATGCCACACACGGCCACCACATAACATACGTGAAACATATCAATGGACCTTCCGTCGCGACCCCTTCTCACAAAACTCGAAGGTTACGATTTTCCCAAACACGGATCCTTAGAGGTTCCTTTCTTTCCTTACTTGTCATACTTTCTCGCACTTTCAAACTTATCTAGTACACGTATCAATTCTCAAATATTGTTTCGCTTCTCCAACTTGGAGTTATTAATTGAACCCGCCATTATGCTACTTGAATTTCCTCGCTAAGGCTCTCTCGGTCCCACGACCTAGTTCCTGGAACGCATCCACAAACTCGCATAACAATTTACTAAACTTGGGCCTTGCATCCCTGACCCTATCACATAACAGACCATTTCTAATCGACATCACCCCATTCCATACTATCGGTGACTAAATGAGTCCACAACCCGACTCATCGTCACACTTAACTCCTCATTCTTAGTCCAAATACATCTCTCTTATCTCAAGGTACTTCTTACCCTATCCCCTATTCACTAGAGGTTCGCCACATAAGCCAAAGTATTTCATCAGACAATCTTCCCTATCGGTCTTACACTTATACGGGTAATTACAACTTGTGAACTTTATACAACTATAGTCTCGGCCACCTACCATTCTTGTCAACATTCCTACTTCTCACTTTACTAATCAAAGTATCCTCACTCTGGGTACTATCACTTACAACCGCTAGCACCGCTATCTTGGTCAATAACATAATCGCTTCCTCATGACCCTATAGTCTTCTCCTAATTGAGAAACTGGAGGCTCTGGTGCTGGGGCCTCAAAACCTGGCGCAGAAGAACTCGCCGACTGCGGAACAACATCCGATATACCGTGGGCATAAGCCCTATCAACTCTCTGAGTCTGACTAGTAGCTCCTGCTACTCCTTTGCCCTCTCGGGCGGCTGTTCTCCTCGAGGCATAATCAGAACACAACAATACGTAAGAGAGGAATTTTCTTACTAACACAAATTTCTATGGCACGATCTTAGAGTGAGAAGAATAGAAACCAACTCCTAGATGTCCCGTAGCCTCCTCGCATGGGTGCGCGCAACACACCGATAATCAAGACTCTACTAGACACGGTCAGAAACATTCCGAGGACCGATCGCTCGATACCACTCACGCCCGAACCCTGCGTGGATCGTGCCCTACCCGGGCACCCTTCTACCTTAACAACTAAGTACATCATGAAATTAATAACAACTCATTTTTTTCTTTTTTAAAGCAACCAGACGCATAAAGGCAAAGCCGACTAGCCGCCATATAATATACATAAACAAAAGACACTACATCGCACACGAGTCAAATCCTACATATGAATACTGCACTCTAGGAGTTAAATCGAACTATGACGGACAAGGCCCCACTGCATCCATAAATGTACAAAAGCCTGCATCAAGGAACTATACCAAAATGATAAACTCCTCGAACAAAGCGGAGCTATCCAAAACTCTGGGTGGTCCTACACTGCCGATCACCAAATCGCATCTAAACTCGCATTTAACGCACCTCCGGGCGAGGTCAAGACGAAGAATGTACCAAGTATGTGAACAGTAAGTACTGTAATGAAATCATAACAATCTAAACAAAGCAGAAGACATGTATGATAGCCTACCTACAGTACACAATACATAAGCAGTCATATCAAGTCAGGGACGCAGGCCCTCAAAGTCATTACTCAAATATAACCATGGGTCTCACGCCCATAATATCAATCATGCCCATGGAATCCTTCCTCACTGCCGACAGTCCATGATGTAACAACACCCATAAGGATACATGAACACCAAGTCCCACCTGTGTCCGAAATACCTCGTGGTCTCATGCCCCGGAATCCTACCTCGTAAAAGCATGAATATAGGGTAACACAAACAATTCCGGGGACATATATGATACTCAAAATACAACACCTTGTGCCTTACTACAATGAGAGTAAACAGAGTATCCTTACAATATAAAATAGGAAGCTCATGATCAAAGCAGACCATCCGCTCACAGATTATTCAAGAATCCTATTCTCGAGACTATTTCACCCGATAGGTCGCGTGGACCCGCAGGTATTCTCGTGATAGGTCGGACTCGCCGCACGGGACTATTTCACCCGCATAAGCCCTTTCTGACCCGCATAAGGTATTCCTCGTGATAGGACTATTTCACCGCATAAACCCTTACGACTCGCACGAGGTATTCCTCGCATAGGTCGGACCCGCCGCATGAGACTATTTCACCCGCATAAGCCCTACGGATTCGCATGCAGGTATTCCTCGCGGTAGCAAATCCACGGAATTATGCAAATGCCACAAACCCGGGGAATGACCCCGAAACGACTGATATACCAATAGCACACAACCGGCTATTTCCAGCACACATAGGCAATTCTCAATTAACAAGCCAAAGTACTTATCAAGGCACACTTAGACAAATCCTCAATTTATCAAGCCAAAGTACTAATCAAGGCATACATAGAATAATTCTCTTTAACAAGCCAAAGTACTTATCAAGGCACACTTAGACAAATCCTCAATTTATCGAGCCAAAGTACTAATCAAGGCATACATAGAATAATTCTCTTTTAACAAGCCAAAGTACTTATCAAGGCACACTTAGACAAATCCTCAATTTATCGAGCCAAAGTACTAATCAAGGCATACATAGAATAATTCTCTTTAACAAGCCAAAGTACTTATCAAGGCACACTTAGACAAATCCTCAATTTATCAAGCCAAAGTACTAATCAAGGCATACATAGAATAATTCTTTTAACAAGCCAAAGTACTTATCAAGGCACACTTAGACAAATCCTCAATTTATCGAGCCAAAGTACTATTCAAGGCATACATAGAATAATTCTCTTTTAACAAGCCAAAGTACTTATCAAGGCACACTTAGACAAATCCTCAATTTATCAAGCCAAAGTACTAATCAAGGCATACATAGAATAATTCTCTATTAACAAGCCAAAGTACTTATCAAGGCACACTTAGACAAATCCTCAATTTATCAAGCCAAAGTACTAATCAAGGCACACTTAGACAAATTCTCAATTTATCAAGCCAAAGTACTAATCAAGGCATCACATAGAATTATTCTCAATTAAGTAGGCCAAAGTACTACGTACGTACATTCTTTTCAAAAGACTCCTTTTTATGTAAAATCCCAAGATACTAACACCCGTAGTATCAAGGCATGTCTATTTTTCAAAGTAAGTTACTACACGTTTAGAAAACTCATTTCAAGGCTTGAAATCAAGTAACTTCAAATTTTCACAATCTAGGCAACTTATGCCCTTTAATCAAAATAGACAACTTTCTAAACCTTCCATAAAGTCGTTATAACCAACTTCCCATAAAGCCGTTATAACCCTTTTACGGTTTTAGACGTATCCATTCCTTTAATAACCAAGGGACTTATGCTATTAAAAACCAAGTATCACATACTTACAAATCAAGTTCTTAACTTTCAAAACACTTCAAGTCTCTTAATATATAGAAAACAAGTTTCTTCTACTTTTAAACCTCAAGTAACTCACTCCTTTAAAACAAGTTACTTCTCTTAAAACATGTCATTTCTCCTTTTAAATCAAATAAGTAAATCACTCGACTCCTAAAGTCATTATAATGACCTTTAGGTTTTAGAATTAAGGCACTAGCCAAAAGATTTGGAAACCACTTCCTTTTTAAGACTCCATGTACTTTAAGTAAAGTACCTTCACTTTTAAGAATCCAAACTTCATCAAGAAAATGGATTATACAACTTACAATCTAAACATCAAAGTACAATCAAGGAATGGATCATTTGGCGAGTAAAACATACTTTCTTAATCTTAAGGAATCATGCTAGAAGAGAGATAGTTCACATACCTTTCGCTAAAATCCACAAGCTGCTTCTAATACGCTGCATATAGTTGTCAACCTATAATGGTCACAACAAGACTATCAACTTCTAGTCTCAACGTAGAATAATACTAAGTATACGGCCTCTAATTCTACGGAAAAATCGGGCAGCACTTCCTTTGTTTCTACTCACTTTGCCACCTTTTTCAAGGCCGAATACAATAACCAACAAACCACATTTAAGCAACCAAACAACAACAAAACAAAGTGGGATTACACGCCTTACAATACGTAAAATTCCGCCCACAATTCATAATGTAAGTAGTTTAATGCACACTAGCCAATTCTCGCCAACTTACATAAAGAACACTAAGTCTTTTCCAACCCTTTTCAAATTCCAAGTTCCAAGGTCTAACATGTTATATAGTTATAAACTACTTCAACAACTACAATTTCCTTCTTTATACCACATGCGACGCTAGACCAATAGTCGACTTGAATTGTAATCTTAAGGCTAAACATGCTAGTTTTCTGATTAGGTTCCAATTGCCAATAAACATATCAAACTTCATACTATATAACACATGCTTGCTAAAATCCATAGCTATAACAATAAGTAAGTCTTAACTACTAAAACGACAAAATTTATACCTTTGTAAGCCCTTAAAATTTCCAAGATTCCAAAGTCGCTACTTAGAAATTCTTAGCTCCTTTCCTTAAGTTCCAATCCGCTCCAAGCACTCCTAGAGGCCTATGAAGAACCCATCTTCAAGTTCCAACTTCAAAGTCAAGAACTCCCTTAGTTTCCGCCATGACTAACGTAAAAATACGCTTTTTCCAAATCTTTCTATTGAGATAACCTTACAATACTCTTAGGAACCTTGGTTTAAAGTCTTGTGGCTAATGGATCAAAACTATAAAAATTTGTGTGGGAATTACATGAAAGCCGAGAGCTTCTTAAAGAGGGCAAGAGTTTTCTAATTTTTCTAAGTGTAAATGAGCTAGTCTTGCACTAGTAGTAACCTTATAAAATACAATGGAGGGCTTAGACTTAAATAAATGTGAGGCTAGGATTAAAATCACACGGATCGCCTAAGTGGCAAGTTGACTAGTCAATTATGTCAAGCTTTGAAGACTTATCTTCCAAGAGGTTCAATGACCAAATTATCCCTCCTCTAATTCGACCAAGACCACTTATGGGGGTGCCATGTGTCGCCCTCTCATTCGTCCATAAAATTAGAACCCTCGCGGCCCCACAAACGAAAATTTCTGTGGGCCCCACGTGACCAAATCCGTAAAAATAAATTTCCATAATATTAATAAGTTCCATACTCTTCAAATAATGCATTTTGAGAATCCAATTCTCAATAACGAACATTTTTCCTTTCCGACGTCCGGAAGATTTTCCGTCGGAAGAACAATTCTTCCTTTCGTACTAATGTCCAAGTCTTGTTTCCTTACGTACATTCTCTTATACATGTCCTGGACTTACGGGGTGTAACACGTATCTAGTACAGTCTTGATTATCGGTGTGTTGTGCACCACACCTATAATCAGGAGGCTGCAGGATATTTAGGATTGGTTTCCATTCTTCTCACTCTGAGATCGTGCCTTAGAGCTGTGTTATAAGTTGACTCCTCGACGTATTCTTTTCACCCGTTGTGCCTCAAGGCAACCAGAGCCCGTGGGCAAGGCAGCAGAGGAGCCGCGAGTAGAGCACATAGGGTTACTGTGGCACTGCCCGGGCCATTATCCGAGACAACGCTCATTCGGGAGTTCACGACGCCGCTAGACCCGTGAGAGTTTAGAGCAGAGCGAGCTACCGAGACCACGATACCGAGCCTCTAGTCCCACGGCCAGAACAGAGGATAGGAGTTACAAGGAGATGGCCCGCCATTAGCTAGTCCGGTGGCCGAATGAGGAACGAGAGTCGAGGTTCCAGAGTACCGTGAGTTCACCCTAGATCCGATAGTTGAGATTTCGGACTTCGAGTCGCACCACCCGAGTTCTATGGATCGAACCGAGGAAGATCTCGGGAGTTTATTCGACGATACACGGATCATGAGAATGATCAAGGCTTCGAGACACGGTGGTCTTAGGTTCGCACGTGCACGCATCGCAATGACCGGCTTGATTTACGGAACTATCCCGGGGGAAGCATGCGCCTCCAGCTGGTTGTGACGAGTTCTCAGAGGCATTTCTTACACACTTCTTGCCCTCGCAGATGAGGAGAGCTTGGGCAGTTAGGTTTATGATGTTGAGGTAGAATTGGCGGACGGTTCGGGAATACAAGATGTAGTTTGACTTATCGCTCGCATGTCCCCGCTTTAGTGGCGCATACGGAGGATAGAGTGCACCGATAGTCACAGGACTTGACGATTATCTAGCGTAGAGTTGTACAGAGTAGCTCTTCACGGCATGGACATTGCTCAGACATGTGCTTATGCACGCGGGATCGAGGAACGAGATCGACGAATTAACCAAGATCACGTACAGGCCGCAACGCAGGTCCTTTGGTAACTTTCGAGGCGGACCTTCTCGCCAGCAGATCGTTATGCGCCTCCGCCAAGACAGCAGTGGTCCTCCGCTGCACTTCGTGACGCTCGGGTATTTAGGAGTTGGTCGAACTCCGGGTTTCTCGTTCACGACTTACATAGTTCTAGCCACCATTCGCTTTTCTCGGTGTTCACTATGCTGCAGGCGCCATCCCGGGAATGTCGCTTTTTATCGGTGCTTGTTTTACCAAATGCCGCCGTGGCCATGGGGAGAGAATGTCCTAGTAGGAGGGATACAGGGGACGACTTAGCCTACCAAGTCGCCATGGATTCGTGGTTCTGAGAGGAAGGGGTGTTAGCTGCAGGAGGCCACACCCACCTCGGTATGGCCGCGGTAGGTGTTCATGGGGAGTGTCATACTACTTAGATAGCTTGTTAGGCTTGTGACAGCAGGCCATTTTTATGAAATTGTCCGACTGCAGGTGGCGCGGATGTTACGACTCACCGGGATCGTGGTTGGTTCATCACCGTCAGAGTTACGCCCACAGAGCAGGATTTGATTAGAGCGGCAAAGGAAAGTGAGGCAAGAGTTACAGAGATATCTTCACCTTAAGAGACTTGTTTAGGTCGTTATGGTAGATACACGTGAGTGCTATGTTCGGTTAGCATTGTAAGTTGTGATTAGAAAACATGGGTAGTTGAAAAGGGTAAGTTTGGGGACGAGAAAATGGGAGCCTTAGAATTTATAATACTGGGACCTTGATGCAAGTGTCACGACTGCCTGCCCGTGGATCGTGCCTTACCCGGCACCCAAGCAACATACATCGAGAAAATCGGAAATATAAAACAAGACATGAAACAGCTTGTAAATGAGACACAATTTATCCGATGAAAAGCTTGCCTTTTCGCATATATATATAACCCAAGTTTTTGCAAGCTACATCCCAACTGCATAACAGACTACGCACTCTAAGGAAGTAAACAACTATGGCGGACAGTGGCCCCGCCATACCCTCGATCGAACAAAACTAATTACAACAGGAGATCATACCCAACAAGAGAGCCTCCTATAAGATGGAGCTTCGACACCAACGCAAAAGATCCTAAGGATGCGATCTAGCACCGCTGCCCTTACCGCAGCATGAACGCAGCCCTCAAGCGAGGTCAAGCATAACACTAAGTATGCGAAAATCAGAAGTACTTAAATGAAAACATATCATTTTTAAAACCACCATTACAAATATGTATGAAACAACAAGAAATCACACGACCCGATTCCGCCCGTGATCGTGCCTTACCCCGCACCCTAGTGATACAACATCGAGTAATCAAGAACATAAAACGATACAAGACATATTATGAAATATGAAACAATAACTGAGAAAAACTTGCCTTTCAAGATATATGTAAATAACAACTTTTTCAACATGAACGCTTTAATCCTTTTTTACAAACCCCGCCACAACAAGATTACGCACTTACGAATGATATGACAACAACGACGGACAGGGCCTCGCCATACCCCGAATGTAAGCACCTACAACAACAGGGACTATACCAAGACAAGCCTCCGAGAAACGGAGCTTTCCTGTTACCGAATCGTGACCCTAAGAGCGAGGATCAACGATCGGTGTACCTTTACTCGCGGCATGAACGCAGCTTCAAGCGAGGTCGCATAACAAAGTGCATGTGAAACCGAAAATATCAGAATGAAATCATAGCGCTATATAAAACAGAGACATGTATGATAACAAAACTACGCTCACAATAAACAAGCAATATATCAAGTCGTGACTCACGCCTCAAGTCATCACTAAAATATAACAATGGGTCTCACGCCCCAATATCAATCATGCCCGTGGAATACCTTCTCACCGCCAGCTTTATGATATAAAAGCACCAAGGAACACACATGAACACCAGTCCCACTGTGCTATAATGAAACCGCATGGTAGGCACGTAAGGCATAGCCGACTACTAACACCCACGCACATCAAGGTCATGAATCAGATCATAAGATCTGCCCGCATCGCCACATGATCAAAGCCGCCACTTGCCCGCAGCTTTAATGCGCGCTGCCTAGCCCTCGAACTTTCCGCAGACTCCGCATAGGCCAATCTCATCGCCCGCATGAGGTATTCTCGCATCGAGGGTAGCTACTCCCAAGATCGCCCCGACTTCGCACCGCACGGCCACATGGACCGCATGCCCATAAAGGACGACTCTAACTCGAACTCGTAGTTCGCGATAGGCCCTCGGGACTGCATGAGGTATTCTCGAATCATAGGTCCATCGACCGCCGAAGTCTACCCCGCACGGAGAGGCGCTTAACCTCTAATCATCTCAAGAGATGAGTGATGTAAAATACTAACACAACAATTTATCGTTAAGCAACATAAGCACAACAACGGAAAACCCTTTACGCAACATCACAAGATACTAACACACGTAGCATCCTAGCATGTTTACTTATCAATCAACAAGAAAGTATTACAAGGCTATCACAAACCAACACAATCAAGTTATACACACAAGGTACTTTAAGCTAACAAGTTCGTATCTACCCCTAAAGTACTTCATACATTAAATCTTTTAAAAGATCCGTTGCTTTCACATAAGTCACACAATACCCGTAGTATAAAATAGAGTGATCGTCTTTTTAAATAAACTAAAACACTTACCTTTGTAAAATCAAGTAACAACATTATTTTCCAAACGCCCAAGTTTGCCTAATTTCAAATGTTCACGCTTCTTATTTTAGAAAGGTTTCGTGGTTCATAGCCTTATTCATTAAGAATCTCATTCTCTTTTAATCCATCGGAGCAACCTAAGTCGTATATGTGAGTAGGATATTCTTGGTTATAACAATCTTATTACAATCGTATGATCTAGAAAATATCATTTTGTCTCATCTTAGCTTTATGCAGATGGAAGTTTCTACCGTTTTAATAATACTTAATTAGTCAAAACATTTCCTTTTTATTAACGCCGCAGTGGTTGGTCGATACACATCCCGATTTCGAAATCAAGAAAAACATTCTTAAGCCGTTATACCTAACTTCCCATAAAGCTAGTATAACTCTTAAGTTTTTTTCAAAAACCAAGTATTACTTCTTCTTTCAAAATGATTCAAAACTCTTTTGAAATACTTCAAGTCCTTTATTAACACATAACAAGCCAGTTATAGTTCAAATCAGTTACCTTTTAAAGACTACAAGTATTTTCTACCAACATAAAGTCGTTATAACCAACTTCCCATAAAGCCGTTATAACACTTTACGTGTTAAACCAATCAAATACGCTTAGCACACGTGTCCTACCGCATTTACATAGTTCACACATATCATGCTAGAAGAGATAGAAGAGGTTCACATACCGCGACGAGTATCGACTAATAGCAAAACGCCCAAGTTCTTCCAACCGCTTGGCCACTTAAGCCAAGTAGATCGCGCCACACGTAGTACTTCAACCTCGATAAGCCCATAATTATCCAAGTATAAAGTCGATCCCCGGCAATCGCTTAGCTCCAACTCCGAGCGCCCAACCCGCTCTAAACCACCCTTAGAAGTTCTAACCAACTTCTACACAATACTCCAACTGACCATGGAGATTTTCCTGTGGTTTGCCAGGACTGACGGAAGTATAATAGTATTTGGCTTTCAGATAGGTATAACCTTAGAATACAACAAGGTATACTAAGGTAATTTGGGCATTATAACAATACTTTAGAGAGTATTTCTACACCACAAAGTGGGTATTATACGAAAGCAACTAGCAGTGGGGTACCCCACGGCCACACTACTGTGAGTGGGTGTACCTCTGGCCAAGGCCTCAGGAGTGGTGCACCCCGCCAAGGCCTCACAAAGGAAGAGGGGAGGACGAAACCAACAAGGAGGAGGGAGGTTTTCAAGACTTGGAACTTATGGAATGGATGAAGAAGTCTTCAAAGCGAGGAGGTATTTATAGCCAAGCAAAGGCCAACCAAGGGCCAAGATCTAGCCAAGTGGGGGCGAGTGAGGCCAAGATATGCCCAAGTGCCCCCTAGACCCTACTCCTTAAAACCTCACAAAAATCTACACAAATATCTAGCAACCTTGCTCATCCAATCGCCCTAACGCCTCTTTCAGTCCACCAACGCAGGTGCCAAGTGTTGCCCTCTCGTTGGTCCAAAACGCTTCGCCTCTCGGAAAAATCCGCAAAAATACTAAATGACATAGCCGTAATTTACCCTTCGTAGTTAGGTAGAACGCTTCATCAAAAACGACTCTAACCGTGTCAGGCACAAACATATTTCGCCAAGGCGGTGCCACATGGGGTGACACGTGTCGCCCCGATTCGCCCAAAATATTTCGCCTTCCGAAAATATCCATCACGGCCAAAATCTCAAAATCAAAGCTGCCCCACAAAACCAGAATTTCTCCCGTGGCCCCACGTGACCCGTGCCAACAATAAAATTCCAGAATTCTAATAGAATCTAAGAAGTCTGAATACCAAAGCTGGGAATCCACTTCCCATTAACGAACCTTTTTCCTTCACAAAAACCGGAAACTTTTCCGTGGAAAATCACCTCTTTCTTCCTTTCCAATCTTTCGTCAGATTCTCGCACGCACGCCCTCGCATACATACCCCGAACTACTGGGTATAACATTCTTCCTTAGAAACATTCGCCCAATGTTCCTTCTAAGTCTCAAACAAACGCGGCGCCAAGATAGTCTTCACTACTATACTTACGAAACAATCCCGCCATACCGCCACGTAAATACCGCGCAACATACTTATATCCAAGTCTACGAGGAAACACCTCTAACATCACCACAAATACCTCTTCCGGGTTAAAAATATACTTCTTTAGTCACTTTTGTCACTTTGTCGCGAGCCTTGTCCGACGACCCAACAAATGGTACCGTCGCCATGATCCTCGAGGTACGCCTACTACCCTTCTCGTGACGTGCCATACACGAGAGCCACTTCGGGTTCGTTTCGTGGTAGAGGCTCGCCTCTTTATACGCCACTCAACATAACAATACGAAGACCGGACGCATCGCTTCCTAAGTCGGACGGCAATTGCTAACATATAGGCAACCCGCCTATTCTTCACATGAACTCAAAAGGCCCAAAGTAACTCGCTAAGTTCCTTCGCTTCCAAAACTCGCTACACCCTAACCACACCGCTTGAACAAACTCAACCAATCGTTCAACCTTGCCAACATCGAACCAATCGACCGACAACTTACACTTCCGCCCTTACAAGGCTTCATAAGGCGATATCCGAACACTGAAATGGTAGCTTAAACACTTCCTCCACAGGAGACAACAATCCACACAACTACCCCTGAAATCCACACACCGCCCGAGGGCGAACGCGATTCTCGAGACTCACCAGTCCTTAACCCCGCTCGTAAAACTTCCGAAACAAAAACAGCCGTAAATCTGGCTCCACTGTCGCCATAAGGCGAAGGTAGGCACCCTGCAGCCTTACAACCTTCTCGATAAATCAACATCGCCGAGTGAACGGCCCCGATCAAGAACACGATGGCTGCCTCATCGACCGACCACCGGTCGAACGCATCCACGAACTCAGACTGGTCAACTAAACTGGGCCTAACACCTCGTGACCCTAACACAAGGCGGACCACCACAACCAGACCCCACCACCAAACATGCCGCTGGTTGACCCGCAACGTGGCCTCAACCCGACCCGCAAGGCGCAAAATACTATCTCCCAAGGAACAATCTCACTAAACACGCACGAAAACCCAGCGTCTTCTTAGCTCAACTACCCTCTTCATTTCACACTACTTAGGACCTATCCCAAACACACCACGTGCACTATGCACTCCTATAAGTGGTCAAACATAAACATACGCCTCTACCCGAGACGGCCTTACCTCTAAGGTCTTTGCGTGATAAAGCTCTAAGGCTCACACTTTCTTTATCCCCAAAACCTTACTTGGTTAACCCACCATGATTTCTAATCACAACTAACACACTACTAACGTAACATAGCACTTAAGGTATACTCACCTTGAAAGTTACCAAGGACTCGCCGCTCGCCCTCTTCTCTCGCCTCGTTAACCCGCCGATCTCTACGCTTTTCGGCTCATTGCATAAGCCCGCATACGTGCCATGCTCAAGCCCAATCAAGAATTACTCTACACAACCTCTCTGTAGTCATCAAGGCTCGTGGTACATCGCAGATAATCTCCGTAGCCAAATCCATAGCTAGTAACAGGTCGCTTTTGCAATCTATATTCATCGCTCTGGCCGTGGAACCGGGCGTTCAAATATCATGGACGCAGAGGAACCGCCGCCGCTGCTAAACTCTGTGGGGCTAGCGACGCCGCAGAATCCCGAACGAAGCGCTACCCTAGGTAATGATTGGGCCTGCCCTCGCAACCTCTCAACTCAACTCGCAGCCTCCTGGCCGCTTTGCCCTCCCGGCCCGGCTGTTCTACGCGAGGCATAATGATAAGTGGAATGAATTTCGCGAGGGTCCAACTTACAACACGCTCTAAGGCACGATCTCGAGTGATAAGAATAGAAACCAATCCTAAATATCCTATAGCCTCTCGATTATTGCGTGGTGCACAACACACCGATAATCAAGACTTCATCGACACGGTTCAGACACTTTCCGAGGATTAATCGCTCGATACCACTTTTGTCACGACCCGATTCCGCCCGTGGATCGTGCCTTACCCCGCACCCTAGTGATACAACATCGTAGTAATCGAACATAAACGATACAAGACATATTATGAAATATGAAACAATAACTGAGAAAACTTGCCTTTCTAAGCATATATGTAAATAACAACTTTTTCAACATGAACGCTTAACTTTTTTTTACAAACCCCGCCACAACAAGATTACATGCACTTACGAATGATATGACAACAACGACGACGGTTCCGCCATACCCTCGAACGTAAGCACCTACAACAACAGGGACTATACCAAGACAAGCCTCCGAGAAACGGAGCTTTCCTGCTACCGAATCGACCCTAAGAGCGAGGATCAACGATCGTGTACATTTACCGCGGCATGAACGCACTTCGGGCGAGGTCGCATAACAGTGCCGAGTATGTGAAACCGAAAATATCAGAAATGAAATCATAGCAGCTATATAAAACAGAGAGACATGTATGATAACAAAACTACGCTTCACAATAAACAAGCAAATATATCAAGTCGTGACTCACGCCTCAAGTCATCACTAAAATATAACAACGGGTCTCACGCCTCAATATCAATCATGCCCGTGGAATACCTTCCTCACCGCCAGCTTTATGATATAAAAGCACCAAGGAACACACATGAACACTAGGTCCCACTGCGCATAATGAAACCGCATGGTAAGTAAGGCATAGCCGACTACTAACACCTACGCATCATCAAGGTCATGAATCAGATCATAAGATCTGTCCGCACCGCCACATGATCAAAGCCGCCACTTGCCCGCAGATCTAATGCGCGCTGCCTAGCCCCGAACTTTCCGCACTCGCGATAGGCCAATCTCATCGCCCGCATGAGGTATTCCCCGCATCGAGGGTAGCTACTCCCGCATCGCCCCGACTTCGCAGCCGCATGGCCACACGGACCGCATGCCCATAAAGGACGACTTAACTCGAACTCGTAGTTCGCAAGATAGCCCTCGACTGCATGAGGTATTCTCAATCATAGGTCCATCGACCACCGAAGTCTACCCCGCACGGAGGCGCCTAACCCCCTAATCATCTCAAGAGATGAGTGATGTAAAATACTAACACAACTTATCGTTAAGCAACATAAGCACAACAACTGAAACCCCTTTACGCAACATCACAAGATACTAACACACGTAAGATCCTAGCATGTTTACTTATCAATCAACAAGAAAGTATTACAAGGCTATCACAAACCAACACAATCAAGTTATACACACAAGGTACTTTAAGCTAACAAGTTCGTATCTACCCCTAAAGTACTTCATACATTAAATCTTTTAAAAGATCCGTTGCTTTCACATAAGTCACACAATACCGTAGTATAAAATAGAGTGATCGTTTTTAAATAAACCAAAACACTTACCTTTGTAAAATCAAGTAACAACATTATTTTCCAAACGTCCAAGTTTGCCTAATTTCAAATGTTCACGTTTCTTATTTTAGAAAGGTTTCGTGGTTCATAGCCTTATTCATTAAGAATATAATTCTCTTTTAAACAATCGGAGAAACATAAGTCTTATATGCGTAGTAGGATATTCTTGTTTATAACAATCTTATTACAAAGTAGTGATCTAGGAAATCAAATAACATTTTGTCTCATCTTAGCTTCTATGCAGATGGAAGTTTCTACTGGTTTTAATAATACTTAATTAGTCAAAACATTTCCTTTTATTAACGCTGCAGTGGTTGGTCGATACACATCCTGATTTCCGAAATCAGTAAAAAACATTCTTAAGCCGTTATACCTAACTTCCCATAAAGCTAGTATAACTCTTAAGTTTTTTTCAAAAACCAAGTATTACTTCTTCTTTCAAAATGATTCAAAACTCTTTTGAAATACTTCAAGTCCTTTATTAACACATAACAAGCCAGTTATAGTTCAAATCAGTTACCTTTTAAAGACCACAAGTATTTTCTTACCAACATAAAGCTGTTATAACCAACTTCCCATAAAGCCGTTATAACACTTTACGTTAAACCAATCAAATACGCTTAGCACATGACGCCTACCGCATTACATAGTTCACACATATCATGCTGAAGAGATAGGAAGAGGTTCACATACCTCGCGACGCAGTATCGACTAATAGCAAAACGCCCAAGTACTTCCAACCGTCATACTTAAGCCAAGTATCGCGCCACACGTAGTACTTCAACCTCGATAAGCCCATAATTATCCAAGTATAAAGTCGATCCCGGCAATCGCTTAGCTCCAACTCCGAGCGCCCAACCCGCTCTAAACCACCCTTAGAAGTTCTAACCAACTTCTACACAATACTCCAACCGACTACGGAGATTTTCCTGGTTTCGGTTTCAGGATCGACGGAAGTATAATAGTATTTCGGCTTTTCAGATAGGTATAACCTTAGAATACAACAAGGTATACTACTAAGGTAATTTGGGCATTATAACAATACTTTAGAGAATATTTCTACACCACAAAGTGGGGTATTATACGAAAAGAACTAGCAGTGGGGTACCCCACGCCACACTACTAGGAGTGGTGTACTCGCCAAGGCCTCAGGAGTGGTGCACCTCGGCCAAGGCCTCACAAAGGAAGAGGAGGGACGAAACCAACAAGGAGTGAGGGAGGTTTTCAAGACTTGAACTTATGGAATGGATGAAGAAGTCTTCAAAGCGGAGGTATTTATAGGCAAGCAAAGGCCAACCAAGGGCCAAGATCTAGCCAAGTGGCAAGTGAGGCCAAGATATGCCCAAGTGCCCCTAGACCCTACTCCTTAAAACCTCACAAAAATCTACACAAATATCTAGCAACCCTCGCCCATCCAATCGCCCCTAACGCCTCTTCAGTCCACCAACGAGAGGTGCGTTGTTGCCCTCTCGTTGTCCAAAACGCTTCGCCTCTAAAAATCCGCAAAAATACTAAATGACATAGCCGTAATTT
Organism: Przewalskia tangutica; assembly: GCA_029844215.1. Classification (NCBI taxonomy): domain Eukaryota; kingdom Viridiplantae; phylum Streptophyta; class Magnoliopsida; order Solanales; family Solanaceae; genus Przewalskia; species Przewalskia tangutica. The sequence goes on along the minus strand of CM056720.1, from coordinate 101,284,533 downwards.
ACCCTTCGTAGTTAGGTAGAACGCTTCGCCGAAAAACGACTTAACCGTGTTGTGCACAAACATATTTCGCCCGGGGTGCACATGGGGTGACACGTGTCGCCCCCCGATTCGTCCAAAATATTTCGTCTTCCGAAAATATCCATAACGGCCAAAATCTCAAAATCAAAGCTTGCCGCAAAAAACCGTAAATTTATCACTGGGTCCCCACGTGACCAGTGACAAAAATAAAATTAAATAATTATAATATAATCTAAGAAGTCTGAATACCAAATCTGGGAATCCAATTCCCATTAACGAACCTTTTTCCTTCACAAAAACCGGAAACTTTTCCGTGGAAAAATCACCTCTTTCTTCCTTTCCAATCTTTCTGTCGTATTCTCGTACGTACGTCCTCGCATACATACCCTGGAACTACGGGGTATAACAGAAACCACACATAGTGCCACATCACAAACAAGAGCATAGGTAAACTGTAACAGGTCTTTTCTAGGCTGCGAATGATCGCAGGCCACCGCCCGCAGTATCACCACGCAAGCCTAACTCGACTCCGTAGTCCGCATAGGCCACTCACATAGGCCCGCATAGGGTACATAACCCCGCATCGAGGGTAGCTACTCCTGCATCGCCCCGACTCGTAGTCCGCATGGCCACATAGACCGCATGAGGTATAACCCCGCATCACTAACCTCGAACTCCCAGTAGCCCGCATGTCCCCGACCCGCATGAGGTATTCTCGAATCACGGTCCTGCATCACCGAGTCTACCCCGCACGGAGGCAGCCTTAACCCCAGAATATGTCAAGAGGTGAGTGATATTACACTAACATAACAGCTTATCGTTAAACAACATAAGCACAACAAGAATACTCTCTTATACAAACGTTACAAGACACTAACACACATAGCATCATATCAAGTCTACTTATCAAACCATCTTAATATTCTTTTCACAATTCATATATAAGTCTGTTATAAACACATAGGCAAACTGTTTCTTTTATCATTCTTAAGTGGTTATACTTAACTTCCCATAAGGCTAGTATAACTCTTAAGCTTCTGTTTTAAAAACCAATTAGTTCTCTTCTGTTAAAAATGATTCAAAGATTCTTTGAAATGCTTTATCTTTATTATTCGTGCTTAAGCCGTGAGGCATTGCCGTAAGTATTATTCAGCTAAGTCAAAGACATTGCCGTAGTTATTATTCGCTTAACACATGTACGCCTACCGCACTACATATATATTGTAAAATATCATGCTTTAGGAAGAATCACATACCTTCTCAAATAAAACCACCGCCAAGTCAATATGTCGCGCGCAGAGAATCAGCCTTATAATAGTCGACACGCCTATCAACGCCTAGACTACTCAAAACAGCTTCTAAGCAGGGTTCTCTATCCTATGGAAAATTGGGCAAGACTTACCTACCCGGTGAGCTACTCAAGTTCATCAGTGAAAACAAATTCTAAGTAAGTACTTTGATTATTCTTCTTTAAACCCTTCATCGTGATAATACCAATTCTATTCTCAGAATATTCTTCTAAGTATTTAATACTTATTCTTATACTACTACAAAGATGTATTTTCTAATTCAAAAGAGGGTTAGGATTATTTACCTCGGTAAGCCCAATAATATCCTAGATAAAAGTCGATCCGAGCAAGGCTTAGCTCCTAAGTCAGACGCTCCGATAGCTCCAAGGAAACCTTAGAAGTTCTTCACAACTTCTACTAAGTACTAAGGGATTTGGGCTGTGGTATTTTGGGCATTATAACAATACTAGAAGGCAACTTTTCTACCAAGGGAGTGGGTAGATTTCGGCTAGGCAGTGGCCCTCGCCAAACTTTACTCAAGTGGGGAAAGGTGTTTGGACGAAATGGCTTTAAGGAGAGGAGAGGATTTTTAGACTTGAAAGCTTTTGTGGACGAAGAACTCTTCATCACAAGAGGGTATTTATAGGTCAAGGATGGCCAACCAAGGGCCAAGATTTAGCCAAGTGCTAGGCAAGTGTAAGGCCAAGATTAGGCAAGTGTACCTAGCCAACTTGCACACAAAATATCCTACCAACTCCTTGACTTGTGCAAAGGCACAAAAACGTAACTCTATGTCCAATTCGGCCCAACGGACGATTTCAAGTCCACCAATCGAGGGTGCCAAGTGTCGCCTCCCGTTGGTCCAAAATGTTTCGCCTCTCGGAAAAATCCGCAAAAATACTAAATGACATAGCCGAATTTTCCTACGAAGCCGTGGAAACGCTTTCGCCGAAAACGATTCTTTTAGTGAGTTGTGCACAAATAAAAACGCCCAAGGCTTAAACTTTTACAAACTTTCGTACGCACGCCTACGCATATTACTCGGAAATACGGTATAACATTCTCCTCTTAGAAACATTCGTCCCGAATGTTCCTTCCCAAGACAATTAACGATAAGATTCTTCATAACTTAAACAGCTTGCAAATGCCACACACGCCACGTAACAACACTTAGGCATAAACGATAATGAAGATTTACAAGTAGGAAAGTGAATTACCCGGAGGTGTGGGGAATAGGTGAGATACTTCGCCTCATGTCTTCCTGGCCTCCCATGTCATCTCCTCTCGAGCCTGCTCCGCCACAAGACTTTGACGAAGCCACGCCCCGTCCGCAGACGCTTAACCCGACGATCGATTATCGCTATGGAACCTCCTCATATGATAACCCCTGGCCACCGACATCGCCAATCGGTGCACCCTAGATGGATCCCCGATACATCTCTCAAAGATAGATACGTGAAACACGGATGCACCGCTTCCAGACGGACGACAGATCCAACTCGTAGGCAACCTTGCCTACCTCGCGACAACTAAACGCCAAATATACTGGGCCGAAGTTTCCCCTTCTTCCGAATCTCATCACACCCTTCATGGGTGACACCTTTAGGAAAACCCAATCATGAACCTCGAACTCAAGATGCCGACGACGATGATTCGTGATACGACTTGCCGACTCGAGTCGCCAATAGCCGCCTTGATAAGCTTCACCTTATCCACCGCTCGCCGCACCAAATCCGTCCCACTAGCCGCACTCGCCCACATCGAACCAACCTATAGGCGATCTGCACTTCCTCCCATACAAGGCCTCATAAGGCGCCATCCGAATACTTGGAGTGGTAGCTATTATTGCACGCGAACTCAACTAGAGGCAAATGATCCTCCCTACCACTCGGTCGATAACACAAAGCTCGCAGATATCCTCAAGAGTCCGGATAGTGCGCTCGGCCGTCCGTCTGCTCGTGGATGGAATGCGACTGTGCTCACCGGCCCCTAAACCTCTCTCGAAAGACCTCCGAAGTTAGCCAAACCGGGTTCCTCTGTCGATATGATCGAAATAGGGACTCCATGCACCGACGATCTCTGATGTAAAGTCCGCATAATCCTCACTAAAAAGTCATCCCGACGGAAGAAAGTGGGCTGATTTCGCCACCGTCGACGATAACCCATATAGAATCATGTCTCTCCGAGTGCGAGGTAATCCCGTGATGAAGTCCATGTTGATTACCTCCCACTTCTGTGTCGGATCTCTATCGCCGCAACAAACCACTGTGCCTCGTGCTCTACCTTCACCGCCGACAACATGGGCACCGAGCTACGAACTCGCAACGCCCCTCTTCAAGCCATCCCACCAATACACGATCTGGGCGTCGTGGTACATCTTGGTCGACTTCGACGGATGGAGTAACGCGCTACGCGTGCTTCCCAAGAACTCCGCCAAGTCCTCAAACATCCGAACACACAACCTGCCAAACCTTAGCACCCCATCAGTGCTACCTCAAAGGACCCTTGCCTCACGAAGAGTCAGATCACGATAACGTGTCAAAATCGATCCTCGAATCATTGCCTCTTCACCTCTCGACGATGGAAGACTCGCAACCTCACGAACTCAACCCCACCGCTATCGTAATCAATCAAACGGACACCAAGGCTCGCTAATCGATGCAAATCACGAACCATGTCCTCCTCTCTAGTCGCACATCCGATAGGCTCCCATCGACTACGACAAGGCATCCGCCACAATATTGGCTTTCCCGTGGTACAGATATCAACATCGTAATCCTTAAGCAACTCTAACCACCGCTCTCGCCGTAAGTTCAGCTCCTCCGCCAAGATATACCGAGGCTCTTGTGGTCTGTATAAATATCCACGTGAACCCCATACAAATAGTGCCTCCGCATCTTCAAAGCGTGAATCACCGCCGCTAACTCCAAATCATGGGTGGGTAGTTCCTCTCGTGTTTCTTCACCGTCGATGCATACGCTTATAACCTTGCCTGCCGCATCAACACACATCCCAACCCGATGCCCGACGATCACAATACACAACATAACCGCTCGACCTCCGGAAGAGTAAGAACCGGGCGGTCGTCGCCTCTTTTCAAGAATCGGAAACCTCGCCACAAGCATCACCATCAAACTTGGTCGCTCGAGTCACCTAGTCAATGGTGCAGATAGAAGCAAACCTCTCTACGAACCGCCGATAATAACTCGCAAGGCCCGTAAAATCGCGAACCTCTCGGCGAGTAGTAGAGGTCTAGGCCAACTCGATCCGCTCGATTCGCCGTATCTACCGAATACCATCACCCCGACAATATGCCCAAGAAAAGCCACCGGTTAACCAAAACTCACATTTGGAAAACTTGCGCATACCTGTCCCGAGAATCACAAGACAGCCTCAACGCCCGCACGCCTCCTCGCCCGAGCGAATAAACCAAGATATCATCGATGAACACTATCATAAACGTGTCCAAAATGGTTTGAACACTCGCTCATCAAATCCATGAATACCACGAGCATTGTCAACCCAAAAGACATGACCGAACTCATAATGCCCGCACGTCCGAATGCGATCTGTGGACATCCACCTCTCGACTCGCACTGATGATAGCCCGATCGCAGATCAATCTTGAGAAACATCTCGCGCTCGCAACCGGTCGAACAAATCATCAATCTCGGAAGCGGTATTCGTTTAATGGTCACCTTGTTCACCGTCAGATCAACACACATGCGCAGCCCCGCCCTTCTTCTTCACGAACAATACCGCGCTCTGGAGAAACACTAGCTCGATGAAGCCGCTTCTCCAAAGAAATCCCTAAGCCGATCCTTCAACTCTCTCAACTCGGCGGTCATTCTATGGCGGAATGGAAATAGGCCGAATGTCCGCAATATGTCTATACAAAACTCAATCTCCTCTCGTGAGGATACCGAGGTCGCCCGAAACACGCTTGGGAACTCTCTCGACCATCGAATCGACGGAAAATCTGGTACCGCAGCCTTCAGATCAAACACCCGAACGAGATGGTAGATATACCCTTCGCACCATCTTCCTAGCCTTGAGGTAGGAAATAAACCTACCTTCTGGCGATACCGTGCTCTCCCACTCAACAACCGGCCTCAGAAACTGAACTGCATTACTTTCTCTCGTAGCCTACATTGGCGTAGCAAGAAGCTAGCCAATCCATCCCCATGATCACGCCGAAGTCAATCATCTCCAACTCTATCAAGTCGCCAGGTCCGACGATCAGAATGGTCACAGACAAGCTCTATATACCCGCCGAGCTACCACCGAATCACCCATCGCGTAGCTACCTCGAAGCGGTCCATGGACTCGTGCTCTATCCCTATCCTACTAGCAACAAGGGGAGACATATAGGACAGAGTAGAACCCGATCTATCAAGGCATAAACATCAAACCTGTAAACCGATAAGGTACTCGTGACGACATCAAAGCGAGGCCTCCGATCTCGCTACCGACAAGGCATAAATGCGTTCGAGGACCGCTAGAATCGGGACCCGCGCCACGACCGCCGCGACTGCTGGTCCACGAGTACCTTTCTCCGGGCGAGTAGTCGGGGATGAAGAAGACCGGCGAAAGAACTCCGTAGCCGACTTACTATCCGCACTACCCTTGGTCCTGACAGCCGCATAGTGACCGCTGGCCACAATCAAACAAGCTCCCGTAGCAGCACCACAACTCCCGGTGGGATCTACCGCACGCCACACCGGTGGGTGGTCCCGATCGCCGCACTTCGCTGCTCGACGCTCAAGTCCTCGGGCCCCGGTTCGCCTCGAATATCCCGGGCCCCCGAGGACGTGCAGAGTGCTCGAGCTGGCCGTGGTGCAAATCTAGATTGCCGGCCGAGGCCGCCACCACGATAGCCACCAAAAGACACCGCCGCCCCGGTCTTCTTCTGCCGTCACAACCCATCGGCCTCTACGCCTCGCATCCAAGAGCACGAGCTCGCACGCGTAATGTCCATACCCGGTGAAGAGAAACACCCGCATACGACTCGCCATATAATCATCTAGCCCGCGACGTAGCGTGCACCCTATCCTCCATATTTGCTACCAACGCTGACATATCGAGCCAATGAATCAAACTCGACATTGTACTCCCGACAAGGCCCTCTCGCCTCGCAGCAAAAAATCTATCACCCGCGCCTCCTCATCCGCGAGGCAAGTGAGTGAGGAAAGCCTCGAGAACTCATCCCAAGTACTGGGACGCAGGTTTCCCCGATAACTCCCATGAATCAAACCAATCGATCGCGTATCACGCAGCCTTACGTGGAACCAAAGATCACGGACCGGTCTCCGACGCTCGATCACTCTCAAAATCCTCAGAGTCGACGATGAACTCCTCGCGATCATCCTCCCGCCGACCGTAAAACTCGGGCTACAACTCAGAAGTCTCAGAGCCTCAAACTCTCGCCTCGGGTGAACCACGGTACGACTGGGCTGGACTGAATCACATCCACCGCCCTTATGTTCGCCACGATCCCGCCAATAGTTGCTATCTCTCAGCTTTCTAACCTCCGCCCCAGCCGTGGGACGCGAGGCGGGTACTGGTATTCGGCTGGGGCCGGGCGGCCATAGAACTCGCCGCCCGAGGTATAGATCGCCCGAGCCCTCGTGACTCTAGGTGTCCCACTAGCAGCCTCCTACCGCTTTGCCCTTCTCGGGCCCGGTTGCCTTACGTGAGGCATAATCAAGCATGTAAAAGGAATACGTTAGAGGGTCCAACTTAACACAACTCTAAAGCACGATCTCGAGTGAGAAGAATGGAAACCAATCCTAAATATCTTATAGCCTCGACATCGCGTGGTGCACAACACACCGATAATCAAGACTTACTAGATACGGTCAGACACTTTCCGAGGATTAATCGCTCGATACCACTTTTGTCGCGACTGCTCGGCCCGTGGATCGTGCCTTACCCGCACCCAAGCGACCATACATCGTAGAAAATCAGCGAAATATAAAACAAGACATGAAACAGCTTGTAAACGAGACACAATTTATCTCGATGAAAAGCTTGCCTTTCGCATATATATATAACCCAAGTTTTTGCAAGCACATCCCAACTGCATAACAGACTACGCACTTAAGGAAGTAAACAACTATGGCGGACAGGGCCCCGCCATACCCCGATCGAACAAAACTAATTACAACAGGAGAGCATACCCAACAAAGAGAGCCTCCTATAAGATGGAGCTCCCGACACCAACGCAAAAGATCCTAAGGATGCGGATCTAGCACTGCTGCCCTTACCGCGCAGATGAACGCAGCCCAAGGAGTTCGATAACAGTACTAAGTATGCGAATCAGAAAGTACTTAAATGAAAACATATCATTTTTAAAACCAGTTTACAAATATGTATGAAACAACTAAGGAAACCGCATATAGTGCCACATCACAAACAAGAGCAACAATAGGTAAATCAGAATAAGTCTTTTCTAGTCGCGAATGATCGAAGCAGGGCCAATTGCCCGTAGTATCACCATGCAAGCCTAATCCTGGACTCCCGTAGTCCGCATAGGCCACTCACATAGGCCCGCATAGGGTACATAACCCCGCATCGAGGGTAGCTACTCCTGCATCGCCCCGACTCGTAGTCCGCATGGCCACATAGACCGCATGAGGTATAACCCCGCATCACTAACCTCGAACTCCCAGAGCTCGCATAGGTCCCCGACCCGCATGAGGTATTCTCGAATCACGGTCCTGCATCACCGAGTCTACCCCGCATCGGAGGGCAGCTTAACCCCCGATAATATGTCAAGAGGTGAGTGATATTACACTAACATAACAGCTTATCGTTAAACAACATAAGCACAACAAGAATACTCTCTTATACAAACGTTACAAAACACTAACACACATAGCATCATATCAAGTCTACTTATCAAACCATCTTAATATTCTTTTCACAATTCATATATAAGTCTGTTATAAACACATAGGCAAACTGTTTCTTTTATCATTCTTAAGTGGTTATACTTAACTTCCCATAAGGCTAGTATAACTCTTAAGCTTCTGTTTTAAAAACCAATTAGTTCTCTTCTGTTAAAAATGATTCAGTATTCTTTTGAAATGCTTTCAGATCTTTATTATTCAGACTTAAGCCGTGAGGCATTGCCGTAAGTATTATTCAGGCTTAAGTCAAAGACATTGCCGTAGTTATTATTCAGTTAACACATGTACGTCTACCGTACTACATATATATTGTAAAATATCATGCTTTAGGAAGAATCACATACCTTCTTAGCGAAAACCACCTGCCAAGTTGAATATGTCGCGCAGAGAATCACTTATAATAGTCGACACGCCTATCAACGCCTAGACTACTCAAAACAGCCAAGCGAGGGTTCTCTATCCTACGGAAAATTGGGCAGCACTTCCCTACCCGGTGAGCTACTCAAGTTCATCAGGAAAACAAATTCTAAGTAAGTACAGCTTTGATTATTCTTCTTTAAACCCTTCACTGTGATAACAGCTCAATTCTATTCTCAGAATATTCTTCTAAGTATTTAATACTTATTCTTATACTACTACAAGATGTATTTTCTAATTCAAAAGAGGGTTAGGATTATTTACCCTGTAAGCCCAATAATATCCTAGATAAAGTCGATCCGAGCAAGGCTTAGCTCCTAAGTCAGACGCTCCGATAGCTCCAAGAAACCTTAAGTTCTTCACAACTTCTACTAAGTACTAAGGATTTGGGCTAGGGTATTTTGGGCATTATAACAATACTAGAAGGCAACTTTTCTACCAAGGAGGGGGTAGATTTGCCAGGCTAGTGGGCCTCGGCCAAACTTTACCTGGCGGGGAAAGGTGTTTGGAAGAAATGGCTTTAAGGAGAGGAGAGGATTTTTAGACTTGAAAGCTTTTGTGGATGAAGAACTCTTCATCACAAGAGGGTATTTATAGGTCAAGGGATGGCCAACCAAGGGCCAAGATTTAGCCAAGTGCTAGGCAAGTGTAAGTGCCAAGATTAGGGCAAGTGTACCTAGCCAACTTGCACACAAAATATCCTACCAACTCCTTGACTTGTGCAAAGGCACAAAAACGCAACTCTATGTCCAATTCGTCCAACGGACGATTTCAAGTCCACCAATTGGAGGTGCCAAGTGTCGCCTCCCGTTGGTCCAAAATGTTTCGCCTCTGAAAAATCCGCAAAAATACTAAATGACATAGCCGAATTTTCCTACGAAAGTCGTGGAAATGTTTCGGAAAACGATTCTTTTAGTGAGTTGTGCACAAATAAAAACGCCCAAGGCTTAAACTTTAAGGCCAAACAGTGACGCACGCCTACGCATATACCCAAAATACGGTATAACGGCAAAGGCCGCCCCGAGTGGATGTTACGCTGGTCTTTGTCAAGTACGGTATACGTGCGATTTGTGTGATAATTCCATGGGTAGTGTGAGATGGAAGTGGTAGCTTCATGACGTGAATCGTAAGATTGTTCGATCGGGAACGAGTTTAGTACGGTCGGGTTGAGGCCATATCGCGAGTCAACCCGCACCGGAATGTAGCCGGGCTTTGAGGTGGTCCCGCTAGATGATAGGTCACGGTGGTGTTAAGCCCACGTTAGGTAACCATCGACGAGTTCGTGGACGCGTCGACGAGCGGGCCGATGAGGTCATCCATCTTGTCTTTCGCCAGACGCTTTACTCGGCGAGGTTACGCGAGATGTTATCGGGAAGGTTGTGCGCCGCATCGGGTTCCTACTTTTATTTTACGACAGCGCGAGCCCGCCGGCTATTTCTTTGTTTCTCGGAGGTTTTACCAGCGGTTAGGAACTCGGTAGTCTCTCAGATTGCATTCACCTGGCCGACGGACAACAACACGCTTTATTCGCATATCGAGGATAGGTTACGGGCGGTGTTTTGATTTGCGGTAGTGTAAAGGATTATTTGCTTTGTTGAGTGAGTATTAAAATAGCTACCATTTCAGATTCGGATGTCGCCTTATGAAGCCTTGTATGGGCGGAAGTGTAGGTTGTCATCGATTGGTTCGAGGTTGGCAAGGTTCAGATAGTTGGTCCATACTTGTTTCAAGATGAGGATAAAGGAAGTTTATCCGTAAGAGGTTATTAGCAGCCGCAGTCACCGTAAGTCGTGGACGGTCGGCGTCGACGCTTGGAGTTCAGGTTGACGGTGGGTCTTCTTGAAGGTACCACCCCGGAAGGGTGTGACGAGATTTGGAAAGAAGGGGAAACTTAGCCGGAGGTACTTTGGGCCTTTTCAGATCGTTTGTAGAATAGGCCAGGTTGCCTATAAGTTAGCACTGCCGTCCGACTTAGGAGACAGTACGTCCGGTCTCCCAGGTTGCTATGTTTCGAAAGAGTATCGGAGATCCATCCAGAGTGTTCCCAGTTAATGACGACCAAGTTAGAGATAGTAACCCCGAGATTTTTTGGAAACTGAAGCAATGACAGAAATATGGTACGTATAGTAGGAAGAGTTCGAGTGTACGAGGAAGGTACGACGAGTAAGAAAAGAGGCTAAGATGTGAAGAAAGTATCCTTTGGACCATGGGTGGAAGCTTTAGTGTTGTTATACACGTTGGAGGTGGTTCTTCGTTGGCTTGGATATGCGTTTTTGCGAGTATGTTGTATTATGGCCATGTGTGGCATAAATGGTTTCGTAAGCATAATAGGGAAGACTATACCGACACAGGTGTGCTTGGAGACTTAGAAGGAACATTCGGGATGAATGTTTCTAAGGGGGGAAGAATGTTACACCCCGTAGTTCCAGAGTATGTATACGAGGACGTACGTTCGAGAATACGACATTTAAATTGGAAAGGAAGAAAGATGTGATTTTTCGACGTTTCCGGATTTTGTGAAGGAAAAATGTTCGTTAAAGGGAATTGGATTCCCAGTTTTGGTATTCAGACTTTTTGGAATATTTAAGAATTATGGAATTTTATTTCCGGAATTGGTCACGTGGGGCCCACGGGAGGAAATTTACGGTTTTGTGGCCCACTTTATTTTCGGATTTTTGGCTTTACGGATATTTTCTAAGATGAAATATTTTGACGAGCAGGGGCGACACGCGTCACTCCCGTGGCCATGTTGGCCGAATTGGAGAAGGACAGTGGGACATTTGTTAGGTGGACAAGTTGGCCCATTTTTGTGCTGCCACTTGTCCCATTTTTGTGGTGAACAAATGGTTGGCCAACTACCCACACACATGTACCCAATCTTCACCATCCACTTGCCTAGATCTTGGCCATTTATTTCCCTATAAATACCCCTTGTGTTCAAGACTTTATTTCATCCACATTAGAAAGTTTCCAAGGCAAAAATTCTCCTCCCTCCCTTAGTGAGTTCTCGTCCAAACACCCCCCCCCCCCACCGGGCGTCGAATTCTTGACGTATTGTGGGTTTTGCCAATACTTTAGCCTAAATCCCTTGTGGTATTCCAAAGAAATGCCAATATAAGAGTCAGGAATACTACTTTATTCCAATAGTCGTAAAACGAAACCCTAGGAAAATCTTCATAGCTTAGATGAAGTGTTAAGAGGAGTTGGTTAGAAACTTCTAAGGGTCGCTTGGAGCGGGTTGGAGCGTAAGGGTTTGGAGCTAAACGTTGCTCATGATCGACTTATAAACTTGGATAATTTTGGGCTTATCGAGGTAATGATCTTTATCCCCCTATTGTAATTGGAAATTACATGTTGTAGTAGTTAATAATTGAGTATAAGATATACCGGAATAATCAAGATAAAGAATTGAATCAGATTTACATTGGATATTTACTGAGACTTGTAGTATTATGGTGGAGTAGAATTGTACACGTCCGGTTAGACGCCAGTAACCCCTGGAATTGTTGGCTTGGTAGCAGGCCTTGATAAAGGAGGAGATTTATGTGGTTGTGGGGGGGGGGGGGGGAGGTGCTGCCGAATTTTCCGTAAGAATAAGGAATATTGTATCTAGAATAATTCTACGAATAGATATAGAGGTTTATATACGTTTTGTGGCCTTTATATGTTGAAGTACTACGAGTAGCGTATTCTACTTGAAGGGTGTAAAAGGCTAGCAAGGTTATAGTACGGTGGAGCGTTTTGCTAATTGTCGATAATCGTCGCGAGGTATGTGAACCTCTTCCTATCCTTTCTAGCATGATATTTGTGAAATATATTTAGTGCGGTAGACGCACGTGTGTTTAAAGGAATTTGATTTTCCTTTTGTGTCCTTGACTTGATTCCAAAGTTAAGTGACTTGTTATGAAATATTAAGGACTTGAATTATGTTAAAAGTTGTAAAACCTCACTCATGAGTAATGGGTGTGTGGTCTTTTAAAGAATAAAGTTATCTGGATTTCGAAAATAAGATTGGTTTTATCATTGGATTTAAAATGATAACTTGACTTATAAACAACTTGATTTTGGGAAAGGAGAAGTAACTTGATTTAAAGGTATAGGTTACTTGTTTTTAAAAGAGTGAGACACTTGGTTTAAAAAGTATATTGCTACTTGGCTTTTAAAGGAAAAAGTGCCTTGGTTTTAAAAAGGAAGGCATGCTTTTGTCTTAAGGCTGGTTTAAAAAGAAGGTATGAAAATTGTTTTGGTTTTACTTTGATCTCTTTTGACTTGAGTTTTTAAAAAATAAGAATCTTGAAGTATTTCAAAAGAGTTATGAATCATTTTTGAAAGAAAAGAAATACTTGGTTTTAAAAGCTTAAGTGTTATACTAGCTTTATGGGAAGTTAGGTATAACGACTTAAGGAAGATAGAAGGAACGGTTTACTTATTTGTTTATGAAAGTCTTGTATTGATTTCTGGAAAGTGTAGTAAGATGGTTTGATAAGTAAACATGTTATGATGCTACGCGTGTTAGTGTCTTGTGATGTTGTGTAAGGGGGTTATTCTTATTGTGCTTACGTTGTTAAACGTTAAGCCTGTTGTACTGTTATTATATCACATACCCCCGTGACTTGTTATGATGCCGAGGACTTGCCACCCTCGATGCGAGGAATACCTAATGCGGTCTGTGTGACTATGATTCGAGGAATACCTCATGCGGTCTGTGTGACTATGCGGAGCTTCGGGAGTTCCAGGATGATCACTCCGGGTGTGTTACCCGATGCAAGGTATACCTCATGCGGTCTGTGTGACTATGATTCGAGGAATACCTCGCGTCCGCAGGTGACTATGCGATCGCGCGGAGTCGGGAGGATTCCGCGTTAGCTGCCCCGATGCGGGAATACCTCATGCGGTTCTGTGACCTATGCGGATGCGGAGTTCGGATTAGGCACGCATAATGATACTATGGGCGATCGCCTTGCTTCGATCATTAGCGGCCTAGAAAAGACCAGTTACGTTATATCTATTTTGCTCTTGTTTATGCTGTGGCACTATGTGCAGTTAAATTGGTTGTTCGTACGTATTTGTAATTGGCTTTAAAATGTTATGATTTGATTTCGATTTTTACGCTTCACATACTTGGTACTGTTATCGACCTCCTGGGCCGTGGTTCATGCCGCGGTAGAGGTACACGATCGCCGATCCTCGCTCATAAGATCACATTCAGCGTTTTGGGAAGCTCCGTTTCCCGGAGGCTTATTCGTATAGTCCCCTGTCGTTGTAGGTACTTACATTCAGGGGTATGGCGGGGCCCTGTCCCGTCATTGTTGTTATAACATTCGTAGAGGTCTGTAGTACTGTTGTGGGCAGAATTTGTAAAAGGGATGTAACTGTTCGGGTTCAAGTTTTATTTATATATTCAGGAAGGTAACCGTTTTGGTTAGCCTGTTTTCTTATTTCATTATTGTATATCTTGTTTCATGTGTATGTTTTTTTATTTTCCGCTGATTTTCTCTGATGTTGTATCACTAGGGTGCCCGGGGTAAGGCACCGCGTGGTCTGGGTCGGTCGTGTAAGTACTGGAGCATTTTGCTACTTGTCGATAATCGTCGCGAGGTATGTGAACCTCTCCCTTCTTTTGGCATGTTCTACGTATGAAATATACATGTGGTGTTATTTCATGATTCCTTCTACTCTTAGAAGTTAAGAGGTACGTATGTTGATTTAATCTATGTAAAAGGTATGTCTAAGTTATCCTAAGTTCTTACCAAGTCTTATGGGGGATGTTGGTAAGAGTCGTTAGGAAGTATTTGGAGTCGAGTTGACTTTGCTAATTTACTGCACTAATGAGAATAGGTATCGAACAAGCCATTGCAGCGTTAATAAGAATGTATCGAAATCAATTATACTAAAATAAGTAGAATTCTCCATCTGCATAGAAACTAAGATAAGACAAAATTGTATTACATTTTCTAGATCATGGATACTTTAACAAGATCGTTATAAACGTGTATAACCTATTCACAACTCATAAAAGTATATGTTACTTAATTTAAAAGAGTTTATGTTATGAAGTTTTAAGACTATGAACCTTGGTTTCTTAAAAGGTTATGAGACTTTATTTTTCAAGTTATGAGACTTGATTCTTAAAGAAAGGAATGACTTGATTTAAAAAGTATGGTTGCCATGAATTATTTCAAAAGTTAAGCTGCTTGATTTCAAAAGAGAATGTAACTTGAGTTTTCAAAAGAAGAAGTTTATTGATTTAAAAGAGAAGGAGTTTTTTGATTCTTTTAAGTATGTATGTACGTAGTACTTTTGAGTTTAATTTTCCCTAATGTAATAAGAAATAAAAGTGCCTTAAGTTCTCTAAAGTGAAAGGTTGTTATAATATCTTTATGGGAAGTTGTTATAACGACTTAAGAAGAAGTGAAAAGATGGTTTAAAATGTTATGTAAAAAGACTTTATCACGTCCCAGAATGGGTCGGACAGTATACCTTTATGGGAAGACTTATATGACTTTATCGCGTCCCAGAAATGGGTCGGGAAATATACCTTTATGGGCAGACTTATATGACTTTATCGCGTCCCAAAAATGGGCCGGGCAATATACATTTATGGGCAGACTTATATGACTTTATCACGTCCCAGTCGCGGGCCCGGGGTCGGGTCGTGACAGTAATGAACCCTTACGAAGTTATGATTAAGGGACTTAATGGAAGACTATGTTAATAGATTAAGCTATGTCGTATGCTTAAGAGAATTGTACGGATGAGATTCGTATGGAGTAGTATGGTTGTTATGATTAAGAAAACATGATTAAGAGCTTATGAGAAGCTATCCTACCCGTATGCGGGGAAGGATAATGTAGGCTTGGGGCATGGAAATTATGAGCCTTAGAACAGTGATAACCGCCGAGACCTTAGGTATATAAGGCCTTCTCGGCAATAAGATTTAATTCAGACTAAGGGTAAGAGTTAAGTGCGACGGTGGGTCGGGTTGAGGACCTATTACGGGTCGCCCCATAACCTAAAATGGATTGGGATCAGTTGGTAGTAGCCCCGCTACGTGACAGGGTCACGAGGATGCAAGACCCAAGTCTAGTTAAATTGTTTTACGGGTTCGTGGACGCATTCCACCGGAACCAGGTTGTGAGAGCCGGAAATGGCCTTAAATTGTTCAATGTAAGTAACTCCAAGGACTGGAGGCCATAATTAGTATGGAAGTTATGTACGTATACTAGTATAAGTTGGGAAGTACGGGAAGAGTGCAACCAGTAAGAAAGAGAGCAAACAAGTGTAAAGGAATAGAGCCGGAGTCCAAAATGACCTTTCGAGGTAGCTAAGCGGGTACATAAGGATTGCCCAGTGATGATAGACAATTGACAGACTTGATTTTAGTAAGTCTATGTGACTTGTTCGGTTGAAGTAAATAAATTGATGTTGGAAGTATGTAGTACGTGAATTTGAAAGCTAAGAGACGGAGATAAGAACGTACGATCATTGAAGGATTTTATTTTAAGTGCCCTTGGAGGTGCTTGGAGTTGTTTAGTGTGGCGGTCAGGGCCACGACTTCCCGAATGATTTCAGGAAAATGCGCGAGCCAAGAATAAGATAAGTACGAGTGCTGCCTGCGGAAAATCAAAGACATCATTGGTAGGTTTTGAGAATCTACACAATTTTTAAGGTGGTGCTTGATGATTAGATATATACAGGACCACAAGAGGACCCTGTGAATAGGGTTGTGACTTCAAGGAAAGATTATGAAAGGGAGATAAGCTCTCTTCCTACGTAAAAGGATAGTTTTACGTATTATCGAGTGTTATGCGTACCCATATTATTAGGCGATGGATATGAGACTGGTAAAGTCTTCAGTTTCGTCATACAATAGGTTACAATTTTAGATAACCGTGAGAAAAGTATTGTGTTGGGGTAATTGAGAACGACATTAGGAAATGGTCGAGGATGTGTCTTAAGGATATAAATGTTGGTAATAAGCATAAATGGAAACGTATGACCCAGGAGCGAGGTAGAAATATTTTCGGTTAGTAATTTGTATGATGGAGGGTTATGACCAGAATAATAAGGAGAATGCAATTACAGTTATGAAGGTTTCCCAAGGCATAATTATCCAGACTAGTGTAAAGACCATTAGAAAATGATGGGCAGTTAGGAACACCTCGACGAAAGGTGGAAAACCTGTAATGACGGGCCAGACCGTATATATACGGGGAGGTAAGAGACCCCAGAGTAACTTGAAATGAAAATAAAGGTAAGACGATTAGACACTCGAACGATAAGAACTCTTGGCAAGCCATTGGATTATGTAATACCATGAATTGAGATTATCCCCGACTATTTCGGAAGTTTGAGAGAGGCTTCCAGTTATGGGAAGATAAGCTGACTGCGACTATAGTTCTAACCTCCGAGGCCCGAGGACTAGAGGTTAGGTTTTATGGTAACAATTTGAGTGTTTGGCTGGGTTGTGTGCGGATGCAACACGATAAGGTAACAACCTATATTTCCCGGCAGCTACGGGAGCATGATAGTGGAGCTCAGATTCGAGAGGTTGCCGAGTCTTCCCTCGTTGAGAAGGTGAAGATGCGACAATATAAGGATCCAGTTTTAGTACGAAATCGAGATACGGCTCTCCGAGAGGAGAAAAGTCGGTATGAGATAGCACCTGAAGGGGTGCTAAGATATAAGGGCAGATTGTGTGTACCCGATGTTGCAGGACTGGTCAGCATGTTTTAAGAAAGGCACACAGTGCTCGTTACTCTATTCATCCGGGGTCGACTAAGATGTATCATGACCTCAGCTGTATGTATTGGTAAGATGGCCTGGAGAGGGACGTAGCAGAGTTGTTGCTCAGTGTCCAAATTGGCAGCAGGTCAAGGGTGAGCACCAGAAGCCCAGTGGGCTATCATCGACGATTGAGATCCCGACTTGGTAGTGAGAGCTGATTGATATGGATTATGTTATAGGGTTGCATCGTACTCAGAGGAAGTGCGACTCCTTATGGGTTATAGTAGACAAGCTGACGGAATCAACCCATTTTCTTACGGTTAAGACCACTTACTCGAATGAGGATTATGCTAGATTATATAGCAGGGAGATTGTGAGACTTCACGGAGTTCCTACATTATGATGTCAGACAGATGAGCACAGTTTACGGCTAACTTCTGGAGGTTTTCCAGAAGGAGTTAGGGACACATGTGATTCTCAGTGTTGCATTTCTGTTACACCCCGTAATTCCAGGACATGAATAAGAGAATAGACGCGAGAACGCAAGACTTGAAAATTGGTACGAAAGAAAGAATTGTTTTTCCGACGGAAAATCTTCCGAACGTCGGAAAGGAAAAATGTTTGTTGGTAAGAATTAGATTCTCAAAATGTATTATTTGGGGAATATAGAATGTATTAACATTATGGAAATTTATTTTTACGGATTTGGTCACGTAGGGTCCACCCGAGGAATTTTACGTTTTGTGGGGCCCACGAGGGTTACGAGATTTATGGACGAATGGAAAGGCGACACGTGTCACCCCTACATAGGCTTGTTCGAATATACCAAGGGTATAATGGTCAAATGACCAAGGAGATGATTAAGTCTTGACAAGCTTGATAAAATGGACCGAGTCAAAGGGGTCAACTTGGCTCGATATTATGACTACATCTCGCCACACAATTGTTTTGATCTAGACCCTTCATTGTAGTATATATCCTATACTAGTGTAAGATGACTCCCATACTTAGCAAAAAAATCAAGAACTTGTTGTTCTTGATATGGAGCTCTCGGCAATAGGCATGGATGAACAAGAATTTTTTTCAATTGTTGTCCAATATTCACAAGACTTTAACCCAAGGTTCCTAGGGGTATTTTAAGGATATCTCAATATAAAGATCTCGGAAAAACGACGTTTTTACGTTAATCGCAAGGCGAAAACCTAAGGTGTTCTTCAACTTTGAACATAGAACTTGAAGAGGAGTTCTTCATGAGCTTCTAAGGAGTGCTTGGAGCGGATTGGAACATAAGAAGAGGATCTAAAAGTTGCTAAGGATCGACTTTTACGCTTGGACATTATTAGGGCTTATTGAGGTAAAACCTTCATCTTCTTAATGTAATTGAAGATTACATGTTATAGTAGTTAAGAAATGAGCATGTGGTATATATATTGAAGTTTGAAAAGATTCGTATCATGTCGACGTGTTAAAACCGAAAATGGACAAGTTAGCCATTTATGTTGAAATCAATTTAATTGTTAGTTACGATCGTCGCATGTTATAGAAAGAAGGGATTATAGTTGTTATAATCGATTGAGGTTATATAACATGTTAGAATAACAATTTGGATTGAAAAGAAATTGGAATGAACTTTATGTTGTTACACATTTTGAGCCGAGAATTGCCTTAATCTTTGGATAGTTTTGTATTAATTGTGGGGCAGAATTTTACACATCCTGTTAAGGCGTGTAATCCCCTTTGGTTAGCTGAATTGATTGAGCCTTAAATATGGCGTTTGGTTATTGATTTTCGGGCCTTGAAAAAGGTGGAAAAGTACGTAGAAACAAAGGAAGTGTTGTCCGATTTTCCGTAGAATTTGGTGACTTTACACTTAGAATATTCTACATTTGAAGCTAGAGGTTAATGGACGTGTTATGACTAATATAGGTTGAAGTGCTACGTATAGCGTATTCTACTAAAGGATGGAATAGCTATCAAGGTTAAAGTACTTTGGAGCATTTTGCTACTTGTCGATAATCGTCACGAGGTATGTGAACCTCTTCCTTCTTTTGACATGATTCTATGTATGGAATATACATGTGGTGCTATTCCATGATTCCTACTACTCTTAGAAGTTAAGAGGTATGTATGTTGATTTACTCTATGTAAAGGTTACGTCTAAATTATCCTAAGTTCTTACCAAGTCTTATGGGGGATGTTGGTAAGAGTCGTTAGGAAGTATTTGAAGTCAAGTTGACTTGGCTAAGTTACTGCACGAATGAGAATAAGTTTCGAACAAGCCATTGCAGCGTTAATAAAAGAAAATGTATCGGCAATCAATTAAATTAAAATGAGTAGAATTCTCCATCTGCATAGAAGCTAAGATAAGACAAAATTGTATTACATTTTCTTGATCATGGCTTCTTTAATAAGATCATTATAAACTAGTATAACCTATTCACAACGCATAAAAGTATATGTTACTTAATTTAAAAAGTTTACGTATGAAGTTTTAAGACTATGAACCTTAAATTCTTAAAAGGTTAAGAGACTTTATTTTTCAAGTTATGGGACTGGATTCTTAAAGGAAGAAATGACTTGATTTAAAAGTATAGAATACTTGATTTGGAAAGTATGGATTTCTTGACATTCTAAAGATAAGAGACTTGAAATTCTAAGTTAAGAAACTTGATTTCTAAAGTTAAGAGACTTGAAGTATTTTGAAAGTATAAGTCTCTTGGTTATAAAAAAATAAATTTGTCTAAGACATAAAGAGTTATAACGGCTTTATGGGAAGTTGGTTATAACAACTTTATGGAAGGTTAAAAGAATGGTTTACTCTAGTGAAGTAAATAAAGGAAAATGACTTGAAAGGAAGAAAGACAAATTGATTTGAAGGCATCAATTGCTTAAGGTTTTAAAGAAAGAAGTCACTTGATTTAGAAGCCTATAAATGTATTTCTAAAAGGTATTGTGACTTGTCTTGAAAAGTAGATATGACTTGATACTACGGTTATTAGTATCTTGGAAGTTTTATATGGAAAAAAGTCATTTTAAAAGAATAAAGGTACATAGTACTTTGGGTTAAATTCCCGGATTTTATAATGACATGTTAGTGCCTTAAGTAAACCAAAATGAGAGTGTATGTAAATAAGGTTAATAAGAAGTTAGGGGATTTCTTAATTTGCTTATGTTATGTATGATAAGCCGGTAGTGCTTATGTTATGTATGATAAGCCGGTAGTGCTTATGTTATGTATGATAAGCCGGTAGTGCTTATGTTAGGTATGATAAGCCCGTAGTGTTTATGTTATGTATGATAAGCCGGTAGTGCTTATGTTATGTATGATATCCGGTTGAGCCAGGTCATGATATTCTTGCGGGGTAAACCCCCGAGTTACTACTTATTCCATGGATTTGCTACCCATGATGCGAGTGCGGCGTTTGTACTATCATGCGCCACCGTGCCCATGCAGGTGAAATAGTCCTATGCGGGTGAAATAGTCCCATGCGAGACGGATGACCTCATTGCGGGTCCACAGGACCTATGCGGGTTAAATAGTCCCATGCGAGGCGGATGACCTCATTGCGGGTCCACATGACCTATGCAGGTGAAATAGTCCCACGAGTAGGATTGCCAAATGACACTATGGGCAGGTGGCCCTAAGTTGATCATAAGCTTCCTATTTTTATGCAGTATACCTTTATGGGCAGTATACCTTTATGGGCAGTATACCCATAGCAATATACCTTTATGGGCAACATACCTTTATGGGCAGTATACCTTTATGGGCAGTATACTTGTATGGGCAGTATACCTGTATGGGCAGACTTATGTGACTTTATCGCGTCCCATAATGGGTCGTAAAGATAAGGCGCCTCCGTAAAGGGCCGGATTATGTTATGCAAGATAAGTAGGTTATATGCTTATGAACTTGATGATTTTTCCTAAGTATGTATGTAAGAATTTGACTATAACTCTTATTGAGAAAAAATAGGAAAAGATAATGATGTACGATTAAGTTCATGAGTTGTAATGGCATGGTAGGATCTGGTATTTACTTCTTATACTTGCCCCTGTCATTCTTTTGTACAGTTATGATCTGATTCGTACCTTATTTCCGTTCCATATTCGCACTGTACTTGTTATACCGTATTTCGAGTATGTACGTGGGGCGTCGTGAAAATTTGAACTTGTAATTAAGGCTTGGCGAATTATTTTTGTTCACAACACGGTTAGAGTCGTTTTCGATAAACGTTTCCGACTTTCGTAGGAAAATTCCGGCTATGCCATTTTTATTTTTGCGGATTTTTCCGAGAGGCGAAACATTTTGGACCAACAAGAGGGTAAACTTGTCACCCTCTCATTGGTTAGGCTTAGCGGTAAAGGCCAAAGTGTGGTTAAAGTGGTCAAGGGTTGGTAGGATATTTTGTGTGTAGTTGGTTAAGGTGCACTTGGCAAGATCTTGCCCTACACTTGCCTTGCACTTGGCAAGATCTTGGCCATTGGTTGGCCTTTGCTAGACCTATAAATACCCCTCTTTGATGACTTCTTCATCCATTCCTAAAATATTTCTAAGTGTTAAAATCCTCCCTCTCTTAGTAGTGTTCTCGCCCAACACCATCCTCCCCTTGCCGAGAGCCCTTCCTCCTCTCGTGGTGCTAGCCGTGGGTACCCCTAGCCTAGTTGTCTTCGTATAATACCCTCCTCTTGTTAGAAATACTCTCAAAAGTATTGTTATAATGCCCAAATTACCTTAGCCGATACCTTGTAGTATTCTAAGGTTATACTTATCTGAAAAGCCCGAAATACTATTATACTTCCCTTCCGTCACAAAACCGAAACCCTAAGGAAAATCTCCATGGTTAGTTGGATTAATAAGTAGAAGTTGGTTAGAACTTCTAAGGGTTCTTGGAGCTGGTCTGAGCGCAATGAGCAGGAGCTAAACCTTGCTCGGATCGACATTTAAACTCGGATAATTATGGGCTTATCGAGGTAAATATCTTGTCCTCTATTGTAATTGGAAATTACATGATTGTTAGACTATATACTTGAAGTATACTATATATAGAATCGAACGTTGTTATCGGCAATGTCTTTTGACTTAAGCACAATTATAAGAAACCTTTTGAAGAAGTCTTGTTTTTACATAGGATCAGACATGAGACTTGTGTAGCTTTTACGTGAGGTAGAATAGTGCACTACCGGATTAAACGTATAACCCCCCCCCGGTTGGCTTGGAAGCCCGATAGAGAGAGAGATTTACGCTGCATGGGGAAGTCACGAATTTTCTACGTAGAATGTTCTACGAAGGGATCTAAATGTTAATAAGCGCCTTGTGGCCTTATAGGTTGAAGTACTACGTGTGGCGTGATCTACTTGGCTTAAAGGAGTAGCGCGGTTGGAAGTACTTGGAGCGTTTTGCTATTAGTCGATACTGTCGCGAGGTATGTGAACCTCTTCCTATCTCTTCTAGCATGATATGTGTGAACTATGTAGACTGAGACGCATACGTGCTAAATGTATTTGATTGGTTTAAAACATAAAGTGTTATAACGGCTTTATGGGAAGTTGGTTATAACAACTTTATGTTGGTAAGAAAATACTTGTGGCTTTTTGTTATACCAGTATTTCAGTATGCGTGGGACGTAGAAAAATTTGAACTTGTGATTTAGGCTTGGCGAATTCTTTTGTTCACAACACCCGATTAGAGTCGTTTTTCGACGAAACGCTTTCACACTTCGTAGGGAATTTCGGATATGTCATTTTTAATTTTTATGGATTTTTCCGAGAGACGAAACATTTTGGATCAACAAGAGGCGACACTTGTCACCCTCTCATTGGAACACCTTGGGCGGTAAAGGGGTTGGCGAATGGCCATTGTTTAGTCAGGGTTGGTAGGATATTTTGGTGGTAGATGGATAAGGTGCACTTGGCAAGATCTTGCCCTACACTTGCCTTGCACTTGGCAAGATCTTGCCATTGGTTGGCCTTCACTTGACCTATAAATACCACCCCTTTGAAGACTAATTCATCCACAAAATTGCCTAAGTCTTGAAAGCTTCTTCCTCCCCTTAGTGTAGTGTCTTGGCGAGAGCCCCTCTTCCCTCGTCGAGAGTTTCCCCTAGTGGGGTAGGCCGAGGGTATACACCCCTACTGGGGTGCTAGTGGGTACCCCTAGCCTAGTTGTTTCATTATAATACCCCTCTTGGTAGAAATACTCTCAAAAGTATTGTTATAATGCCCAAATTACCTTAGCCGTATACCTTGTAGTATTCTAAGGTTATACTTATCTGAAAAGCCCGTAAATACTATTATACTTCCCTTCACCACAAAACCGAAACCCCAAGGAAAATCTCCATAGTTAGTTGGAGTATTAAGTAGAAGTTGGTTAGAACTTCTAAGGGTTGTTTGAGCGGCCTGAGCGCACGGAGTAGGAGCTAAACCTTGCTCAGGATCGACATTTAAACTCGGATAATTATGGGCTTATCGAGGTAAATATCTTGTCCCCCTATTGTAATTGGAAATTATATGTTGTTAGATTATATAGTTGAAGTATACTATATATAGATCGAACGTTGTTATCGGCAATGTCTTTTGACTTAAGCCTGAATAATAAGAAACCTTTTCGAAAGAAGAGTACTGAACTGTATTTACATAGGACTGTATTATAGTAGACTTGTGTAGCTTTTCTGTGGGGTAGAATTGTGCACGTCCGGATTAAACGTATAACCCCCCCTGGTTGGCTTGGTAGCCGGCCCGATAGAGAGAGATTTACGCCTGTGTGGGGAGGCGCCGAATTTTCGTAGAATGTTCTACGATAAGATCTAGATGTTAATAGCGCCTTGTGGCCTTATAGGTTGAAGCATCGCGTGTGGCGCGATCTACTTGGCTTAGGAGTAGCCACGGCTGAGGTACTGGAGCGTTTTGCTATTAGTCGATACTCGTCGCGAGGTATGTGAACCTCTTCCTATCTCTTCTAGCATGATATGTGTGAACTATGTAGTACGGTAGACGCATATGCTAAATGTATTTGATTGGTTTAAAACATAAAGTGTTATAACGCTTTATGGGAAGTTGGTTATAACTTTATGTTGGTAAGAAAATACTTGTGGTTTTAGAATGTAACTGATTTGAACTATAAGCGCTTGTTATGTGTTAATAAAGAACTTGAAGTATTTCAAAAGATTTTTGAATCATTTGAAAGAAGAAGTAATACTTGGTTTTTGAAAACTTAAGAGTTATACTAGCTTTATGGGAAGTTAGGTAATAACGGCTTAAGAATGTTTTCTTGATTCGAAATCGAATGTATCGACAAACCATCGCGTTAATAAAAGGAAATGTTTTAACAGATTAAGTATTATTAAAACCAGAGAAACTTCCATCCGCATAAGCTAAGATGAGACAAAATGATATTTCCTACATCATGGTCTTTGTAATAAGATTGTTATAAACAAGAATATCCTACTCACATATAAGGCTTATGTTTCTCGATAGTTTAAAAGAGAGAATTATATTCTTAAATGAATAAGACTATGAACTACTTAAACCTTTCTAAAATAAGAAACGTGAACATTTGAAATTAGGCAAACTTGGGCGTTTGGATAATAATGTTGTTACTTGATTTTACAAAGATAAGTGTTTTGATTCACTTCAAAAGATAATCACTCTATTTTCATATACTACGGTATTGTGTGACTTTTGTGAAAGTAACGTATCTTTTAAAAGTTAATGTATGAAGTACTTTGGGGATAGAAACCCGAACATGTTGACACGTAGTAGAAAGTACCTTATGTGTGAATAACTTGATTGTATTGGTTTGTGATAGCCTTGTAATACCTTTGTGTTGATTTGATAAGTAATCATATTAGGATGCTACGTGTGTTAGTATTCGTGATGTTTGTGTAAAGGGCTTTCCTCGATTGTGCTTATGTTGTTTAAACGTTAAACCGTTATGTTGGTATTATACCACTCACCGTGTTTCAGGGGTTAAGTTGCCTCCGACGCGGGTAGACTCGCGTGATGCAGGACCATGATTCGAGAATACCTCATGCGGGTCCCGGGGCCTATGCGGAGCTACGAGAGTTCGAGTGTTAGTGCGCGGCCTTTATGGTCATGCGGTCTATGTGGCCATGCGATGCGAGTCCGATTTACGCCGGAGTAGCTACCTCGATGCGGGTTATACCTCACGCGGGCCTATGAGATTGGCCTATGCGGAGTCGCGGAGTTCGTGGCTAGACGCGCACATTTGATATTGCGGGCGAAACCAGCCTTTGATCATGTGGCGTTCAGACAGATATCATGATACGATTTATGACCTTGTTAGTACTGGTGTTAGTAGTCGCTATGCCTTCGCATTTACCTGCATCGTTTTATTTGGACACAGCGGACTGCTGTTCATGTGTATTCCTTGGTGCTTTATATATCATAGATCGCCGTGGCGGAAGGTATTCCACGCATGATTGATGTTGTGGGCATGAGACCCATTGCTATATTGGAGTGATGACTTTGAGGCGTGAGTCCCCGACTTGATATGATCGCTATTTATTTGTGAATCGTAGTTTGGTTATCATACATGTCTCCGCTTTATATAGACTACTATGATTTCATTTCTGATTTTTCGATTTCACATACTTGCACTGCCAGATCGACTTCCGGCCAGTGCGTTCATGCCGCAGGTAAAGGTACACCAGTCGTTGATCCTCGCTCTTAGGGTCACAGTTCAGCGTTGGGAAGCTCCGTTCCTCCAGAGGCTTATCTTGGTATAGTCCCCTGTTGTTGTAGGTGCTTACATTCAGGGGTATGACGGGGCCCTGTCCCGTCGTTGTTGTCATATCATTCGTAGAGGTCTGTAGTACTGTTGTGGGCAGAAATTGTAAGAGGGTTTGTAAAAAGGATTAAACTGTTCATGTTGAAAAAGTTGTTATTTACATATATGCCGAAAGGCAAGTTTTCCTCGACATCGTTTTTGTACTTCATTTGTTTCATGTATGTGTTTTATGTTCCGCTGATTACTCTGATGTTGTATCACTAGGGTGCCCGGGGTAAGGCACCAGTCACGGGCCCAGGTTCGGGTCGTGACAAAGTGGTATCAGAGCAGTTAATCCTCGGAAAGTGTCATGCACCGTATCGGTAGAGTCTTGATTATCGGTGTGCACCACACCAATGATCGTGAGGCTATAGGATATTTAGGATCGGTTTCTATTCTTCTCACTCCGAGATCGTGCCTTAGAGCCGTGTTGTAAGTCGACCTCTAACGTATTTCTTTCCTTACCGCTATGCCTCGCAGGGCAACCCGCCCGGAGGGCAAGACAGAGGCGAGCCGCGAGCAGAGTCTGAGGGTTACGTGGGCACAGCCCAATTATCGCCAGGTGGTGCTTCATTCGGGAGTTCTGCGACGCCACTAGCCCAGAGAGTTTAGCACGGCGGCAGCAGCCTCCTACCGCGCCATGATATTTGAACCTTCGCCCACGCAGAACAGAGAATATAGATTTCAAGCGAGGCGACCGTACTAACTATGGATTTGACTACGAGAGAGTATACCATGTACCGCGAGTCTTGATGAATATCAACGAAGGTTGTGCAAAAGTAAGTTCTTGATTAGGCGAGCATGGCACGTATGCGGGCTTATGCAATGGCCGAGAAACGTAGAGATCGGCGGTTAACGGCGATGCAGAAGAGGCCGAGCAAGAAGGCCCTTTGGTAACTTTCGAGGCGAGTCGCCTCACCAAAGCAGATCGATTATGCGCATCCACGGTGCGTAAAGGTCCTCCGCGGTGGTTCGTGACGCTCGGTATGCAGGAGTTGGTCGAGCTCAGAGCTTCCGTTCACAATACACGGGGTTCCCATCCGATTCGCTTTTTCTCATCAGCGCATGTGCGCCATCTCGGGAATGTCGTCTTTTAGTTGGTACTTGTTGTACCTATCACCGCAGTGGTCCGATGTCGAAAGAGTGTCCTTGCGGAGGACTTAGCCTTCAGGATCGGTGGTAGTTCGTCATCTTCCTTAGCTGCGCTCACTAGGCGTGTTTGATTAGAACGACTCGGAGTAAAGCGATGATTCGTGTATATCTTTAACCTCTGTGGTTTAGTATGTGATAAGGTGAGTATACCTTAAGTGTTATATTCGATAGCATTGTGTAAATGGTGATTAGAAATCTTGGTTAGTTAACCAAGTAAGATTTGGGGGATAGAGAAAGTGTGAGCCTTAGAGTGTTATACGTAGAGACCTTAGAGGTAAGGCCATCTCGAGTAAAAGATGTATTGTTTATGTTTGACCCTTATAGGAGTGCATAGTGCACGTGAGTTATGTTTGTGGGATTAGTCCTCGAGTAGTGTGGAATGAAAGAGGTAGTTGAGCTAAGAAGACCGCCAGGTTTTCGTAGCGTGATTAGTGAGAGTTTTCCTTCGCGAGCTAGCGTGCGCGGCCTTGGGTCGGGTTGAGGCCACGCCATGGGTCAACCCGCGGCATGTTTAGTGCGGGTCAGTTTGTGGTGGTCCCGCCTTGTGGTAGGTCACGAGGGTGTTAGGCCCGAGTTTAGTTAACCAACGACGATTTCATGGACGATTCGACCCGAGTTGGGCCGGCGAGGTCACCGTGTTGTCTTCTAGCAAAGACCGCTTACTCGGCAGAGGTTATGCGAGATGATATATCGTAAAGGTCAGGCTCCACGAGGTGCCTACCTTCACCTTATGTCGAGTGGAGCCTGTGTTACTGCTTTCTTTTCCGGAGGTTTTACCGCAAGGTTAGAACTCAAGTAAGTCTCGAATCACATTCGCCTCGCCAGTGTTTGATTTCGTGGATAGTTGAGAATTGTTGTCTCTGTTGAAGGAGTGTTTAGCCTACCGATAGATGAGGAGATTTACGCCATTGCGTGGGGAGGTGCCGAATTTTCTCGTAGAATGTTCTACGATAAGATCTAGATGTTAATAAGCGCCATGGCCTTATAGGTTGAAGATCAAAGCGTGGCGCGATCTACTTGGCTTAAGGAGTAGCCGACGACTTGAGGTACTTGGAGCGTTTTGCTATTAGTCGATACTCGTCGCGAGGTATGTGAACCTCTTCCTATCTCTTCTAGCATGATATGTGAACTATGTAGTACAGAGACGCATATGCTAAATGTATTTGATTGGTTTAAAACATAAAGTGTTATAACGGCTTTATGGGAAGTTGGTTATAATGACTTTATGTTGGTAAGAAAATACTTGTGGTTTTAGAAGGTAGCGATTTGAACTATAATCGCTTGTTATGTGTTAATAAAGAACTTGAAGTATTTCAAAAGATTTTTGAATCATTTCGAAGTTAAGTAATACTTGGTTTTGAAAACTTAAGAGTTATACTAGCTTTATGGGAAGTTAGGTAATAACGCTTAAGAATGTTTCTTGATTCGGAAATCGTAATGTGTATCGACAAACCATCGCGGCATTAAAAGGAAATGTTTTAATGATTAAGTATTATTAAAACCAGAGAAACTTTCATCCGCATGAAGCTAAGATGAGACAAAATGATATTTCCTACATCATGGTCGTAATAAGATTGTTATAAACAAGAATATCCTACTCACATATAAGGCTTATGTTTCTCGGATAGTTTAAAAGAGAGAATTATATTCTTAAATGAATAAGACTATGAACTACTAAACCTTTCTAAAATAAGAAACGTGAACATTTGAAATTAGGCAAACTTGACGTTTGGATAATAATGTTGTTACTTGATTTTACAAAGATAAGTGTTTTGATTCACTTCAAAAGATAATCACTCTATTTTCATATACTACGGGTATTGTGTGACTTTTGTGAAAGTAACGTATCTTTTAAAAGTTAATGTATGAAGTACTTTGGGGATAGAAACCCGAACATGTTGACATATAGTAGAAAGTACCTGTGTGAATAACTTGATTGTATTGGTTTGTGATAGCCTTGTAATACCTTCGTGTTGATTTGATAAGTAATCATATTAGGATGCTACGTGTGTTATGATTCGTGATGTTTGTGTAAAGGGCTTTCCCCGATTTGTGCTTATGTTGTTTAAACGTTAAACCGTTTATTATGTTGGTATTATACCACCACCGGTGTTTAGGGTTAAGGCGCCCTCCGACGCGGGTAGACTCGCGCGATGCAGGACCATGATTCGAGAATACCTATGCGGTCCCGGGGCCTGCGAGCTACGAGTTCCGTGTTAGTGTGCGGCCTTTATGGTCACGCGATGCATGTGGCCATGCGATCGCGAGTCGGGGCGACGGGAGTAGCTACCCCGACGGGGTTATACCTCATGCGGGCCTATGAGATTGGACTACGCGGAGTCGCGAGTTCGGTGGCTAGACGCGCACATTTGATATTGCGCGAGGCCGCCGATTATATAGTGCGGTCTAGAAAGACCTCGTGATATAATTTATGGCATTTTTGATGCGCTGGTCTTAGTAGTCGGCTATGCCTTCGCATTTACCCCGTATGGTTCTATTGTGATGGATTGAGGCGTGAGTCACGACTTGACACGCATCGCTGATTTATTGAGAATCGTAGTTTGGTTATCATACATGTCTCCCGCTTTATTTAGACTACTATGATTTCATTTACGATGTATTTTCGCCACATACTTGCCAGTTATCGACCTCCTTCGGGGTCGCTCATGCCGCAGTAAAGGTACACGATCGTTGATCCTCGCTCTTAGGGTCACGGTCGGCGTTTGGGAAGCTCCGTTCCTCCGAGGCTTATCTCGCATAGTCCTCGTTGATTGTAGATGCTTACATTCGTGGTATGGCGTGGCCCTGTCCCATCGTTGTTGTCATATCATTCTTAAAGGTCCGTAGTAATCGTATGGCGAGTGGTAGAAAGGATGTAATCGTTCAAATTGTTATTTATATATACCGACAGAACTGCTTTTGGTTAGCCTGTCTTCTTATTTCACCGTCTTATTACATTGGTTTCATGTATTATCTTTATGTTTCGATTACTGCGATGTTGTATCACTAGGGTGCCCGGTAAGGCACGATCCACGGGCCGAACGGTCGTGACAAAAGTGGTATCGAGCGCTTAATCCCTGGAAAGTGTCTACGCACCGTATCCGCAGGTCTTGATTATCGGTGTGTTGTGCACACCAATAATCGTGAGGCTATAGGATATTTAGGATTGGTTTCTATTCTTCTCACTCGAGATCGTGCCTTAGAGTCGTGTAAGTTGGACCTCTAACGATTTCTTTCCCTACCGCTATGCCTCGCAGTAGGCAACCCGCCCAGAGGCAAGGCAGCGGCGGAGCCGCGAGTAGAGTATGCAGGGTTACGTGGGCACAGGCCCAATCATCACCTGGGGTGGTGCTTCATTCGGGGAGTTTTGCGACGTCACTAGCCCCAGCAGAGTTTAGCACGGCGGCAGCAGTTCCTACTGCGGCCATGATGTTTGAACCTTCAGTTCCACGACAGGGAACAGAGAATATAGATTTCAAGGAGGCGACCCTGTATTTGACTACCAGAGAGTATACCGATGTACCGCGAGTCTTGATGAATATCAACGAGAAGGTTGTGCAAAAGTAAGTTCTTCAGTTAGGCGAGCATGGCACGTATGCGGGCTTATGCGCAGCAGGCCGAGAAACGTAGAGATCGACGGGTTAACGAAGAACAGCAGAAGAGGGCCAGAGCAGCAAGGTCCTTTGGTAACTTTCGAGGCGAGTCGCCTCACCAGCAGATCAGATTATGCGCATCCACCAGTGCAGAAAGGTCCTCCACAGGGTTCAGAACGTTCGGGGTATGCAGGAGTCGAGCTCGAGCTTCCGCTCACAACACACGGGCGTTCCACCATCCGATTCGCTTTTTCTTAGTGTTCGCGGTGGCAGCGCCATCTCGGGAATGTCATCTTTAGTTGGTACTTGTTGTACTATGACCGCCGTGGTCCGATGTCGAAAGAGTGTCCTCGCGGAGGACTTAGCCTTCGAGGATCGGGTAGTTTGTCATCTTCCTGGCCATGCGCCTACGGGCAGTTTGATTAGAACGACTAAGGAGTGAAACAAAGAGATTCAGTATATCTTTAACCCTCAGAGCTTTGTATACATGATAAGGTGAGTATACCTTAAGTGTTATGTTCAGATACCATGAGTGTTTATTGTGTTTAGAAATCTTGTTAGTTAACCAAGGAAGATTTGGAGGATAGAGAAGGTGCAGCCTTAGAGTTTTATACGTAGAGACCTTAGAGGTAAGGCCATCTCGAGTAAAAGACGTATGTTTATGTTTGACCTTATAGGAGTGCATAGTGCACGTGAGCTATGTTTACGGATAAGTCCCCGAGTAGTGTGGCATGAAAGAGGGTAGTTGAGCTAAGAAGACCGCTAGGTTTTCGTAACGTGATTAGTGAGTTTTCCTTCGAGAGCTAGCGTTTAGCCGCTGCGGTCGGGTTGAGGCCACGCCGCGTCAACCCGCGCATGTTTGGTGGGGGTCGGTTGTGGTGGTCCCGCCTTGTGGTAGGTTCACGAGGTGTTAGGCGAGTTTAGTTAACCAACGACGAATTCATGGACGATTCGACCGCAGTCGCCGGCGAGGTCACCGCCTTGTCTTCTAGCAAAAACCGTTTACTCGGCAGAGGTTATGCGAGATGATATATCGTAAAGGTTGTAAGGTTGCGAGGTGCCTACCTTTACCTTATGGCGCGCATGGAGTCCAGTGGCTGTTTTGGTTTCGGAAGTTTTACCAAGCAGGTTAAGAACTCGCGAGTCTCAGACCGATCGCCCTCGGCTGGTGTGTGGATTTGAGGGTAGTTGGGGATTGTTGTCTCCGTGGAGGAGTGTTTAAACTACCATTTCAATGTTCGGATGTCGCCTTATAAAGCCTCAGGGCGGATGTAAGTCGCGGTCGATTGGTTCGATGTTGGCAAGATTCAAATGGTTGGTTCAGCTTTTTTCCACAGATCGTGGATAGGGTAAAGCTTGTCTAGAAGAGGTTCGCGGCTGAGAAATCGTGCGGATAATCGGCGACGCGCCAGAGTTCGTGTCGACGGTCGGTCTTCGAAAGTACCACCGGGTCAGGTGACGAGTTTTGGAAAACAGAGGAACTTAGCCCGAGTTACTTTGGACCCTTTGAGTTCAGTGAAGAATAGGCGGGTTTCTATATGTTAGCATTTGCCGTCCGACTTAGGAGACGATGCGTCGGTCTTTTCAGATTGATATGATCGTGAAAGTATCGAAGATCCATCGAGTGTTCCCGTTAATAATGACCACGTTAGAGATAGTAACCCGAGTTTTGGAACAAGAAGTATCGTAAATGTGGTAAGAGTTCGAGTATACGACAACCTCGTGGATCGCAGTGCGGCCGGTACCATTTGTTGGGTCGCGGAGTGACACTAGAACCTCGCGCAAAGTGACAAAAGTGGTATGCTTTATGATGTTAGAGGTGCTTCCGTGACTTGGATATAAGTATTTTCTTGTGATTGTTTCGGTGGCCATGTGTGACAGATTGTTCTCGTAAGTATAGTAGTGAAGACTATACCGGCGCACGCTTGTTTCGAGACACAGAAGGAACATTCGACGAATGTTTCGAGGAGAATGTTATACCGTATTTCCAGAGTATGCACGTGGGACGACGAGAAAATTTGAACTTGTAATTAAGGCTTGGCGAATTATTTTTGTTCACAACACCCTGCTAGAGTCGTTTTGACTAAACGCTTCCACCTTTCGTAGGGAAAATTCGGCTATGCCATTTTTATTTTCATGGATTTTTCCAGAGGCGAAACATTTTGGACCAACAAGAGGCGACACTTGTCACCCTCTCATTAGTTAGGCAGGCGGTAAAGGGTGGCGAAAGTGTGGTTAAAGTGGTCAAGGGTTGGTAGGATATTTTGTGTGTAGTTGGTTAAGGTGCACTTGGCAAGATCTTGCCCTACACTTGCCTTGCACTTGGCAAGATCTTGGCCATTGGTTGCCTTTGCTAGACCTATAAATACCCCTCTTTGATGACTTCTTCATCCATTCCTAAAATATTTCTAAGTGTTAAAATCCTCCTCTCTTAGTAGTGTTCTCGCCCAACACCATCCTCCCCTTGGCCGAGAGCCCTTCCCCTCCTTGTGGTGCTAGCCGGGGGTACCCCTAGCCTAGTTGTCTTCGTATAATACCCCCCTCTTGTTAGAAATACTCTCAAAAGTATTGTTATAATGCCCAAATTACCTTAGCCGTATACCTTGTAGTATTCTAAGGTTATACTTATACGTAAAGCCCATAAATACTATTATACTTCCCTTTCGTCACAAAACCGAAACCCTAAGGAAAATCTCCATGGTTAGTTGGAGTAATAAGTAGAAGTTGGTTAGAACTTCTAAGGGTTGTTTGGAGGCCTGAGCGCACGGAGTAGAGCTAAACCTTGCTCAGATCGACATTTAAACTCTGATAATTATGGGCTTATCGAGGTAAATATCTTGTCCTCTATTGTAATTGGAAATTACATGATTGTTAGACTATATAGTTGAAGTATACTATATATAGAACTGAACGTTGTTATCGCAATGTCTTTTGACTTAAGCCCGAATTATAAGAAACCTTTCGAAAGAAGAGTAATGAACTGTTTTTACATGGATCGTATTACGAGACTTGTGTATCTTTTCGTGAGGTAGAATTGTGCACGTCCGATTAAGCGTATACCCCGGTTGGCTTCGTAGCGGCCCGATAGAGAGGAGATTTACGCCGCCATGGGAGGTGGCCGAATTTTCTAGAATGTTCACGGCGGATCTAAATGTTAATAAGCGCCTTGTGGCCTTATAGGTCAAGTACTACGTGTGGCGCGATCTACTTGGCTTAAAGGAGTAGCCAAGCTGGAAGTACTTGGGCGTTTTGCTATTAGTCGATACTCGTCGCGAGGTATGTGAACCTCTTCCTATCTCTTCTAGCATGATATGTGTGAACTATGTAGTACGGTAGACGCATACGTGCTAAATGTATTTGATTGGTTTAAAACATAAAGTGTTATAACGGCTTTATGGGAAGTTGGTTATAACAGCTTTATGTTGGTAAGAAAATACTTGTGGCTTTTAAAAGGTAACTAATTTGAACTATAACTGGCTTGTTATGTGTTAATAAAGAACTTGAAGTATTTCAAAAGATTTTGAATCATTTTGTTAAGAGGTAATACTTGATTTTTTTAGAAAACTTAAGAGTTATACTAGCTTTATGGAAAGTTAGGTATAACGGCTTAAGAATGTTTTATCGATTTTGGAAATCGTAATGTGTATCGACAAACCATCAATACGTTAAAAGGAAATGTTTTTAATAATTAAGTATTATTAAAACCAAGAGAAACTTCCATCTGCATAGAAGCTAAGATGAGACAAAATGATATTTCCTAGATCATGGTCATTAGAATAAGATTGTTATAAACAAGAATATCCTACTCACATATAAGACTTATGTTTCTCGATTGTTTAAAGGAGAATTATATTCTTAAATGAATAAGACTATGAGCTAAACCTTTCTAAAATGAGAAACTTGAACATTGGAAATTAGGCAAACTTGAACATTGGAAAAGAATGTTGCTACTTGATTTTACAAAGAGAAGTAATTGATTTACTTTAAAAGATAATCACTCTATTTTCATATACTACTGGTATTGTGTGGTTTTGGTGAAGTAACGTATCTTTTAAAGATTTAATGTATGAAGTACTTTGGGGATAGGTACCCAAACTTGTTAGTAAAGTACCTGTGTGAATAACTTGATTGTATTGGTTTGTGATAGCCTTGAAATACTTTCTTGTTGATTTGATAAGTAAGCATGTTAGGATGCTACGTGTTAGTATCTTGTGATTATTATGTAAGGGGGTCACTCTTATCAGGCTTACGTTGTCAAACGTTAAGCCCGATGCATCTTTATTGTATCACATACCCTTTGACTTATTATACAGGGCTTGCCACCCTTGATGCGGTCTATACGGCCTGCGCAAATCCTCGTGACTACGCGAGCGCGGAGCTCCAGGATTGATCATTCCGGTGTTTAGCCCGATGCGGGGATTCCTATGCGATGTTGAGACTATGCGGTCTTTTGAGACTATGCGGCTGCGGAGCCTAGGCGGATACCGAGGGTTAGGTGCGCCTTCACGCGGTATACCTCGAGCGGTCCGGGGACCATGATTCGAGGAATACCTCATGCGGTCATGTGTGACCTATGCGAGTGCGGAGTTCGAGGGATAGACGCGCACAATGATATTGCGGGTGAGTGGCGCCTTCGACATGTGGTGCGATGCAGAAAGACCTCGTGATATAATTTATGGCATTTTTGGTACGCTGGTCTTAGTGAGTCGCTATGCCTTCGCACTTACCGTATGGTTCTATTGTGATGGATTGAGGGCGTGAGTTCTGACGGATACGCATCGCGATTTATCGAGAAGCGTAGTTTGGTTATCATACATGTCTCCCGCTTATTTAGACTACTATGATTTCATTTACGATGTATTTTCGCCACATACTGTACCGCCAGACCGACTTTCGGCCGCGCTCATGCCGCAGTAAAGGTACACCGCCGTTGATCTCGCCTTAGGGTCACATTCAGCGTTTGGGAAGCTCCGTTCCTCCGAGGCTTATCTTGGTATAGTCCCCGTTGATTGTAGATGCTATTCGTGGTATGGCGGCCCCGTCCCGTCGTTGTTATCATATCATTCTTAAAGGTCCGTAGTATCGCATGGGCGAGTGGTAGAAAGGGATGTAATCGCTCAAATTGTTATTTATATATACCGACAGAACTGCTTTTGGTTAGCCTGCCTTCTTATTTCACCGTCTTATTACATTGGTTTCATGTATTGTCTTTATGTTCATTGATTACTCGATGTTGTATCACTAGGGTGCCCGGTAAGGCACGATCAGCCACGCCCCGAACGGTCGTGATAAGACCGATTTCTTGGGGCTACGTTCATGTCCGCAGTTTAGGTACACGATGTGGATCCGCGAGCTTAGGATCCCGGTTCAAGATTTTGAGATGGCTCTAATGTTCCGAGCTTGTCATGGATACGATATGTATATTCGTGGTACAGCGGGCCTTGTCCCGTCGTAGTATTTGTCCAAAAATATTAGAGGTCTATAGTCATATCTTGTGGATTGGGTTGGAAAAAAAGATGTAAATCGCTTTTGGTCAGATATGTATATATATATGTCTGAGGTAGCCTTATCGGCTAACCATTTGTTTATGTCTTGTTGAATTAATTTAAAAGTTTTATGTATGTTCGTGATTATCTCTCGATGTATACTGTAGGGTGCCTGTGTAGGCACGCCGCGCCTTGGCCTGCCGTGACAAAAGTGGTATCGAGCAGCTTGTCACGACTGCCCGGCCCGTGATCGTGCCTTACCCGGGACCCAAGTAGTCATACATCGTAGTAATCAATGAATATAAAAACAAGACATGAAACGCTTGTAAAATGAGACACGCTTTTATGTGAGAAAATGTCGCCTTCGGCATATATATATAAACATAGTTTTGCAGTTACATCCCAACTGCATAATAGACTACAGCACTTAAGAAGATAAACAACTATGGCGACAGTGGCCCGCCATACCCGAATGTACAAAACTATATACAACAACAGGGAGATCATACCCAAAAGTCGAGCCTCCGAGAAGATGGAGCTCCCGACACCAAAGCAAAGAGATCCTAAGGATGTGGATCTAGCACTGCTGCCCTTACCGCATTTAACGCAGCCCCAGAAGGAGGCCGATAACAGTACCAAGTATGTGAAATCAGAAAGGACTTAAATGAAATCAAAGTATTTAAAACCATTTGCAAATACAATTCAATTGCACATAGTGCCATATCACAAACAAGAACAATAATAGGTAAATCAGAATGTGTCATTTCTAGGCGCGAATGATCGGGCAAGGCCAATCGCCCATAGTATCATTATGCGTGCCTAATCATGGACTTCCGCATCCGCATAGTCACACATGCACCCGCATGAGGTATTCTCGCATCGGGGTAGCTAACCCGGTACTCTCCCGACTCTCGCACCGCATAGTCTCAATAGACCGCATAGTCACATTGCACCACATAGGCATCCCCGTGACGGATAAAACACCGAATGATCAATCTCGAACTCCGCAGCCGCATAGTCACATGCATCGATAGGCCGTATAGACCGCATCAAGGGTGGCAAGCCCTGATAACAAGTCGAGGGGTAGGTGATATAATAACAAGATAATCGATTTACTGCTTAGCAACGTAAGCACAACAAGAATGCCCCTTTCACAACATCACAAGACACTAACACACGTAGATCATAATAAGTCTATTTATCAAACAATCTTACTACACCTTACATCAATCAATACAAGGTTTTTATAAACAAATAAGTAATCCCTTTTATCTTTCTTAAGTTGTTATACCTAACTTCCCATAAAGCTAGTATAACTCTTAAGCTTTTGTTTAAAACCAAATATTTCTCTTCGTTAAAAATGATTCAGATTTTTTGAAATGCATCAAGATCTTTATTATTCAGGCTTAAGTCACAAGACATTGCCGTAAGTATTATTCAGGCTTAAGTCAAAAGACATTGCCGTAATTATTATTCAGTTAACACTCGTACGTCTATCGTACTATATATATATTTAAAATATCATGCTCAAGAGTATAGGAAGAATCACATACCTTCTCGCGAAATCCACCGCCAAGTCGAATATGTCGCGTACAGAGAATCAATTATAATAGTCAAATACGTCTATCAACGTCTAGACTATTCTGTAAATAGTTCTAAGTAGAGGGTTCTCTATTCTACGGAAAATTGGGCAGCACTTCCCTACCCGCCAAGCTACTCAAGTTCATCGTGAAAACAAATATATGTAAGTACAGTTCAATTATTCTTCTTTTATACCCTTCTACTGTGATAACAGTTCAATTCTATTCATTAAAGTTCTTTCATATCTTATACTCAAGTCTTAACTATTCTTATATGTAATATCCAATTATAATAGAAGGACAAGAGTATTTACCTCGATAAGCCCAAAATTATCCAAGTTAAATGTCGCTCCTGAGCAAGGTTTAGCTCTAATTTGTACGCCCGATAGCTCCAAGAACCCTTAGAAGTTCCAAACAACTTCTACTAAAATACTATAAGGGAAATGGGCTAGGTATTTGGAAGACAACTATCTACCAAGGGAGGGTGTTTCGCCAGGCTAGAGGGAAGGTGTTTCTGCCAGGCTCCTTTAGGGGGAGAGCTCTGGACGAGAAGCTCAAAAGGAGAGGAGGGATTTTAGACTTGGAAAGTTTGATTTGTGGATGAAGAACTCTTCATCTTAAGGGGGGTATTTATAGGTCAAGAAATGGCCAACCAATGGCCAAGATGAAGCCAAGTGCTATGCAAGTGTAGGGTGAGGATTTAGGCAAGTGTCCTTATCCATCTACTACACAAATATCCTACCAACTCCTTGACTTGTGCAAAGGCACAAAAATGTGCCAATCCAAGCCTCAAGTTGTCCCAACGAGGTGACAAGTGTCACCCTCCCGTTGGTCCAAAATATTTCATCTCTCAGAAAAATCCGCAAAAATTAGAAATGACATAGCCGTAATTTACCCTACGCGAGTTTAGTAAAATGTTTCGTCGAAAAACGATTCTTTAAGTGAGTTGTGCATAAACTTTTTCGTCCATAATGCCTAACTAAGGCTAAACTTTTGTACGTACACCCTTACGTACATACTCTGGAAATACGGGGTATAACATTCTCCCCTCCTTAGAAACATTCGTCCCGAATGTTCCCTCCCAAGACGATTAACGATAAAGTACCTCACAACTTATCGGTTTGCAAGTGCCACACATGGCCACAATATAACACTTAAGCAAATACGATAATTAAAAACAAGCAAATAGGAAAGTAGTTACCGGAGGTGTGGAATAAGTGAGATACTTCGCCTCATGTCCTCCTCGCCTTCCCACGTCATCTCCTCCCGAGCCTGCTCGCCACAAGACTTTGACGGCCACGCCCTTGTCCGCAGACGCTTAACTCCGACGATCGATTATCGCTATGGGAATCTCTCACACGATAACCCCTCACACTGACATCGCCAATCGGGTGTACCCTAGATGGATCCCGATACACCTCCTCAAAGATAGAAACGTGAAAGACCGGATGATCCGCCTCCAGATCGGACGGCAGATCCAACTCATAGGCAACCTTGCCTACCTCGCGACAACTGACACCAATGTACTGGGCCGAGTTTCCTTCCTCCCGAATCTCATCACACCCTTCATGGGTGACACCTTCAGAAACCCAATCCTCCACTCGAACTCGGATGCCGACGACGATGATCTGCATATGACTTGCCGACTCGAAGCTGCCAAGAACCGCCTCCCGATAAGCTTCACCTTATCCACCGCTCGCGCACCAAATCGTCCCACCAATCGCACTCGCCTCATCAAACCAACCTATCGGTGATCGCACTTCCTCCCATACAAGGCCTCATAAGGCGCCATCCGAATACCGGAGTGGTAGCTATTATTATACGCAAACTCAACTAGAGGCAAATGATCCTCCTACCCACCGGTCGATAACACAAAGCTCGCAGATATCCTCGCAGTCCGGATAGTGCGCTCTGCTGTCCGTCGCTCGTGGATGGAATGCAAGACTCGTGCTCACCGCGTCCCTAAACCCTTCGAAAGACCTCTGAAGTTAGCCGAAACTGGGCTCCTCATGCGATATGATCGAAATAGGGACTCATGCACCGACGATCTCGGATGTAAAGTCCGCATAATCCTCACCAAAAAGTCGCCCGACGGAAGAAAGTGGGCTGATTTCACCGACTGTCGACGATAACCCAAATAGAATCATGTCTCCTCCGAGTGCGAGGTAATCCCGTGATAAAGTCCATGTTGATCACCTCCCACTTCGGTGCGGATCTCTATCGTCGCAACAAACCACCGGCCTCCGTGCTCTACCTTCACCGCCGACAACACGCATCGAGCTACAAACTCGCAACGCCCTCTTCAAGCCATCCCACCAATACACGATCTAAGGTCGTGGTACATCTTGGTCGACCGACGGATGGAGTAACGCTGCTACGCGGTGCTTCCCATAACTCCGCCAAGTCCCAAACATCCGGAACACACAACCTGCCCTCAAACCTTAGCACCCCATCAGGTGCTACCTCAAAAGGACCCTTGCCCTCACGAAGAGCCGTATCACGATACCGAATCAAAACCGGATCCTCAAACTGTTGCCTCTTCACCTCCTCGACGATGGAAGACTCGGCAACCTCTCGAACTCGAACCCCACTGCTACCAGAATCAATCAAACAGACACCAAGGCTCGCTAACTGATGCAAATCGCGAACCATGCCCCTCCTCTCTGTCTGCACATCTGATAGGCTACCCATCGACCTACGACTGGCGGCATTCGCCACAACATTGCCTTCCCGTGGTACAGATATCGACGTTATAATCCTTAAGCAACTCTAACCACCGTCTCGCCGTAAGTTTAGCTCCTGCCGAAGATATACCGAGGCTCTTGTGGTCTGTAGAAATATCCATGAACCCCATACAAATAGTGCCTCCAGATCTTCAAGGCGTGAATCACCGCTGCCAACTCCAAATCATGGGTGGGGTAGTTCCTCTCATGCTTCTTAAGCTGTCGGGATGTGTACGCTATAACTTTGCCCTGCTGCATCAACACACATCCCAACCCGATGCCTGACGCATCACAATACATGACATAACCGTCTGTACCCTCTGGAAGAGTAAGAACGGGGGCGGTCGTCGCCTCTTTCAAAGAATCGAAACCCCGCCACACGCATCAGTCCATCAAACTTAGCCGCTTCCGAGTCACCTAGTCAATGGGGCGAGATAGAAGCAAACTTCTACGAACCGCGATAATAACTCGCAAGGCCCGTAAAATCGCAAACCTCGTCGAGTAGTAGGTCGAGGCCAAGTCCCGATCGCCGATCTTGGCCGATCCACTCAATACCATCGCCCGGCAATATGCCCAAGAAAAGCCACCGAAGCTAACCAAAACTCACATTTGGAAAACTTGGCGATAATCGTTGTTCGAGAATCGCCTGATAGCCTCAAATGCTCGCATGACGCTCGCCTGAGCGAGAATAAACCATGATATCATCGATGAACACTATCACAAACGTGTCCAAAATGGTTTGAACACTCGCTTCATCAAATCCATGAATACCACCGGAGCATTGGTCAACCCAAAAGACATGACTGAACTCATAATGCCCGCATCGATCCGAATGCGATCCCAGGGACATCCACCTCTCCGACTGCACTGATGATAGCCCGATCGCAGATCAATCTTGAGAAACATCTCGCACTTCGCGGTGGTCGAACAAATCATCAATCCCGGGAAGGGGTATTCGTTCTTAATGGTCACCTTATTCACTTCAGTAATCAACACACATGCGCAGCCCCCGCCCTTCTTCTTCACGAACAATACCGCGCCCCTGGGGAAAAACACTAGGTCCGATGAAGCCCTTCTCCAAAGAAATCTCTCACCGGTCCTTCAACTCTCTCAACTCGGAAGGTGTCATCTGTATGGCGTAATGGAAATAGCCGAGTGTCCGCAAAGACATCAATACAAAACTCTATCTCCTCTCGGGAGGGATACCGAGGTCGCCTGAAACACGCCTGGGAATTCTCGACTCTCGAATCGATCAAAATCGCATCGCGGCCTCGATCAAACACCCGAACGAGATGGTAGATGTACCCTTCGCACCATCTTCCTAGCCTTGAGGTTGGAAATAAACCTACCCTCGCGTCTGATGTTCCTCCCACTCAATAATCGGCTCTCAGAAACTGGAACCGCACTCACTCTCCTC
Organism: Przewalskia tangutica; assembly: GCA_029844215.1. Classification (NCBI taxonomy): domain Eukaryota; kingdom Viridiplantae; phylum Streptophyta; class Magnoliopsida; order Solanales; family Solanaceae; genus Przewalskia; species Przewalskia tangutica. Next base: position 101,242,432 of record CM056720.1, on the reverse strand, counting down.
GCAGCTTACATTGGCATAGCAAGAAGCTAGCCAATCCATGCCCATGATCACGCCGAAATCAGTCATGTCCACTTATCAAGTCGGCTAGTGGTCCGACGATCGCATAAGGTCACCGGACAAGCCCTATATACCCGCCGAGCTACCACCGAATCACCCATCGCGTAGCTACCTCGAAAGTGGTCTATGGACTCGTGCTCATCCCTATCCTACAAGAAACAAGGGAGATATATAGACGCAGTAGAACCGGATCTATCAAGGCATACACATCATAATCGGAGACCGATAAGGTACCGTGATTTACATCGGTGAGGCCTCCCGTCCCGCCTACCGACAAGGCATAAATGCGGTTCTGAGGACCGCTAGAACTGGGACCCGCGCCACGACCTTTGCCGCGACTCCATCGCCCACGAGTACCACTCGCCCGGGCGAGTAATCAGAGGAGATGATGAACCGAATGCACCGTAGCCGAGCCCTACCACCGCCACGCCTGGCCGGACAGTTCTCGCAAAATGACCCTGCTGGCCACAAGTATAGCAAGCTCCCGGAGTAGTACTACAGCTCCTTGAATGGAATCTACCACAATGAACACACTGAGCAGACCTTGATCGGTTAGCACCCTTGCTACCCTGAAAGTCCGAAGTCCTGGGGCCCTGACCTGCCCCCGAATGCTCTGGCTGTACCGAAAACGATGTAGGAGTGCTCTGAGCTGGCTGTGGTGCAAACCTAGACGTCTGCTGAGGTCGTCCTCCCCGAGAACTACCAAAAAATCCGGTCGTCTTGGCCTTCTTCTGATGCTGATATCTGTCGACCCGGCGGTCTCTACGCTCCTCGCATCCCAGTGCATGAGCCTGCATGCGGGTAATATCCATGCCTGGCTGAAGAGCCACACCCGCACAAGACTCGGCCATATAATCATCTAGCCCGGTGACATAGCGATGCACCCTGTCCTCCATATCCGCTACCAATGCAGGGACATATCGAGCCAAAGAATCGAACTCGACATTGTACTCCCTAACTGCGGCGCCCTTCTCGCCGCAGAACAAAAATCGTTTACCCGTGCCTCCTCATCCGCGAGGCAAGAAGTGAGTGAGGAAAGCCTCCGAGAACTCATCCCACGTAGCTGGGGACGCGTGCTCTCCCCGGGATAACTCCCACGAATCAAACCAATCGACTGCGGTATCACGCAGCCGATGCGAACCGAAGATCACGGACTCGGTCTCCGACGCCCTGATCACCCTCATAATCCTTCAGAATCGGATGAACTCCGCGGATCATCCTCCCGCCTCGACGTAAAACTCGCGCGGCTACAACTCAGAAATCTCGTAGCGTCAAACTATCTCGCCTCGTGAACCACGGTACTATCGGGTGGAATGGAATCGCCAGATCCACTGTCCTCATGTTCGCCACGATCTCGCCAATAGTTGGGCCATCTCCTTGTACCCTAACTCCTCCGCCCAGCCGGGACGAGGTGCGGCATCGTGGTCTCGCTGGGCCGGCGACGTCATGGAACTCATTGCCTCGTATAGATCGGGCTCGAGCCCTCGTAACTCTCGGTGTCCTACTAGCAGCTCCCTGCCGCTTTGCCTTCTGGGCCCGGTTGCCTTACGCGAGGCATAATCACATCTGAAAAGGAATACGTTAGAGGGTCCAACTTATAACACGCCTCTAAGGCACGATCTCGAGTGAGAAGAATGGAAACCAATCCTAAATATCCTATAGCCTCACGATTATTGGTGGTGCACAACACACCGATAATCAAGACTTACTAGATACGGCCTGTAGACACTTTCCGAGGATTAATCGCTCGATACCACTTTTGTCACGACTGCCCGTTCGTGGATCGTGCCTTACCCGCACCCAAGTAGTCATACATCGAGTAATCGGAATATAAAACAAGACATGAAACAGCTTGTAAAATGAGACACGCTTTTATGTGAGAAAATGTCGCTTTCGGCATATATATATAAACATAGTTTTGCGATTACATCCCAACTGCATACAATAGGACTACGAGACCTCTAAGAAGATAAAAACTATGGCGGATAGGGCCGCCATACTGAATGTACAAAACTATATACAACAACAGGAGATCATACCCAAAAGTCGAGCCTCGGAGAAGATGGAGCTCCCGACACCAAAGCAAAGAGATCCTAAGGATGTGGATCTAGCACTGCCCTTACCGGCAGATGAACGCACCTCAAGGAGGTCGATAACAGTACCAAGTATGTGAAATCAGAAAGGACTTAAATGAAATCAAAGTATTTAAAACCATTTGCAAATACAATCAGTTTAATTGCACATAGTGCCATATCACAAACAAGAACAATAATAGGTAAACTGTAACAGGTCTTTTCTAGGCCGCGAATGATCGAAGCAAGGCCAATCGCCCATAGTATCATTATGCGTGCCTAATCATGGACTTCCGCAGTCCGCATAGGTCACACACAGACCCGCATGAGGTATTCCTCGCATCGGGGGTAGCTAACCCTGCATTCTCCTCGACTCCGCACCGCATAGTCTCAATAGACCGCATAGTCACAGCACCGCATAGGGCATCCCCGCGACGGATAAAACACCAAATGATCAATCCTGGAACTCCCGCAGCTCCGCATAGTCACATAGACTGCATAGGCCGTATAGACCCGCATCAAGGGTGGCAAGCCCTCGGTATAATAAGTCAAGGGGGTAGGTGATATAATAACAGTACAACTGACTTACCGTTTAGCAACGTAAGCACAACAAGAATGACCCCCTTTCACAACATCACAAGACACTAACACACGTAGCATCATAATAAGTCTATTTATCAAACAATCTTACTACACCTTACATCAATCAATACAAGGTTTTTATAAACAAATAAGTAAACAGTCCCTTTTATCTTTCTTAAGTTGTTATACCTAACTTCCCATAAAGCTAGTATAACTCTTAAGCTTTTGTTTAAAAACCAAATATTTCTCTTCTGTTAAAAATGATTCAGTACTCTTTTGAAATGCATCAAGATCTTTATTATTCAGGCTTAAGTCACAAGACATTGCCGTAAGTATTATTCAGGCTTAAGTCAAAAGACATTGCCGTAATTATTATTCAGTTAACACTCGTACGTCTATCGTACTATATATATATTTAAAATATCATGCTCAAGAGTATAGGAAGAATCACATACCTTCTCGGCGAAATCCACCTGCCAAGTCGAATATGTCGCGCGCAGAGAATCAGCCTATAATAGTCAAATACGTCTATCAACGTCTAGACTATTCTGTAAATAGTTCTAAGTAGAGGGTTCTCTATTCTACGGAAAATTGGGCAGCACTTCCCTACCCGCCAAGCTACTCAAGTCTACTGTGAAAACAGTCATATGTAAGTACAGTTCAATTATTCTTCTTTTATACCCTTCTACTGTGATAACAGTTCAATTCTATTCATTAAAGTTCTTTCATATCTTATACTCAAGTCTTAACTATTCTTATATGTAATATCCAATTACAATAGAAGGACAAGAGTATTTACCTCGATAAGCCCAAAATTATCCAAGTTAAATGTCGCTCCTGAGCAAGGTTTAGCTCCTAATTTGTACGCTCCGATAGCTCCAAGAACCCTTAGAAGTTCCCAACAACTTCTACTAAAATACTATAAGGGAAATGGGCTAGGGTATTTGGAAGACAACTATCTACCAAGGGAGGGGTGTTTCGGCTAGGGCTAGAGGGGGAAGGTGTTTCGGCTAGCTCTTTAGAGGGGGAGAGAGCTCTGGGACGAGACGCTCAAAAGGGAGAGGGAGGGATTTTAGACTTGGAAAGTTTGATTTGTGGATGAAGAACTCTTCATCTTAAGGGGGGTATTTATAGGTCAAGAAATGGCCAACCAATGGCCAAGATGAAGCCAAGTGCTATGCAAGTGTAGGGTGAGGATTTAGGCAAGTGTCCTTATCCATCTACTACACAAATATCCTACCAACTCCTTGACTTGTGCAAAGGCACAAAAAACGTGCCAATCCAAGCCTCAAGTTGCCGTCCAATGAGGGTGACAAGTGTCACCCTCTCGTTGGTCCAAAATATTTCGTCTCTCGGAAAAATCCGCAAAAATTAGAAATGACATAGCCGTAATTTACCCTACGCGAGTTTAGTAAAACGTTTCGTCGAAAAACGATTCTTTTAGTGAGTTGTGCACAAACTTTTTCGTCCATAATGCCTAACTAAGGCTAAGCTTTTGTACGTACACCCTCACGTACATACTCTGGAAATACGGAGTATAACACAGTTAGTCCTCGGAAAGTGTCTACAGACCGTGTCTAGTAGAGTCTTGATTATCGGTGTGTTGTGCACCACATCTATAATCAGGAGGCTGCAGGACATTTAGGGTTGGTTTTCATTCTTCTCACTCTGAGATCGTGCGATAGAGTTGTGTTGTTAGGGTCGTCTCTCTCTAACGAGTTATGTTGATTGCAGCTATGAGAAAGGCAGCAGTGACCCAGAAAGGGCTATATGGATTGCGTATCCAGGTTGGTAATGATTGTAGTATATTTGGTATAATGACATACAACTATACGGAGTTATGTATGAGGGTCATTTATGGGTTGTCTAGAATGATTTTAGATTACCAAGAGTTGGTAAGGACTAACTAGTTACCGGGAAGGTATGAAATAGTTAATGAATTCTCGCCAAGGTCTTATGATTTATTTTAAGATAATTGGAAAAATGATGAGCTGTCTGATAAGGTAGGGAAACCTTAAGAAGTCATGTTAAGAAACTTAATGGAATACCATGTTAATAGATTAAGCTACGTGGTAGGTTTAAGAGAATTGTACGGATGAGGTCCGTATGGAGTAAGTAATGGTTGTTGTGATCAAGACGACATGATTATGGTATTATGAGAAGTTATTGTACCCGTTTACGGGGGGACTGATAAGGTAGGCTTGGAGCTTGGAAATTGCGAGCCTAAGAATATTGATAACCGTCGAGACCTTAGGTATATAAGGCCTTCTCGGGAAATAAGATTTTATTCAGACTAAGGGTAAGAGTTAAGTGCGGCGGTAGGTCGGGTTGGGGACCAATTACGGGTCGCCCCATAGCCTGAAATGGAGTGGGATCAGTTGGTAATAGTCCCGCTACGTGACAGGGTCACGAGGGTGCAAGGCCCAAGTCTAGTTAATTGTTTTACGGGTTCGTGGACGCGTTCCACTGGAACCAGGTCGTGCGAGCCGGAAATGGCCTTATATTGTTCGATTTAGTAAACTCCAAAGATTGGAGGCCAGAATCGGTATGGAAGTTATGTATGTATGCTAGTATGAGTTGGAAGTACGGAAAGAGTACGACCAGTAAGAAAGATAGCAACCAAGTGTAAAGGAATACAGCCTGAGTCCATAAGAACCTTTCGAGGTAACTATACCCGTGAGTGTTTAGGGGTGATAGCTGAGCGGGTATATGAGATTTTCCCAGGTGATGATACAGTCGTCAGACCCTAGTAGACCTAGTAGAGATGATTACGACAGACTTTGAGGTCATTATGAGTATGGACTAGTTGGCTTCGTGAGTGCCAAGGTTGACATTTTAGTATAAGTATTGTTATATGGCCAAGGGTGGCATATTTTGTATGAAGGGTGTAGTAAAAGGAGACTATGTCACTATCTAATTAGAATGGACTCCGAAAGAACATTCGGGGACGAATGTTTCTAAGGGGGGGAGAATGTTACACCCCGTAATTCCAGGACATGAATAAGAGAATAGACGCGAGAACGCAAGACTTGAAAATTGGTACGAAAGAAAGAATTGTTTTTCCGACGGAAAATCTTCCGAACGTCGGAAAGGAAAAATGTTCGTTGGTAATTAGATTCTCAAAATGCATTATTTGGGGAATATAGAATGTATTATCATTATGGAAATTTATTTTTACGGATTTGGTCACGTAGGGCCCACCCGAGGAATTTTACGTTTTGTGGGGCCCACGAGGGTTACGAGATTTATGGACGAATGGGAGGGCGACACATGTCACCCCCTACATAGGCTTGTTCGAATATACCAAGGGTATAATGGTCAAATGACCAAGGAGACGATCAAGTCTTGACAAGCTTGATAAAATGGACCAAGTCAAAGGGGTCAACTTGGCTTGATATTATTGACCACATCTTGGCCACACAATTGTTTTGTTCTAGACCCTTCATTGTAGTATATATCTTATACTAGTGTAAGATGACTCCCATACTTAGAAAAAAAATCAAGAACTTGTTGTTCTTGATATGTAGCTCTCGGCAATAGGCATGGATGAACAAGAATTTTTTTCAATTGTTGTCCAATATTCACACGAATTTAACCCAAGGTTCCTAGGGGTATTGTAAGGTTATCTCAATAGAAAGATCTCGGAAAAATGACGTTTTTACGTTAGTCGCAAGGCGAAAACCTAAGGTGTTCTTCAACTTTGAAGATGGAACTTGAATATGAGTTCTTCATGAGCTTCTAAGGAGTGTTTGGAGCGTATTGGAACATAAGAAGAGGAGCTAAAAGTTGCTAAGGATCGACTTTTACGCTTGGACATTATTAGGGCTTATTGAGGTAAAACCTTCATCTTCTTAATGTAATTGAAGATTACATGTTATAGTATTTAAGAAATGAGCATGTGGTATATATATTGAAGTTTGAAAAGATTCGGATCATGTCGACGTGTTAAAATCGAAAATGGACAAGTTAGCCATTTATGTTGAAATCAATTTAATTGTTAGTTACGATCGTCGCATGTTATAGAAAGAAGGGATTATAGTTGTTATAATCGATTGAGGTTATATAACATGTTAGAATAATAATTTGGATTGAAAAGGAATTGGAATGAACTTTATGTTGTTACACATTTTGAGCCGAGAATTGCCTTAATCTTTGGATAGTTTTGTATTAATTGTGGGGCAGAATTTTACACGTCCTGTTAAGGCGTGTAATCCCCTTTGGTTAGCTGAATTGATTGAGCCTTAAATGTGGCATTTGGTTATTGATTTTCGGGCCTTGAAAAAGGTGGAAAATACGTAGAAACAAAGTAAGTGTTGTCCGATTTTCCGTAGAATTTGGTGACTTTACACTTAGAATATTCTACGTTTGAAGCTAGAGGTTAATGGACGTGTTATGACTAATATAGGTTGAAGTACTACGTATAGCGTATTCTACTAAAGGTTGGAATAGCTATCAAGGTTAAAGTACTTTGGAGCATTTTGCTACTTGTCGATAATCGTCGCGATGTATGTGAACCTCTTCCTTCTTTTGACATGATTCTATGTATGGAATATACATGTGGTGCTATTCCATGATTCCTACTACTCTTAGAAGTTAAGAGGTATGTATGTTGATTTACTCTATGTAAAGATTACGTCTAAATTATCCTAAGTTCTTATCAAGTCTTATAGGGGATGTTGGTAAGAGTCGTTAGGAAGTATTTGGAGTCAAGTTGACTTGGCTAAGTTACTGCACGAATGAGAATACGTATCGAACAAGCCATTGCAGCGTTAATAAAAGAAAATGTATCGACAATCAATTAAATTAAAATGAGTAGAATTCTCCATCTGCATAGAAGCTAAGATAAGACAAAATTGTATTACATTTTCTAGATTATGGCTGCTTTAATAAGATCGTTATAAACTAGTATAACTTATTCACAACGCATAAAAGTATATGTTACTTAATTTAAAAAGTTTACGTATGAAGTTTTAAGACTATGAACCTTAAATTCTTAAAAGGTTAAGAGACTTTATTTTTCAAGTTATGGGACTTTATTCTTAAAGGAAGAAATGACTTGATTTAAAAGTATAGAATACTTGATTTGGAAAGTATGGATTTCTTGACATTCTAAAGATAAGAGACTTGAAATTCTAAGTTAAGAAACTTGATTTCTAAAGTTAAGAGACTTGAAGTATTTTGAAAGTATAAGTCTCTTGGTTATAAAAAAATAAATTTGTCTAAGACATAAAAAGTTATAACGGCTTTATGGGAAGTTGGTTATAACAACTTTATGGAAGGTTAAAAGAATGGTTTACTCTAGTGAAGTAAATAAAGGAAAATGACTTGAAAGGAAGAAAGACAAATTGATTTGAAGGCATCAATTGCTTAAGGTTTTAAAGAAAGAAGTCACTTGATTTATAAGCCTATAAATGTATTTTTAAAAGGTATTGTGCCTTGTCTTGAAAAGTAGATATGACTTGATACTACGGTTATTAGTATCTTGAAAGTTTTATATGGAAAATAGTCATTTTAAAAGAATAAAGGTACATAGTACTTTGGGTTAAATTCCCGGATTTTATAATGACATGTTAGTGCCTTAAGTAAACCAAAATGAGAGTGTATGTAAATAAGGTTAATAAGAAGTTAGGGGATTTCTTAACTTGCTTATGTTATGTATGATAAGCCGATAGTGCTTATGTTATGTATGATAAGCCGGTAGTGCTTATGTTATGTATGATAAGCCGGTAGTGCTTATGTTATGTATTGATAGCCGGTTGAGCTAGGTCATGATATTCTTGCGGGGTAAACCCCCGGGTTACTACTTATTCCATGGATTTGCTACCCATGATGCGAGTGCGGCGTTTGTACTCATTGCGGACCCACCGGGCCCTATGCGGGTGAAATAGTCCTATGCGGGTGAAATAGTCCCATGCGAGGCGGATGACCTCATTGAGGGTGCACAGGACCTATGCGGGTGAAATAGTCTCATGCGAGGCGGATGACCTCATTGCGGGTCCACAGGACCTATGCGGGTGAAATAGTCTCAGGAGTAGGATTGCCAAATGACACTATGGGCAGGTGGCCCTAAGTTGATCATAAGCTTCCTATTTTTATGCAGTATACCTTTATGGGCAGTATACCTTTATGGGCAGCATACCTTTATGGGCAGCATACCTTTATGGGCAGTATACATGTATGGGCAGACTTATGTGACTTTATCGCGTTCCAGAATGGGCCGGGCAGTATAGGCGTCCCTCTAGAAAGGGCAGGATTATGTTATGCAAGATAAGTAGGTTATATTCTTATGAACTTGATGATTTTTCCTAAGTATGTACGTAAGAATTTGACTATAACTCTTATTGAGAAAAATAGGAAAAAATAATGATGTACGATTAAGTTCATGAGTTGTAATGGCATGGTAGGATCTGGTATTTACTTCTTATACTTGCCCCTGTCATTCTTTTGTACAGTTATGATCTGATTACTGTACCTTATTTCCGTTCCATATTCGGTACCTATGTACTGACCCCCTTCGGGGGGACTGCATTCATGTCCGCAGGTTTCGGTACACAGTTGTGGATCCGCGAGCTTAGGATCCTGGTTCACCATTTTGAGATGGCTCCAATGTTCCGGAGCTTGTCATGGCTATGTATATTCAGGGGTACGGCGGGGCCTTGTCCCATCGTAGTATTTGTCCAAAAATCTTAAGAGGTCTGTAGTCATATCTTGTGGATTGAGTTGTGTAAAAAAAAATGGGATGTAACTGCTTTTGGTTGTATATGTATATATATGTCCAGGGAGGTAGTCTTATGGCTAAACTGTTGTTTATGTCTTGTTGAATTAATTTATAAGTTTTATATATGTTCTGCTGATTATCTCTGATGTATACCTGTAAGGGTGCCCAGGTAGGGCACCAGTCGCGGCCCGGAGTCAGGTCGTGACAATTTCACCCTCAAACCGACGGACAGACATGGCATGTTATCCAGACACTTGAGGATAGGTTGCGGGCATGTGTTATTGATTTCAGGAGTAGCAGGGAGGATCTTTTGTGTCACGACCCGAATCCGGGCCCGTGACTGGTGCCTTACCCGGGCACCCAAGTAGACATACATCAGAGTAACCAGCGGAATATAAAACAAGACATGAAACAATATGAAGTGAGAAAGCTTTATTCGAGAAAAGTCATTTCGGCATATATATATAACAACTTGAGCAGCTTATATCCCTTTACAAACCCCGCTACAACGATTACTGCACTCTAAGAATGTTATAACAACAATGGCGGACAGGGCCGCCATACCCCTGAATGTAAGTACCTACAATGACAGGGGACTATACCAAAGATAAGCCTCCGGAGACACGGAGCTTCCCAAAACGCTGAACTGTGACCCTATGAGCGAGGATCAACAACTGGTGTACCTCTACCTGCGGCATGAACGCAGCCCGAAGGAGGTCAATCTGACAACAGTACCAAGTATGTGAAATGAAAATACGTAAATGAAATCATAATAGTCTATATAAAATGTAAGACATATATGATAACCAATTTACGATACACAATATGTAGCAAATATGTCAAGTCGTGGACTCACGCCTTAAAGTCATTACTCAAATATAACCATGGGTCTCATGCCCACAATATCAATCATGCCCATGGAATTCCTTCCTCATCGCGTGATCCCATGATATAAAAGCACCAAGGAATACACATGAACACTGTGTCCCACCTGTGTCATAATAAAGCAGATGGTAAGTACGAAGGCATAGCCGACTACTAAAACCCACGTACCAACAATGCTATAAAATCGTATCACGAGGTCTTTCTAGACCGCACCACATGATCGGCCGCCACTCGCCTCGGTATCAATGCGCGTCAAACTCGAACTCACCGCAGCCCGCGATAAAGGCCACCCAGGCCCGCATGGTATTCCCGCATCGAGGGTAGCTACTCGCATCGCCCCGACTCTCGTAGTCCGCATGGCCACATAGACCGCATGAGGTATTCCCCGCACACTAACCTGGAACTCTTGTAGCTCCGCATAGGTCCCCTGGACCCGCATGAGGCATCCCTCGCATCGGGGGGCAGCTTAACCCCCGGTATAACATGTCAAGAGGTGAGTGGTACAATACTAACATAACGGCTTATCGTTAAACAACATAAGCACAATCAAGGGAAACACCTTTACACAAACATCACAAGACACTAACACACGTAGCATCCTAACATGTTTACTTATCAAACCAACAAGAAAGTATTACAAGGCTATCACAAACCAACATAGTCAAGTTATTCACACAAGGTACTTTCTATTTTATGTCAACAAGTTCGGGTTTTTATCCCCAAAGTACTTCATATATTAACTCTTTAAAAAGATCCGTGTCTTTCACCAGAGTCACACGATACTCGCAGTATAAAAATAGAGTGACTATCTTTTTAAGTAAACCAAAACAATTTTCCTACCTTCTTTTTGAACCAACTTAAGACAAAAGCATGCCTTCATTTTTAAACGAAAACACTTCAAATTTTCAAGTCTTTGTCTTTTATAAATCAAGCCCTTACTTTGAAATTTTTAAGAAAATCAAACTTGTTTATTAATGATCTTATTAAAGCAGTCATGATCTAGGAAATGTAATACAATTTTGTCTTATCTTAACTTCTATGCAGATGGAGGTTTCTACTGGTTTTAATAATACTTAATTAGTCAGTACATTTTCCTTTATTAGCGCTGCAGTGGTTTGTTCGATACTTATTCTCATTTCCAAAATCAATACAAGGCTTTCATAAACAATTAAGTAAACCGTTCCTTTTATCTTTCTTAAGTCGTTATACCTAACTTCCCATAAAGCTAGCATAACTCTTAAGCTTTTAAAATCAAGTATTACTCTTCTTTCAAAACGATTCATACTTCTTTTGAAATACTTCAAGATTCTTATTATTTAAAACTCAAGTCAAAAGACATCGAAGTAAAACCACGTTCAGTTAACACACGTACGTCTACCGTACTATATATATTTTAAAATATCATGCTCAAGAGGATAGGAAGAATCACATACCTCCTCGGCAAAATCCACCTGCCAAGTCGAATATGTCGCGCGCAGAGTATCAACCTATAATAGTCAAATACGTCTATCAACGTCTAGACTACCCTGTAGAATATTCTAAGCAGAAGGTTCTTATTTCTACGGAAATTTGGGCAGCACCTCCCTACCCGTAAAGCTACACAAGTCTACTGTAAAAACAGCCCACTGTAAGTATAGTTCAATTCTCTTCTTTTATACCATCCTTCTATATCTTATACTCAATTCTAAACTACAATATGTAATTTCCAATTACAATAGAAGGACAAAGATATTTACCTCGATAAGCCCAAAATTATCCAAGATTAAAGTCGATCCTGAGCAAGGTTTAGCTCCTATTCTGTACGCTCCAATTCGCTCCAAGAAACCCTTAGAAGTTCTAAACAACTTCTACTTAATACTTCAACCAACTATGAAGATTTTCCTAGGGCTTCGTTTGTGACTAAGGGATATAAAGTAGCATTTCCGGGCTTTTTGTATAGAGGTAACTTTGGAATACTACAAGGTATTTGGGCTAAGGTATTTTGGAATAACAACAATACTTGGAGAATATTTTTCTACCAAGGGGGGGGGGGGTTTCGGCGAGACTGTTATACTCCGTATTTCCAGAGTATGTATGTGAGGACGTACGTACATTTGTACAAACCCTAATTAGGTTAAGGATGAAATTGTGAACTTTCAACGGAAAAGATTCCGAACCTTGTGAAGGAAATTCTACGTTTTTAATATTTTAACCGATTACGGATTTTTCCGAGAGACGAAATATTTTGGACCAATAGGAGGGCGACATGTGTCACCCTTAGTTGGCATGGGTTGGACGAAATGTTGGCCAAGTGGACATGGTCAAATGGTCAAAGTCTTGGAAGATATTTTCTTTGGGTGATTGGGAGTAGGTAGGGGCGTTTTTTTGGGCAAGTGGGAGGCTTACCTTGGACGATTTTTGTGTGCTAGTGGAAGGCCACATGGATCTTTGTTGTGGGGGACATATGTCCCAATGTTGTGGTGGACATATGTCCCAAGGTTATGGTGGACACTTGGTTGGAAGACCTCATTCTTCACATGGATCCAAATCTACACCATCCATTTGTTTTAATCTAGACCATTGGTGGTTCTATAAATACCCCCCTCTTGTGCAAGACTTCTTCATCACTTGAACAATTTCCAAGTCTCAAAATCCCTCTCCCCCTTTGAGAAGATCTCGTCCAAACACCCCCCCCCCTTCCTAGTAGCTCTCGCCGAAACGCCCCCCCCTCTTGATAGTTTTCGCCCAACACCCCTCTCCCTTAACCAAACTTTGTCCAAAAATTCCTAAACTCTTAAGTGTTCTTCCTTAGTGTATTAGGAAGATTGTTAACCAAAAGGTTAGAAAAGATTTCACACCCTAGCCCCTAAAGCCTCACCTTGGCCGAGAGTTGTGAGGACAAGAACCTTAGTGTTCTTCACTTGTTTAGGTTTGTTCTTGAAGATGAGTTGGTTAGGAGCGTATAAGGGTTGTTTGGAGCGGGTTGGAGCGCACGGAGTAGGAGCTAAACGTTGCTCAGGATCGACATTAAATCTTGGATAATTTTGGGCTTATCGAGGTAAATATCTTTGTCCTTCTATTGTAATTGGAGATTACATACTGTAATAGTATAAAAATGTGTATAAGATATATAGAAGGATCTTATAAAAGAAGAGAATTGAATCGCATTTACATAGATCGCATTTACAGAGACTTGTGTAGTTTGACTGTAGGGAAGTCGCCCAATTTTCCGTAGAATAGAGAACCCTCTGCTTAGAATATTCTACAGTGTAGTCTAGACGTTGATAGACGTATTTGACTATTATAGGTTGATACTCTGCGCGCGACATATTCGACTTGGCAGGTGGATTTCGCCGAGGAGGTATGTGATTCTTCCTATCCTCTTGAGCATGATATTTTAAAAGAATATATATAGTACGGTAGACGTACGTGTGTTAACTGAACGTGGTTTTACTTCGATGTCTTTTGACTTGAGTTTTAAATAATAAGAATCTTGAAGTATTTCAAAAGAATTAAGAATCATTTGTGAAAGAAGAGTAATACTTGGTTTTAAAAGCTTAAGAGTTATACTAGCTTTATGGGAAGTTAGGTATAACGACTTAAGAGAGATAAAAGGAACGGTTTACTTAATTGTTTATGAAAGCCTTGTATTGATTTTGGAAATGAGAATAAGTATCGAACAAACCACTGCAGCGCTAATAAAGGAAAATGTATTGACTAATTAAGTATTATTAAAACCAGTAGAAACCTCCATCTGCATAGAAGCTAATATAAGACAAAATTGTATTACATTTCCTAGATCATGGCTGCTTTAATAAGATCTTTAATAAACAAGTTTTGATTTTCTTAAAAATTTCAAAGTAAGGACTTGATTTATAAAAGACAAAGACTTGAAAATTTGAAGTGTTTTCTGTCACGACCCGAACCCGGGCCCGTGATTGATGCCTTACCCCGGGCACCCTAGTGATACAACCTCAGAGTAACCAGTGGAATATAAAACAAGACATGAAACAATATGAAGTGAGAAACAATTTATCTGAGAAAAGTTGCCTTCGATATATATATAAAACTTGAGCGATTACATCCCTTTTACAAACCCCGCCACAACAAGATTACATGCACCTCTAAGAATGTTATGACAAAAATGACGGGACAGGGCCCCGCCATACCCCTGAATGTAAGTACCTACAACGACATGGGACTATACCACAGATAAGCCTTCGGAGAAACGGAGCTTCCCAAAACGCTGAACTGTGACCCTATGAGCGAGGATCAACAACTGGTGTACCTACTGCGGATTGAACGCAGCCCCGAAGGAGGTCGACAACAGTACCAAGTATGTGAAATCAAAATATCGTAAGTGAAATCATAATAGTCTATATAAAATGTAAGACATATATGATAACCAATTTACGATGCACAATATGTAGCAGCATGTCAAGTCGTGGACTCACGCCTAAAGTCATTACTCAAATATAACCACGGGTCTCATGCCCACAATATCAATCACGCCGTGGAATTCCTTCCTCACCGCCAGATCCATGATATAAAAAGCACGAAGGAATACACATGAACACTCAGGTCCCACTGTGTCATAATAAAACCGCACGGTAAGTACGGCGCATAGCCGACTACTAAAACCCACAGCCAACAATGCCATAAATCGTATCACGAGGTCTTTCTGCATCGCGCCATGATCGGCCGCCACTCGCCTCGGTATCAATGTGCGCCTAATCTCGAGCATACCGCCGCTCGCATAGGCCTCGCATGAGGTATTCCTCGTGACGGGTAGCTAGCCCGCGGTATCCTCTCGACTCCCGCACCGCATAGTCACATAGACCGCATAGTCACATTGCACCGCATAAGGCACTCTCGCATAGGGATAATACACGGAATGATCAATCTCGAACTCCGCACCCGTATAGTCACACATACCGTATAGGCCGTATAGACCCGCATCAAGGGTGGCAAGCCCTCGGTATAACAAGTCAAGGGGGTATGTGATATAATAACAGTACAACGGGCTTAACGTTTAACAACGTAAGCACAACAAGAATAACCCCCTTACACAACATCACAAGCCTAGATATCCTATAGCCTCCTGATTATTGGTGTGGTGCACAACACACCGATAATCAAGACTTTACTAGATACGGTCTGTAGACACTTTCCGAGGATTAACTGCTCTGATACCACTTTTGTCACGACCCGAACCCGGGCCCGTGACTGGTGCCTTACCCCGGGCACCCAAGTAGACATATATCAGAGTAATCAGCGGAATATAAAACAAGACATGAAACCAATGTAAAAGAGACACAGTTTATCAAATAAAAGAGTGCCCTTCGGCAAGTATATAAATATCTCAAGAATGAACAGTTACATCCCAACTTTACAACAGACTACTGCACTTAAGAGTTTTACACCAACGACGGGACAGGGCCCCGCCATACCCCTGAATGTAAGTACCTACAACAACAGGGGACTATACCAAAGATAAGCCTCCGGAGAAACGGAGCTTCCCAAAACGCTGAACTGTGATCCTAAGAGCGAGGATCGACGACTGGTGTACCTCTACCTGCGGCATGAACGCAGCTCAAGGAGGTCGATAACAGTACCAAGTATGTGAAATCGATAATATCAGAAATGAAATCATAATAGTCTATATAAACAGAAGACATATATGATAACCAATTTACGATACACAATATGTAAGCAGTCACGTCAAGTCAGGGACTCACGCCCTCAAAGTCATTACTCAAATACAACAATGGGTCTCACGCCCACCACATCAATCATGCCCGTGGAATACCTTCCTCACTGCCGGCAGTCTATGATGTAATAACACCAAGGAGTACACATGAACACCAGGTCCCACCTGTGTCATTATAAAACCGACGGTAAGTACGAAGGCATAGCCGACTACTAAAACCCACAGTACCAACAATGCTATAAAACTATATCACGGGGTCTTTCTAGACCGCACCAACATGATCGAAGCTGGTCACTCGCCCTCAGTATCAATGTGCGCATCTAGTCCTAGAGCATACCGCTGCTCCGCATAGGCCACACATAGGCCCGCATGAGGTAATCCTCGACGAGGCGGTAACCCCTGCATTCTCCTCGACTCCCGCACCGCATAGTCTCATAGACCGCATAGTCACTGCATCGCATAGGCATCCCCGCATCGAGATAAAACACCGGAATGATCAATCTCGAGCATACCGCTGCTCGCATAGTCACACAAACCGCATAGCCGTATAGACCGCATCAAGCGTGGCAAGCCCTCGTGATATCAAGTCAAGGGGTATGTGATAATATATGATACAACGGCTTATCGTTAATCAACATAAGCACAAAGTGGAAACCCCTTTACACAAACATCATAAGACACTAACACACGTAGCATCATAACATGATTACTTATCAAACCAATCAAGAAAGTATTACAAGGCTATCACAAACCAACATAGTCAAGTTATTCACCCAAGGTACTTTCTATTTTATGACAACAAGTTCGGTTTTAACCCCAAAGTACTTCATACATTAATTCTTTAAAAAGATCTGCTTTCTTTCACAAAAGTCACACGATACGTAGTATCAAAAATAGAGTGACTATCTTTTTAAGTAACCCAAACAGCTTTCCTTTTTAATATCAAGTAACAACATTCTTTTCCAAACGCCCAAGTTTGCCTAAGTTCAATTACTCAGTCTTTTATTTTGAAAGGTTTCGTAGTTCATAGTTTTAATCACTTACTAATATAATTCTCCTTTAAAACAATTTGAGAAACATATGCCTTATGTGTGAGTAAGTTATTCTTGTTCATAACAATCTTATTAGAGCAGCCATGATCTAGGAAATGTAATATCATTTTGTCTCATCTTAGCTTCTATGCAGATGGAGGTTTCTACTGGTTTTAATAATACTTTATTAGTCAATACATTTCCCTTTATTAGCGCTGCTGTGGTTTGTTCGATACTTATTCTCATTTCCGAAATCAATAAGGCATTCATAAATAATTAAGTAAACCGTTCCTTTTATCTCTCTTAAGTCGTTATACCTAACTTCCCATAAAGCTAGTATAACTTCTTATGCTTTCAAAACCAAGTATTATCCTTCTTTCAAAAAAGGTTTCTTAATTCTCTTGAAATACTTCAAGATTCTTATTATTCAGGCTTAAGTCAAAAGACATTGCCGTAAAACTACGTTCAGTTAACACATGTACGTCTACCGTACTATATATATTCTTTTAAAATATCATGCTCAAGAGGATAGGAAGAATGTTACACCCCGTAAATTCAAGGAGTTAATATAAGAACATACCAAGGAATATAAGATTTGAAAGTTGATAGATAAGTTGACAAACATGTGTTGGACGGATTTTGAGTTTACCTTGGAGTGTTGTACCCCAGTTGTTAAGAATTTCAAGGTGTTTAAAGATCCTAGTGTGTAGTTCGTTAAATCTAGTTCCCAACGCAATGAACCGTTCGTCGATAGGACATCGGAGTCGAAAGTTATGGAAGTTACAAGTTAGGCGCGCAATGTGCAAAGCAGCAGCTTTTCAGGTTGAAGTGCAGCGGCTGGCCGGACGCAGTGGCGCGCGCCGTTGTACCGGGAGTTCGCGGAGTTGCAGCGCCGCGCGCCGAATGCAGGGCATGGCGCGAATGCTGGAACTTTTTCGGAAGTAGAAGCGCCGCGGCGCCGAGGCGGGATTTTTGCGCAGAAAGGGGCGAAAAACAGGGGATATTTTGTTTAAAACCTATGGGAGGGTGACAAGTCTCCCTCCCATCCTTTTTACCAGAAAGTGGTCCTACTTTAGGGCCAAGTCTTGGAAGACTTGGCCATTTCATTTCAAAACCCTCCCAAGAAAAACCCTCTCCCTTCTCTCTAGTTTTTTTGAAGAAAACCTAGCTTAAGAGGAAACTGTTGGAGCGGCGGAAAGAAGGAAAAGTGTGGGTAAACTTGTGGGAAGCGCTGGTAGACGAGTTTGACGGAAAAGAAGTGGAAGAAAGGGGCTTTTGTGGGTTTCTACAAAGGTAAAAGTTTCCCCTTCTCTTGGTTATGAGTTATACTTGTTATAGTAGTTTAGAAATTGAGCCTGAAGCTGTTATATTTGAATAGATTTGGATCTTGTTGTCTTGTTGAAACCGAAAATGGGCATGTTAGCCTTAAGATTTTAACTTCAATTTGGTTACTAATTTGGTTGTCACATGTTGTAAAGGGGTTTAGGATTGGTTTATTGTTGGCCAAGAATGGCATGGAAATTATTGGTTTATTTTTGTATCATTGTTGTCACGACCCGACCCCGGGCCGCGACTGGTGCCCTACCGGCACCCTGCCAGTATACATCGAGAGAATAGCGTGAACATACACAACATAAACACATGTGTAAATAATAACAAAACATGCTAGCCGAAAAGGCCGCATTCTATAATATAAACAAAGTCAAAAGTAAAACTTTACAAATCAGTTCTTACATCAACCACAAGGTGAATACGGACCTCTAGGAATAACAAGTGGCGGGGCCCGCCATACCACGAATGTACATAATCTACAACATCGGGACAAGATCGTACTAAAAGAAAGACAAGCCTCGGAGAATGGAGCTTCCGACGCCCGATAAGTGATCCTAAGAATGTGGATCGCCACCGCTACCCTTTCTGCAGATTAACGCAGCCCCGAGAAGCGGGTCGAGACACAATATGTACCATGTATGTAAAATCGGAAAGTACGTAATTACAACATAAGTTTAAAAGAAAGCCGGAGACATGTATGATAACAAAATTACAGTACACGGTGCCTTACTAACAATGAGAGTAAAAATAGGTGTATACTTACAACGAAAAATAGGATTGGAATCCTACTCCTAGGACTATTTCACCCGTATAGGTCCAGTGGACCTGCGTGAGGTATTCCTCGCATGGGACTATTTCACCCGCATAAGCCCTTACGGACTCGCATGAGGTATTCCTCGCATAGGCTGGAACCGCCCGCATGGGACTATTTCACCCGCATAAGCCTTTATGGACTCGCATGAGGTATTCCTCGCATCGTGGTTAGCAAATCCACGGAAATATACAATGCCACAATCCCGGGGAATGACCCCGCAACAAATAATATATCACTAGCCCAAATCCGGCTATCACACATAACATAAGCTCTATCGGCTTATCATACAATATATAAGCAAGTTAAGAAACCCCCTAACTTCTTATTATTCTTGTTCATATACACTCTCATTTTAGTTTACCTAAGGCACTAACATGTCTTTTATAAAAAAATCCGGGAATTTAACCCAAGTACTACGTACTTCTACTCTTTAAAACAATGACTCTTTTTAGTAGAAAACTTCCAAGATACTATTAATCCTAGTATCAAGTCCAAATTACATTTCAAGGTAAGTCACAACACCCTTAGAAATAAAGTTAGGTTTCTAAATCAAGTGACTCATTTTCTTATAAAACCTTAGGCAATTGATACCTTAAAATCGAATTGCCTTCCATTAAATCAAGCCATTTATCTTTCCATAAAGTCAATACAAGCAACTCCCCATAAAGTCATCATATTCACTTTATCCTTAGTTAAGTACAATTTCCTATCCAAGGGACTTATATGTTCGAAACGAAACAAGTATCACATACTTTAAAATTCTTCAAGTCCCTTATCTTTAACAAGACTTAAGACATCTTTAATATACTCAAAGAAGTGAGTTAATCTCTAACTCACCCGACTTGGCCTTCATAAAACAAGTAAAGAATGTCAAAGTCTCAGACGCTCACTGCACTAAATACGTGAAACTAGTCATGCCAAAGGATAGGAAAAGTTCTACATACCTGTCGGTCAAACCACTTGCCAAGTACAAAGTCCCGCCAGAGTATATCAACCTATAATATTCACAATCGCCTATTAACGCCTTACTTCAATCGTAGAATATTATAAGTGTAAAGTCTCCATTTTCTACGGAAAATCTGGACAAAGACCTCCTTTGTTTTTACTCACTTTCCACCTTTTCAAGGCCGAAATACAATAACCAAACAACCCCAATTGGCTCACAATTATATGAAGGTAGTCCAATACAAATTAATAACTAAACAGCCCCAATTGGCTCACAGTTATATAGAAGGTAGTCCAATACAAATGACTAACTAAACAGCCCCAATTGGCTCACAATTTTATAGAAGGTAGTCCAATACAAATGACTAACAAACTAATACGACTACAAGTCCACAATCGGCTACCTTGAGTTCATCAATACCAACTGTTGTCCAATTCCCATTTCAATCCAAAATTTGTAGCATAACATGATATCAAGTCGCATTTGGTTATAATAACCATAATCCTTAAGTCAATGACATGCGACGGTTCTAAAAACGATTAAATTGTAATTCAACTTAGTCATGGCTTACATTACATTTCGGATTTCCAAGGCTATAATAAATCCATAATCCTTATAATCTCAATATAACAACTCCATGCTTGCAACATACAAAGCTAACAACAACAATATAAATAATCTTGTAATACTTTCAAAGAACAAGATTATACCTCAATGATTCTTAATCCAACTCCAATCCGAAGTCGCTCCTTAGTAGTTTATAGCCTCTCCAAGACACTTCAATCCGCTTGTTGAGACCCTTAGAACAACACCAACAATTATTCTTCAAAACTCCAAACAAAACCTAGAAAGACCCTTAGGTTTTCGTTTTGCGACTAACCCGTAAACAAAACCTAGAAAGACCTTTTTCCAAGACTTTTCTATTGAGATGTGTTTACAATACACCTAAGAACCTTGGTTTAAAGTGTGGGATCAAATGGACAACAAACGAAAAATTCTTCCTTCTCCCCTTAGGTGAACCCGAGACCTCCTCTAATGAGTTCTTCAATTTTTTTGTGAAATTTGCTAAGTGTTAAGTCCCCCTTGCTACTAGTATAATATATAAAGTGTATTGGATGGTCAAGATATACACAAATGTGAGGCTTGGATGTGGTCTTCCAAAATATCAAGACTTATGACCTTTTGACTTTAGTCAAATTTCTCATGCTACACATGTTGCAAGACTTGTCTTGCAACAAAGGTCCAATGACCCTCTTGCCCTTGCACATTTCGACCAAGGCATCACATAAGGGGGGTGACACGTGTCGCCCTCCCATTTGTTACAATATTACATTTTCCGACAATTCCATAATTTCCGATAATTTTTTACAAGTCTCAAATCTTAACATTTGTGAGTTCTTACTTACGTTCTTAGAATATGTCCTGAAATTACGGGGTGTAACATTCTTCCCCCCTTAGAAACATTCGTCCCCGAATGTTCTTTCGGAGTCAAACTTAAATAGCGACATAGTTTCCTTTCACAACCCCGACATACCAAAATAATTGCTACACATGGCCACATACTAGCATTTAGGCAAAAGAGATACTTCAATTAAAACTTGACAAGTAAGGGAAGATGAATTACCTGAAGGTATAGGAAATAAGTGAGGATACTTCCTCAACATGTCTTCCTCCGCCTCCCAAGTCATCTCCTCTCGGTTATCATTCCTCCACAGGACTTTGACGGAAGCTACATCTTTGGTCGCGATGCTCGACACAGCGATCGAGTATCGCTATGGGACTCTCCTCATACGATAACCCCTCTGTCACCTGGACCTCACTAGTAGGAAAAACTCTCGCTGGATCTCCGATACACTTCCGCAACATAGAAACATGGAAGACCGGATGTACCGCCTCTAACTCTGATGGCAGATCCAACTCATAAGCAACCTGACCCACTCTACGGACGATCTGGTAGGGCCCAATGTACCTTGGCCGAGTTTCTTCTTCGAATCTCATCACACCCTTCATGGGTGACACCTTGAAGACCCAATCGCTACCCGAACTCCAAATGTCGACGCCGATTATCCGCGATATGACTTCGCCGACTACGAGCCGCTATCGGTCTCTCGGATAAGCTTCACCTTATCCACACTGCCGTATCAAGTGCGGGCCAACTAATCGTACTCGCCACGCCGAACCAACCAATCGGCGATCTACATTTCCGCCATATAAAGCCTCGTATGGCGTCATCTCAGATATCTTGGAATGGTAGCTGTTATTATAAGCAAACTCCACAATACGCAAATGGTACTCCCAGCTACCACTGACATCAATCAAGCAGGATCGCAGCATATCCTCAAGTGTCTGTATAGTACGCTCTTCATGCCCGTCACCGGGATGAAATGTTGTCTTGAGACTCACTGTGTCCCTAGACCCTTCGAAAGATCTCCAGGTTAGTCAGAACCGGGCTCCCTATCGGATATAATCGACACCGACACCGTGCGGCCTCACTATCTCTGATGTACACCGCATAGTCCTCACCAAAACGCCGCCCCGATCGGAAGGAAATGGGCTGATTTCGCACCACAACAATAACCCAAATGGAGTCGCATTTCCTCCGAGTGCGAGGTAACCTGTAACAAAGTCCATGTTGATCATCTCCCACTTCCAAGTCGAATCTCAATAGATCGCAACAATCCACCGGGCCTCTGGTGCTCGACCTTGACTCGCCGGGCAATTAGGACATCGTAACAAAACCTCGCCACGTCCTCTTCGTGCCATCCCACCAATACAAACATCCGAGGTCATGGTACATCTTGGTCGACTTCGGATGAATAGAATATCGGCGTTGTGCCTCCCTGCAATCTGGCCGACGAAGTCCTAACACATCGGAACACACAACCGCCCTCAAATCTTAGCACCCCATCGATCGCTACTCGAATAGACTCTTCTCTCACGAAGAGTCGTATCCCGATACCGCACCAACATGGGTCCTCAAATCGCGCCTCTTCACCTCATCAACGATGGAAGACTCGCAACCTCACGAACCCGCACCCACTATCGTTGGTATCGATCAATCGAACCCTAGGCTCGCTAATGATGGATCCGGCGGACCGTGTCTGTCTCTCCGTTGTACCTCGATAGGCTCCCGTAGATCTACGACTCAAGACATCAAGAACTACGTTGGCCTTCCGGATGGTATAGAATATCAACATCATAATCTTTCGAATCTAACCACCGTCTCTGCCTCAAGTTCAGCTCTCTCTGCCTGAAGATATACTGGAGGCTCTTGTGGTCTGTATAAATATCCACATGAACTCCTTACAAATAATGCCTCCAAATCTTCAAGGCATGAATAACCGCGGCCAACTCTAAGTCATGGGTAGGGTAATTCCTCTCATGCTTCCGCAACTGCCGGGAAGCATAGGCTATAACCTTGCCGTGCTGCATCAAAACACACCCTAGCCCGATACCCGAGGCATCACAATAGATCACGTGCCTAACCTCCTAAGAGTAAGAATCGGGCCGTAGTCAACCTCTCCTTCAACAATGAAATCCTCGCCGCAAGCCTCTATCCATCGGAACTTGGCCGCTACGAGTCACTAGTCAGCGATCTGAAATCGAAGCAAACCGCTCCACAAACCTACGATAATAACTCGCGATCCTAAGAAATCGCTGCACTCGGCCGGAGTAGTAGGTCTCGCCAAGACTTGATCGCTCACCTTTGCCGTATCCACGCCAACACCATCGCCCCGATAATATGCCCGGAATGCCATCGAGGCCAACCAAAACTCACACTGAGAACTTGGCGACAATCGCCCCGAGAATCCCAAGTACGCCTCAGTGATCGCATGCTCCCGCCTGTCTGCGGAATACACCAGATGTCATCAATGAATACAATCACAAGCGTATCCAAAATGGCTTGAACACGGTTCATCAAATCCATAAATACCGCTGAGCGTTGGTCAAACCGAAAGACATAACCCCGAACTCATAGTGCCCATACCGGTCTGAATGCAGTCTTTGGGATATCTGCCTCTCGAACTCGAACCTGATGATAACCAGACCGCAGGTCTATCTTTGAGAAACACCTCGCACCCTGCAACTGGTCAAACAAATCATCTATCCTGGGGAGGGGGTACCTATTCTTAATGGTTACCTTATTCAGCTGCCTATAGTCAACACACATACGCAGCGTCCCATCCTTCTTCTTCACAAACAACACCGGCGCTCCCCAGGGAGATACACTAGGCCTGATAAAGCCTTTCTCCAGCAAATCTTTCAGCTGGTCCTTCAGCTCCCTCAACTCAGCAGGTGCCATCCTGTATGGCGGAATGGAAAATAGGTCGAGTGTCTGGCAACGTGTCAATACAAAACTCGATCTCCCTCTCAGGAGGGATACCCGGAAGATCATCTGGGAACACATCTGGAAACTCCCTAACCATCGGCATCGATCAAGAACTGGAACCTCGGCCTGATCGAATACGAACGGATGATAGATGTACCCCTTCTGTACCATCTTCCTAGCCTTGAGGTAAGAAATAAACCTACCCCTCGGCGATGATGTGTTGCCCCTCCACTCGATAACTGGCTCGCCAGAACCGAACCAACCAACTGTCCTACCAACGTTGGCATAACAAGAAGCCAACGATCCATACCCATAATGACATCAAAATCGCCATCTCCACTCTATCAAGTGCGCAAGTGGTCCGACGATCAGAATAAATACCGGACAACCTCTATACACCCGCTCAGCTAACACCGAATCACCCACTGGCGTAGCCATCTCAAACGGCTCTATCGACACCGGTTCTATCCCGATTCTACCCGCAATAAGAGGGGACACATAGGACAAGGTAGAACCTGGATCTATCATGCATAAACATCACAACTTGAAATCAGTAATGTACATGTGACGACGTCGGGGGAAGACTCCTGATCCTGGCGGCTGGCTAGAGAATATATGCGGTTCTGGGGACCGCTAGAACTGGAACCACCACCACGACCTCTACCGCGGCCTGCCTGTCCGTGAGTACCCTGCCCTCCGGGGCGCATAACCACAGAAGGAGAAGAAGACCCAGCAACTGATCCCGTCGGCTGTGTTGTACCACCCATGCTGCCTCTAGACGGACAATCTCTCTTCAAATGGCCCAGCTGGCCACAAGAGTAACAACCTCCTGCAGGAACACGACACTCGCCTGGGTGAGATCTACCGCATCGAGCACACCGAGATGTGGGTGGTCTCGATCGGTGAGGATCTCTGCCTCTCGAAACCCTCAAGACTGAGCCCGACCTGCCCCGATCGACTTCGCTGATCGGACCTCCCGCCGAGAAAACCGTGACGAGCACTCTGGCCGGGCCGGAAAGTGGACCTAGTTCGCCGAGGCCGCCCGCTCGATAATCGCCCGAGACCGATGTCACAGCCTCTTGGGCGGCTCGTCAATCTGGTCCTCCCTCTCTCTATCCTCTATCCCTTGTGCATAGGCCTGCATCCTAGCAATATCCATCCCGGGCTGAAGAGACACCCCCAAGCATGTTGTAATCATGTGACGGTCTAGCCCCATCACATATCGATGAACTCTATCCGCCATGTAGCTACAATAGTGTGAGCATGCCTGGCCAAAGAATCAAACTCCAGGCTGTACTCCCTAACAGTCCTCCCGTTCTGCCTCAAGGTCAAGAACCTGTCTACCCGGGCTCTCCTCATCTCGGGAGGCAAAAAGTGATCCATGAAGGCCTCTCAGAACTCCTCCCAAACAGGAAGAAAGATCACCTCTCGAAAGCAACCACGACTCAAACCGGTTCAACGCAATATCGCGCTTGCGGTAAGAGGCTAGTGTAATGCACTCGTCAAGCCCTAAGAACTGCATGGTCCAGTAGGCCGAATGAACTCATGCGATCCTCATCGACCTTGAACCATAAAACTCGTGGATGACATCCGGAAAATCCCTAATCCATGGCAAACCGCTTGGGCTGGATTTGCCGCTCGCTGGCGCCGCCCGCTCTACTATCTTAGTCAATAACCGGACCGCTCCCGTAGTCTCTATACTCGCACTGGCCGGGAAGTGAGTGTTCGTATCGGAACCTCTGGAGCTACCGCCGCTCTCGGCCTTCTAAAATCGCAGCGTGGTGAACTCGCGACCCGCTACTACCTCGGGCATACTGCGCTCGAGCCTTGTAAACCTCTCAGTACCGCTAGCGCCTCCCGCTGCTGCCTTTCCTTCGGGCTCTGAGTCGCCGTGGAGGCATAGCTGTTTCATAAGAAGAGGTCAGAGAGGATTCAACCTAATAAGACAGCTCTAATGCACGATCTCAGAGAGAGAAGAATGGAAACCAATCCTAAATATCCTGCAGCCTCCTGATTAATGATGTGGTGCACAACACACCGATAATCAAGACTCTACTAGACACGGTCTGTAGACACTTTCCGAGGACTAATCGCTCGATACCACTTTTGTCACGACCCGAGCCGCGATCGGTGCCCTACCGGCACCTGCTCAGTATACATCGAGAGAATAGCAAATGAACATACACAACATAAACATGTGTAAATAATAACAACACAAAGCTAGCCGATAAGGCCGCTTTCCATAATATAAACAAAGTCAAAAGTACAACTTACAACTCGGTTCTTACAATTTCAACCACAAAGGTGAATACAGACCTTAGGAATAACAATGTCGAGGACCGATTCCGAGCGTGGTAGTACCTTACCAGGCACCTAGTGATACAACATCGAGTAATGGAACATAAAACAATACGAGACATATTATGAAATATGAAACAATAATGAAAAACTTGCCTTTCGGCATATATATAAATAACAACTTTTTCCAACATGAGCAGTTTTAATCCCTTTTACAAACCACTACTCTGGACCTAAGAAATGATACGACAACAATGGCGGGACGGGGCCCGCCATACCGCGAATGTAAACACCTACAACAACAGGGACCATACCACTGATAAGCCTCGGAGAAGCGGAGCTTTCCAATTGTGACCCTAAGGCGAGAATCAATGGCGGTGTACCTTTACTGCGGCGTGAGCGCCCCGAAGGAGGTCGATAACAGTATGGCGAAAATAAATCATAAATGAAATCATAGTAGTCTATACAAAGCGGGAGACATGTATGATAACAAACTACTGATTCACCATAAATGTGATCATGTCAAGTCAGGGACTCACGCCCTCAAGTCATCACTCAATTTTTACCAATGGGTCTCACGCCCACAACATCAATCGTGCCCGTGGAATACCTTCCTCACTTTGGCGGTTATGATACAAACACCAAGGAATACACATGAACACGAGTCCGCTGTGTCCTAATAAAACGAGAAGGCATAGCCGACTACTAACACCACTGCAACAAGGTCATAAATGTGTCATGATATATGTCTGGCCACATGATAAAAGGCGGTCACTCGCGCGATATCAAATGTGCGCGTCTAGCCACGAACTCTCGCGACTCCGCGTAGGCCAACCTCATAGGCCCGTGAGGTATAACCCGCATCGGTAGCTACTCCCGGCGTCGCCCCGGACTCGCGATCCGCGCCATAAAGACCGCGTGACCACAAGGCGTAAACTAACACGGAACTCCGTAGTTCGCATGGATCCTGGACCCGCGTGAGGTATCCTCGAATCATGGTCCCAGACCGAGTCTACCGCGTCGGAGGCGGCAACCTCGGACACAAGTCAAGGTGAGTGGTACAATACCAACATAACGGTGATAGTCAAACAACTTTAAAGCGCGATCGAGGAAAACCCTTTACACTAACATCACAAGATACTAACACACGTAGCATCCTAACATGTTTACTTCTCAAATCAACAAGAAAGTATTATAAGGCTATCACAAACCGATACAATCAAGTTATTCACACAAGGTGCTTTCTACTAACAAGTTCGGGTATCTAACCCCAAAGTACTTCACACATTAAATCTTTAAAAGATCTGTTTCTTTCACATAAGTCACACAATACCCGTAGTATAAAATAGAGTGACCGTCCTTTTAAGAAAACCAAAACTCTTACCTTTGTAAAATCAAGTAACAACATTATTTCCCAAACGTCCAAGTTTGCCTAATTTCAAATGTTCACGTTTCTTATTTTAGAAAGGTTTCGTGGTTCATAGCCTTATTCATTTAAGAATATAATTTTCTTTTAAACAATCTGAGAAACATAAGCCTTATATGTGAGTAGGATATTCTTGTTTATAACAATCTTATTACAGCAACCATGATCTAGGAAGTATCATTTTGTCTCATCTTAGCTTACATGCGGATGGAAGTTGCTCTGGTTTTATTAATACTTAATTAATCAAAACATTTCTTTATTAACGTTTGTGGTTTGTCGATACACATTACGATTTAGAAATCGGTAAAACATTCTTAAGCCGCTATACCTAACTTCCCATAAAGCTAGTATAACTCTTAAGTTTTCAAAACCAAGTATTACTTCTTCTTTCAAAATGATTCAAAACTCTTTTGAAATACTTCAAGTTCTTTATTAACACATAACAAGCGCTTATAGTTCAATTGATTACCTTTTAAAAACCACATGTATTTTCTTACCAACATAAAGCCGTTATAACCAACTTCCCATAAAGCCGTTATAACACTTTATGTTTTACACCAATCAAATACATTTAGTACATGTCGTCTCGTACTACATAGTTCACACATATCATGCTAGAAGAGATAGGAAGAGGTTCACATACCTCGCGACAGTATCGACTAATAGCAAAACGCTCAAGTACTTCCAACGTCGGCTACCTTAAGCCAAGTAGAACGCGCCACGTAGTACTTCAACCTATAAGGCCACAAGGCGCTTATTAACATCAAGATCTTATCGTAGAACATTGAAAATTCGACTCTCCCCCATAACAGCGTAAATCTCTCCTCTAGCAGGGCGGCTACCAAGCCAACCGGGGTTATACATCTAACCCGAACGGGTACAATTCTACTCACGATTACTACACAAGTCTCATGTCTGATCCTATGTAATTACAGATTCGATTCATTCTGGGCTTAAGTCAAAAGACATTGCGCGATGCTAAGCTTAGTTCTATATATAGTATACTTCAACTATATAATCTAACAACATGTAATTTCCAATTACAAATAGAGGACAAGATAATTACCTCGATAAGCCCATAATTATCCAAGTATAAATGTCGATCCTTAGCAACGCTTAGCTCCTACTCGGTGCTCCAACCGCTCCAAACAACCCTGAAGTTCTAACCAACTTCTACTTAATTACTTCAATCACTCAATGAAGATTTCCTTAGGGTTTTGGTTTGAGACAAAAGGACATCTAGTATTTAGACTCTACGTATAGAGGTTTCTTTGGAATACTACAAGGTATCTGGCTAAGGTAATTTGGGTATAGTAACAATACTTTTGAGAGTATTTCTACCAGAGGGGTGTATTCTACGAGATCAACAAGGCGAGGGGTACCTCACGGCACCACTAGGAGGGGTGTACCCGCCGGCGAGCCTCTAGGAGGGGTGCACCTCGGCCAAGGCCTCACAAGGAAGAGGGAGGGACGAAACCAACAAGGAGGAGGGAGGTTTTCAAGACTTGGAAATTATGGAATGGATGAAGAAGTCTTCAAGGGAGAGGTATTTATAGGCAAGCAAAGGCCACCAGGGCCAAGATCTAGCCAAGTGGGGGCAAGTGGAGGCCAAGATATGCCCAAGTGCCCCTAGACCCTACTCCTTAAAACCCTCAAATATCTACACAAATATCAACCAACACTTGCTCATCCATTCGCCCTAACGCCTTCCGAGTCCACTGGCGAGAGGGTGCCAAGTGTTGCCCTCTCGTTGGTCCAAAACGTTTCGTCTCTCGGAAAAATCCGCAAAAATACTAAACGACAAAGCCGTAATTTACCCTTCGTAAGTTAGGTAGAACGTTTCGTCGAAAAACGACTCTAACCGGGTGTTGTGCACAAACATATTTCGGCCAAGGGTGCCACATGGGGGTGACACGTGTCGCCCCGATTAAATCCAAAATATTTCGTCTTCGAAAAATATCCATATGACCAAAATCTCAAAATCAAAGCGGGCCCCACAAAACCGTAAATTTCTCCCGTGGGCCCCACGTGACCATTTTCGAAAATAAAATTCCATAATTCTAATATAATCTAAGAAGTCCAAAAACCAAATCTGGGAATCCAATTCCCATTAACGAACCTTTTTCCTTCACAAAAACCGGAAACTTTTCCGTGGAAAAATCACCTCTTTCTTCCTTTCCAATCTTTCTGTCGTATTCTCGTACGTACGTCCTCGCATACATACCCTGGAACTACGGGGTATAACAAACAACTGTGGCGGACAGGGCCCCGCCATAACCTGAATGTACATAATCTACAACATCAGGGACAAGATTGTACCAAAAGAAAGACAAGCCTCCGGAGAATGGAGCTTCCGACGTCTGATAAGTGATCCTAAGAATGTGGATCTGCCACCTGCTTACCTCTTCTGCGGCATGATGAACGCAGCCGAGAAGGGGTGACACAATATTTACCAAGTATG
This sequence comes from Przewalskia tangutica, assembly GCA_029844215.1. Taxonomy (NCBI): domain Eukaryota; kingdom Viridiplantae; phylum Streptophyta; class Magnoliopsida; order Solanales; family Solanaceae; genus Przewalskia; species Przewalskia tangutica. Next base: position 101,211,791 of record CM056720.1, on the reverse strand, counting down.
TAAAGTCGAAGTAATCAGTAATTACAACATAAGTTTAAAAGAAAGCCGGAGACATGTATGATAACAAAATTACAGTACACGGTGCCTTACTAACAATGAGAGTAAAAATAGGTGTATACTTACAACGAAAAATAGGATTGGAATCCTACTCCTGGGACTATTTCACCCGCATAGGTCGGTGGACTGCGTGAGGTATTCCTCGCATGGGACTATTTCACCCGCATAAGCCCTTACGGACTCGCATGAGGTATTCCTCGCATAGGCTGGAACCGCCCGCATGGGACTATTTCACCCGCATAAGCCCTTACGGACTCGCATGAGGTATTCCTCGCATCGTGGTTAGCAAATCCACGGAAATATACAATGCCACAATCCCGGGGAATGACCCCGCAACAAATAATATATCACTAGCCCAAATCCGGCTATCACACATAACATAAGCTCTATCGGCTTATCATACAATATATAAGCAAGTTAAGAAACCCCCTAACTTCTTATTATTCTTGTTCATATACACTCTAATTTTAGTTTACCTAAGGCACTAACATGTCTTTTATAAAAAAAATCCGGGAATTTAACCCAAGTACTACGTACTTCTACTCTTTAAAACAATGACTCTTTTTAGTAGAAAACTTCCAAGATACTATTAATCCTAGTATCAAGTCCAAATTACATTTCAAGGTAAGTCACAACACCCTTAGAAATAAAGTTAGGTTTCTAAATCAAGTGACTCATTTTCTTATAAAACCTTAGGCAATTGATACCTTAAAATCGAATTGCCTTCCATTAAATCAAGCCATTTATCTTTCCATAAAGTCAATACAAGCAACTCCCCATAAAGTCGTCATATTCACTTTATCCTTAGTTAAGTACAATTTCCTATCCAAGGGACTTATATGTTCGAAACGAAACAAGTATCACATACTTTAAAATTCTTCAAGTCCCTTATATTTAACAAGACTTAAGACATCTTTAATATACTCAAAGAAGTGAGTTAATCTCCTAACTCACCCGACTTGGCCTTTCATAAAACAAGTAAAGAATGTCAAAGTCTTGTACGTCTACCGTACTAAATACGTGAAACTAGTCATGCTCAAAGGATAGGAAAAGTTCTACATACCTCGTCGGGTCAAACCACTAGCCAAGTACAAAGTCCCGCCCGTAGTATATCAACCTATAATATTCACAATACGTCTATTAACGCCTTACTTCAATCGTAGAATATTATAAGTGTAAAGTCTCCATTTTCTACGGAAAATCGGACAGCACCTCCTTTGTTTTTACTCACTTGCCACCTTTTTCAATGCCGAAAATACAATAACCAAACAGCCCCAATTGGCTCACAATTATATAGAAGGTAGTCCAATACAAATTAATAACTAAACAGCCCCAATTGGCTCACAGTTATATAGAAGGTAGTCCAATACAAATGACTAACTAAACAGCCCCAATTGGCTCACAATTTTATAGAAGGTAGTCCAATACAAATGACTAACAAACTAATATGACTACAAGTCCACAATCGGCTACCTTGAGTTCATCAATACCAACTGTTGTCCAATTCCCATTTCAATCCAAATTTGTAGCATAACATGATATCAAGTCGCATTTGATTATAATAACCATAATCCTTAAGTCAATGACATGCGACGGTTCTAACAACGATTAAATTGTAATTCAACTTAGTCATGACTTACATTACATTTCGGATTTCCAAGGCTATAATCAATCCATAATCCTTATAACCTCAATATAACAACTCCATGCTTGCAACATACAAAGCTAACAACAACAATATAAATAATCTTGTAATACTTTCAAAGAACAAGATTATACCTCAATGATTCTTAATCCAACTCCAATCCGAAGTCGCTCCTTAGTAGTTTATAGCCTCTCCAAGACACTTTAATCCGCTTGTTGAGACCCTTAGAACAACACCAACAATTATTCTTCAAAACTCCAAACAAAACCTAGAAAGACCCTTAGGTTTTCGTTTTGCGACTAACCCGTAAACAAAACCTAGAAAGACCTTTTTCCAAGACTTTTCTATTGAGATGTGTTTACAATACACCTAAGAACCTTGGTTTAAAGTGTGGGATCAAATGGACAACAAACGAAAAATTCTTCCTTCTCCCCTTAGGTGAACCCGAGACCTCCTCTAATGAGTTCTTCAATTTTTTTGTGAAATTTGCTAAGTGTTAAGTCCCCCTTGCTACTAGTATAATATATAAAGTGTATTGGATGGTCAAGATATACACAAATGTGAGGCTTGGATGTGGTCTTCCAAAATATCAAGACTTATGACCTTTTGACTTTAGTCAAATTTCTCATGCTACACATGTTGCAAGACTTGTCTTGCAACAAAGGTCCAATGACCCTCTTGCCCTTGCACATTTCGACCAAGGCATCACATAAGGGGGGTGACACGTGTCGCCCTCCCATTTGTTACAATATTACATTTTCCGACAATTCCATAATTTCCGATAATTTTTTACAAGTCTCAAATCTTAACATTTGTGAGTTCTTACTTACGTTCTTAGAACATGTCCTGAAATTACGGGGTGTAACAATTGTGGGGCGGAATTTTACGCGTCCTGTAAAGGCGGGTAATCCCCTTTGTGGTTAGCTGAATTGTGTGCCTTAAATGTGGCATTGGTTATTGAAATTCGGCCTTGAAAGAGGTGACATAGTAAGTAGAAACAAAGGAAGTGTTGTCCGACTTTCCGTAGAATGTAGGGACCTTGCACTTAGTTATTCTACGTTCGAAGCTAGAGATTGATAGACGTTTTATGACCCTTATAGGATTGAAGTACTACGGTAGCATATTCTACTTAAGGGAAAGCTTGTGGAGCATTTTGCTAACCGTCGATAATCGTCGCGAGGTATGTGATTCTTCCTATCCTCTTCAGCATGACTATTTGTGAAATATATAGTGCGGTAGACGCACGTGTGTTAAGAGAATTAAATTTCCCTTTTGTGCCTTGACTTGATATGAAGTGTAAAGGTCTTGATTGTGTGAAAAAGTAGTAAACTCCCATTCGTTAGTAATGGGTACTTGGTTGTTAAAGAATAAGCCCTCTTGGTCTCATAAGGGCTTATAGTTGTAATTGGTTGGTTTAAAACATAAAGTGTTATAACGGCTTTATGGGAAGTTTGTTATAACCACTTTATGTAGGTAAAGAGTGGATTGTTGATTTCAAAAGATAAGAGACTTGACTTGTAATTGACTTAAATGGTGTTGAAAAGTGTGAAACCTCATTCGTGAGAAATGAGTACTTGGTTTTTAAAAGAATAATGTTACATAAATTTCGAAAATGGGAATAAGGATCGAACAAGCCAATGCAGCGTCGATAAAGGAAAGAAGTAATGATAATTAATCATATTAAAACCAGTAGAAACCTCCATCTGCATAGAAGCTAAGATAAGACAAAATTGTATTACATTTCCTAGATCATGACTGCTCTAATAAGAATTATTGTAATCAAGTTTTGATCTTCTTAGAAATCCCAAGGTAAGGAACTCGATTTCTAAAAGAAAAGAGACTTAAGAATTTGAAGTGTTTTGTTTTAAAAGAAAGGCATAGTTTTGTCTTGACTTGTTTTAAAACATGAAGTGTTATATGACTTTATGGGAAGTTAGTTATAATGACTTTATAGGAGTAAAGGAATGGATTCATTATTGAATTTTTAAATGGTATACTTGGCGTTGTTCTAATAAGTGTTTAAAGTGCTTGATTTAAACTCGAATGTGTTCGATACTACGGTGTTAGTATCGTGTGGCTTTACGTAGAAAGAGGTCTTTGTTTTGAAGGAATGAAAGTATGTAGTATTTTGGGGTTGAAACGGAATTGTTGACATGAAATGAAAGTACGTTGAATCGGCCTATGCTTGTTGTGATAGCTTTTGTTGTGCAAGTGTTGTATTTACGTACTCGCGTCTCGTTGGAGGGCCGGCTATCTGGTTGATTGATGGACATACTGACACGTTGGGTAGCCCACGGGTATGCTTCCACTATATCTATATTTTAGTTGACATACTGACACGTTGGGTAGCCGCGGGTATCTTCCACGATGAAGTAGTATCTTGTTATTTGATTGACATACCGACACGTTGGGTAGCCCGGGTATGCTTCCACGATGAGTAGTATCTTGTTATTTGATTGGACATACCGACACGTTGGGTAGCCGGGTATGCTTCCAGATGAGTATTGTTTTGTTAGTTGTTTGGACATACTGACACGTTGGGTAGCCCACGGGTATGCTTCCGCAGGGATTGTTATCTTGTTATCTCCTTTGGGCATACTGACACGTTGGATGGTCCACGGGTATGGGCCACTAGGGCGGTTCCAGGCCATGCTTATACCGAGGTGAGATGTCGGGCACGCGGCTATTGTGCAGTTAAATTCGGGTTTTATTTGAGTGATGATTTCACGGGCATGAGTCCTATCTTGATATGGTGATTATATGTTGTGGTCTTTGTAGTTTGGTTATCATACATGTCTCCCGCTTTATATAGACTATTATGATTTCATTTACTGTATTTTTGATTTCACATACTTGGTACTGTTGTCTCGACCTCCTTGGTGCGTTCATACCGCGAGTTGAGTGCGTAACTGGCGATCCGCACTCTTAGGATCATTGTTCGGTTCTCGAAAGCTCCATATCTCGGAAGCTTGTCATGTGGTGCGGTTCCAAGTAGTAGACTTTTGTATATTCAGGGGCATGGCGGGGCCCTGTCCCGTCAATATGGTTTCAAAATTCTTAGAGGTATGTAGCACTGTTGTGGGCAGGTTTGTAAGGGATGTAACTGTTTAAGTTTTCAATTATGTTAAAAAAGGTAACCGTTTGGGTTGCTTTGTTTTCTTATTTCACATTTTCTTTCATGAGTTTTATTTCTGCTGGTTTTCTCGATGTTGTATCACTAGGGTGCGGGTAAGACACGATCACGGGCGGGATCCGGTCGTGACAAAAGTGGTATCGAGCGATTAATCCTCGGAAAGTGTCTACGCACCGTATCTAGTAGAGTCTTGATTATCGGTGTGTTGTGCACCACATCTATAATCAGGAGGCTATAGGATATTTAGGATTGGTTTCCATTCTTCTCACTCTGAGATCGTGCCTTAGAGTTGTGTTATAAGTTGGACTCCTCCGCGCCTTCTTTGTATACCGGTGATGCTCCACGTAAAGGCAACGAGCCGAGAAGGGCAAAGCGGCGAGGAGGCTGCGAGTAGAGCGGCGGCGGTCTCTACGAGACCACGACACTGAGCCTCGGTCCGGCACAGGCGAGAGGAGATGGGTTACAAGAGATGGCTTGATTATTGGCGAGGATCGTGGCGAGCACGAGATAGATGGATCGGCGATTCAGATCGCGTAGCACCCATGGTCACCCGAGGTCAGATAGTTTGAGACTACGGGATTTCCTGAGTTGTAGCCCACCCGAGTTCTACGGATCGAGGCACGAGGATGATCCGAGGAGTTCATCAAGCGATTCTGACGGATCGTGAGTGATCAAGGCTTGGAGACCGAGTCGGTGGTCTTAGGTTCGCATCGGCTGCGTGATCCGCGATCGTTTGATTCGTGGGAGCTGTCCCGGGAGCATGTACCTCCAGTGGTCAGCGAGTTCTCAGAGGCTTTCCTTGCCATTTATTGCCTCGCAGATGAGAGGACACGTGCCGATAGATTTTGATCTTTGAGACAAAGAGGCGCCTGATTCGAGTCTGATGTAGAGTTTGACTCATTGGCTCGGTATGTCCCGCTCACAGTGGCAGATATGGAGGATAGAGTGCACCGTTATGTCACAGGACTCGATGACTACTTAGAAGATAGTTGCACGGGAGTAGCTCTTCAGTCGGGCATGGATATTGCCCGCATACAGGCTTATGCACTTGGGTGTGAGGCGTAGGGTCGGCGAATAACCAAGATCGAGAAGAGGCAGGGCCAGCAGGTCCTCTGGTGACCTTCGAGCGGTGCAACCTCGCAGAAACTAGTTATGCGCCTCCGCCAAGACGGAGTGCTCCGCGCGATCTTGAAGTTCGGGAGATTTGGGCGGTCGGGGGCTCGAGTTTCGAGTTTTGGGGGAGCAGAGACGTTAGTCAGATGGGACCACCCCTACCTCGTTGTGGCCGTTGTGGTAGGCTCCATGATGGGGAGTGTCGTGCTGGAGTGGGAGTTTGTTTTGCATGCGGCCAGCAGGGCCATTTTGCGAGAAATTTTCCAACCGCAGGTAGCGGATGTAGAGACTCGATTCGGGATCGATGGTGATTCATCTCCTCCTTTTGTGCCGTGCAGGGAAGGAACATGAGTAGAACGACAAAAAGGGAAGTGAAGTAATAGTTACAGGTATATTCTCAACCCTCTGGAGACTAGTATGCATTGATGTTATGGTGATGTGTTAAGTGTTATGTTCGGATAACTTTGTGTTAAAAATGTGATTTAGAAGCCTGATTAGTGAAAAGGGTAAGTCTGAGGATGAGAAAATTTTGAACCTTAGAATTTATAACAATCGAGACCTTAGAGTTAAGGCCGGCTAGAGTAAAAGATTTTACAGTGATCCTTGTCGGAGTACATAGTATGTGGGGAGTATATTCGGGTGATAAGTCCATGAGTGGCATAACTGATTCTTTTGTAAGTGCAGTGGTGAAAACTATATCGGCGTCTGCGTTTTGGAGACTTAGAAGGAACATTCGGGACGAATGTTTCTAAGGGGGGGAGAATGTTACACCCCGTAAATTCAAGGAGTTAAGATAAGAACATACCAAGGAATATAAGATTTGAAAGTTGATAGATAAGTTGACAAACATGTGTTGGACGGATTTTGAGTTTACCTTGGAGTGTTGTACCCCAGTTGTTAAGAATTTCAAGGTGTTTAAAGAGACTAGTGTGTAGTTCGTTAAATCTAGTTCCCAACGCAACGAACCGTTCGTCGATAAGACATCGGAGTCGAAAGTTATGGAAGTTACAAGTTAGCGCGATCGAGCAAAGCAGATTTCAGGTTCGAAGTACAGCGCGGCGCTGGAATGCTGAACGCGGCGCCGGTTGTCTTGGGAGTCCTTGGGAGTTGCAGCGCGTGGCCGAATGCGAGGGCATGGCCGAATGCTGGAACTTTTTGGAAGTAGAAGCATCGCATGAGGCGGGATTTTTGCGAAGAGGGGCGAAAAAGGGGATATTTTGTTTAAAACCTATGGGAGGGTGACAAGTGTCCCTCCCATCCTTTTTACCAGAAAGTGGTCCTATTTTAGGGCCAAGTCTTGGAAGACTTGGCCATTTCATTTCAAAACCCTCCCAAGAAAAGCCCTCTCCCTTCTCTCTAGTTTTTTTGAAGAAAACCTAGCTTAAGAGGAAACTGTTGGAGCGGCGGCAAGAAGGAAAAGTGTGGGTAAAATTGTGGGAAGCGCTGGTAGACGAGTTTGACGGAAAAAAAGTGGAAGAAATGGGCTTTTGTGGGTTTCTACAAAGGTAAAAGTTTCCCCTTCTCTTGGTTATGAGTTATACTTGTTATAGTAGTTTAGAAATTGAGCCTGAAGCTGTTATATTTGAATAGATTTGGATCTTGTTGTCTTGTTGAAACCGAAAATGGGCTTGTTAGCCTTAAGATTTTAACTTCAATTTGGTTACTAATTTGGTCGTCGCATGTTGTAAAGGGGTTTAGGATTGGTTTATTGTTGGCCAAGAATGGTATGGAAATTATTGGTTTATTTTTGTATCATTGTGGGGCGGAATTTTACGCGTCCTGTAAAGGCGGGTAATCCCCTTTGTGGTTAGCTGAATTGTGTGCCTTAAATGTGGCGTTGGTTATTGAAATTCGGCCTTGAAAGAGGTGGCATAGTAAGTAGAAACAAAGGAAGTCTTTGTCAGACTTTCCGTAGAATGTAGGGACCTTGCACTTAGTTATTCTACGTAAGAAGCTATAGATTGATAGACGTTTTATTACCATGCTAGGATTGAAGTAATACGGTAGCATATTCTACTTAAGGGGAAAATCGTGGAGCATTTTTCTAACCGTTGATAATCGTCGCGAGGTATGTGATTCTTCCTATCCTCTTCAGCATGACTATTTGTGAAATATATAGTGCGGTAGACGCACGTGTGTTAAGGGAATTAAATTTCCCTTTTGTGCCTTGACTTGATATGAAGTGTAAAGGTCTTGATTGTGTGAAAAAGTAGTAAACTCCCATTCGTTAGTAATGGGTACTTGGTTGTTAAAGAATAAGCCCTTTTGGTCTCATAAGGGCTTATAGTTGTAATTGGTTGGTTTAAAACATAAAGTGTTATAACGGCTTTATGGGAAGTTTGTTATAACCACTTTATGTAGGTAAATAGTGGATTGTTGATTTCAAAAGATAAGAGACTTGACTTGTAATTGACTTAAATGGTGTTGAAAAGTGTGAAACCTCATTCGTGAGAAATGAGTACTTGGTTTTTAAAAGAATAATGTTACATAAATTTCGAAAATGGGAATAAGGATAGAAGAAGCCAATGCAGCGTCGATAAAGGAAAGAAGTAATGATAATTAATCATATTAAAACCAGTAGAAACCTCCATATGCATAGAAGCTAAGATAAGACAAAATTGTATTACATTTCCTAGATCATGGCTGCTCTAATAAGAATTATTGTAATCAAGTTTTGATCTTCTTAGAAATCCCAAGGTAAGGAACTCGATTTCTAAAAGAAAAGAGACTTAAGAATTTGAAGTGTTTTGTTTTAAAAGAAAGGCATAGTTTTGTTTTGACTTGTTTTAAAACATGAAGTGTTATAACAGTTTTATGGGAAGTTAGTTATAATGACTTTATAGGAGTAAAGGAATGGATTCATTATTGAATTTTTAAATGGTATACTTGACATTGTGCTAATAAGTGTTTAAAGTGCTTGATTTAAACCTGAATGTGTTCGATACTACGGATGTTAGTATCGTGTGGCTTTTACGTAGAAAGAGGTCTTTGTTTTGAAGGAATGAAAGTATGTAGTATTTTGGGGTTGAAACCCGGAATTGTTGACATGAAATGAAAGTACGTTGAACTGGCCTATGCTTGTTGTGATAGCTTTTGTTGTGCAAGTGTTGTATTTCTGTGCTATCGCGTCTCTCGTTGGAGGGCCGGCTATCTGGTTGATTGATGGACATACTGACACGTTGGGTAGCCCACGGGTATGCTTCCACTATATCGATATTTGATTGGACATACTGACACGTTGGGTAGCCCACGGGTATGCTTCCACAGTGAGTAGTATCTTGTTATTTGATTGGACATACTGACACGTTGGGTAGCCCACGGGTATGCTTCCACAGTGAGTAGTATCTTGTTATTTGATTGGACATACTGACACGTTGGGTAGCCCACGGGTATGCTTCTGATGAGTATTGTTTTGTTAGTTGTTTGGACATACCGACACGTTGGGTAGCCGGGTATGCTTCTGAGGATTATTATCTTGTTATCTCCTTCGGGCATCTGAGCCGTTGGATGGTCTCGGGTATGGGCCCACTAGGGCGGTTCGAGGGCTATGCTTATACCGAGGTGAGATCTTGGGGCATGCGGCCATTGTGCGGAGTTAAATTCGGGTTGTATTTGAGTGATGATTTCACGGGCATGAGTCCTATCTTTATATGGTGATTATATGTTGTGGTCTTTGTAGTTTGGTTATCATACATGTCTCCCGCTTTATATAGACTATTATGATTTCATTTCTGGTATTTTTGATTTCACATACTTGGTACTGTTGTCTCGACCTCCTTGAGTGCGTTCATCCGCGAGTTGAGGTACATAGCTGGCGATCCGCACTCTTAGGATCATTGTTGATTCTCGGAAATCTCCATATCTCGGAAGCTTGTCTGTGAGTACGGTTCCTGAAGTAGTAGACTTTTGTATATTCGAGGGCATGGCGGGGCCTGTCAGTCAATATGGTTTCAAAATTCTTAGAGGTTTGTATGCTTTGTTGTGGCGAGTTTGTAAGGGATGTAATCATTTAAGTTTTCAATTATGTTCAAAAAGGTAACCGTTTGGGTTAGCTTTGTTTTCTTATTTCTTGTTTTTCTTTCATGAGTTTTTATTTCCGCTGGTTTTTCTCTGATGTTGTATCACTAGGGTGCCCGGGGTAAGGCACCAGTCACAGGCCCGGGATCGGGTCGTGACAATAACTCTTTTACCCAAGATGGCCTCGCCTCTAAGGTCTCTACGTATAAAAATCTAAGGCTCACACTTTCCCTATCCCCAATCTTACCCTGATAACTAACCATGATTAACACAATGTTATCTGAACATAACACTTAAGTTATACCCATCTTATCACACATACTAATCTCGGAGGGTTTAAGGATATACTGTATCTGCTTCACTCCCTTTGTCGTTCTAATCAATCTGCCCGGTGGCGCATAGCTAGGAAGGTGATGAACTAGCCGCGATCTGAAGGCTGAGTCTCTACGTCCGCGCCACCTTTGGTCGGACAATTTCTCGCAAAATGGCCCTGCTGGCCGCAAGCATAACAAGTACCAGTAAAAAGACGACATTCCCCGGGATGACGCCTGTCACATCGTGAACACTGAGGAAAAACTGAACTCGGCTGGCTAGAACCTATGTATATCGTGAACGAAGCCACGGAGTTACGCCAACTCTGCGATACTCGAGCGTCACGAACCACGGGGAGGACACTCTGCGTGGCGAGGCGCATATCTAATCTGCTGCTGAGGCGATTCGTCTCGAAAATTACCAAAGGACCCTACTGTTTTGGCCCTCTTCTGCTGATCTTGGTTAATCCGTCGATCCTTACGTTTCTCGGCCTGCTGCGCATAAGCCCGTACACAGGCCATGCTCAAGCCTGACTGAAGAGCTACTCTTGCACAACCCTCTTTTAAATAGTCATTAAGACCCGTGATGAATCGATACCAAAAATACTCTCTGGTTGTTAACTCCCTAGCTAATGTGGTCGTCTCTTTGCAATCTATCTCGTCTGCTGTGGTCGTAGGCGAAGGTTCAAATCTCATGGCCGCAGTAGGAACTTCTGCCGCTGTGCTAGACTCTGTTGGGGCTGGTGACGTCGCAGAACTCCCCGAATAAAGCACCACCCCAAGTGATGATTGGGTCTGTGCCCTAGTAACCCTCTGTGCTCTACTCGCAACTCCCTCGGCTGCCTTGCCACGGGCGGGTTGCCTGCGAGGCATAGCGGTGAGGAAAGAAATGCGTTAGAGGGTCGACTTATAACACGGCTCTAAGGCACGATCTCGAGTGAGAAGAATGGAAACCAATCCTAAATATCCTATAGCCTCACGATTATTGGTGTGGTGCACACCGATAATCAAGACTTCTAGATGATGCGTAGACACTTTCAGGATTAATCGCTCTGATACCACTTTAGTCACGAACGAACCGGGCGTGATGCAGTGCCTTACCGGGCATCCAAGTAGACATACATCGAGTAATCGTGGAATATAAAACAAGACATGAAACCAATGTAAAGAGACACGGTTTATCAAATAAAAGAGTGCCGGCAAGTATATAAATATCTCAAGAATGACGATTACATCCCAACTTTACAACAGGACTACATACCTCTAAGAGTTTTACAACACAGCAGACGGAATGTGGCCGCCATACCCACGAATGTAAGTACTCTGACAACAGGGACTATACCAAAGATAAGCCTCGGAGAAAGCGGAGCTTCCCAAACGCAGTAATCGTGATCCCAAGAGCGGATCGGCGGGGTGTACCTCTGCGCATGAACGCAGCCCGGCGAAGGAGAGTCTGGCAACGGTAGTATGTGGCCCGATAATACGTAAATGAAATCATAATAGTCTATATAAGCGAAGACATATATGATAACCAATTTACGATACCTGATATATGCGATCGCGTCAGTCGGGGACTCGCGCCTCAAAGTCATTACTCAAATACAACAATGGGTCTCACGCCGCCACATCAATCATGCGTGGAATACCTTCCTCAGCTGGCGATCTATGATGTAATAACACCAAGGAGTACACATGAACACGAGTCCCACTGTGTCATAATAAAACCGTGCGGGTAAAATGCGATGGCATAGCCGACTACTAAAACCCACAGTACCAACAATGCTATAAAACTATATCACGGGGTCTTTCTAGACCGCACCACATGATCGAAGCTGGCCACTCGCCCTCAGTATCAATGTGCGCGTCTAGTCCTGGAGCATACCGCTGCTCCGCATAGGCCACACATAGGCCCGCATGAGGTATTCCTCGCATCGGGGGCAGCTAACCCCGTACCTCTTGGACTCCGCGATCCGCATAGTCTCATAGACCGCGTAGTCACCACACGCATAGGGCATCCCCCGCATCGGGATAAAACACCCGGAATGATCAATCCTGGAGCATACCGCTGCTCCGCATAGTCACACAGACTGCATAGGCCGTATAGACCCGCATCAAGGGTGGCAAGCCCTCGGTATATCAAGTCAAGGGGGTATGTGATAATATAACGATCATAACGGCTTATCGTTAATCAACATAAGCACTGAGGAAAACCCTTTACACAAACATCATAAGACACTAACACATGTAGCATCATAACATGATTACTTATCAAACCAATCAAGAAAGTATTACAAGGCTATCGCAAACCAACATAGTCAAGTTATTCACCCAAGGTACTTTCTATTTTATGACAACAAGTTCGGGTTTTAACCCCAAAGTACTTCATACATTAATTCTTTAAAAAGATCCGTTTCTTTCACAAAAGTCACACGATACCCGTAGTATCAAAAATAGAGTGACTATCTTTTTTAAGTAACCCGAAACATTTTCCTTTTTAATATCAAGTAACAACATTCTTTTCCAAACGTCCAAGTTTGCCTAAGTTCAATTACTCGAGTCTTTTATTTTCGAAAGGTTTCGTAGTTCATAGTTTTAATCACTTACTAATATAATTCTCCTTTAAAACAATTTGAGAAACATATGCCTTATGTGTGAGTAGGTTATTCTTGTTCATAACAATCTTATTAGAGCAACTATGATCTAGGAAATGTAATATCATTTTGTCTCATCTTAGCTTCTATGCAGATGGAGGTTTCTACTGGTTTTAATAATACTTTATTAGTCAATACATTTCCCTTTATTAGCGCTGATGTTGTTTGTTCGATACTTATTCTCATTTCCGAAATCAATAAGGCTTTCATAAATAATTAAGTAAACCGTTCCTTTTATCTCTCTTAAGTCGTTATACCTAACTTCCCATAAAGCTAGTATAACTTCTTATGCTTTCAAAACCAAGTATTATCCTTCTTTCAAAAAAGGTTTCTTAATTCTCTTGAAATACTTCAAGATTCTTATTATTCAGGCTAAAGTCAAAAGACATTGCCGTAAAACTACGTTCAGTTAACACATGTACATCTACCGTACTATATCTATTCTTTTAAAATATCATGCTCGAGAGGATAGGAAGAATCACATACCTCATGACGATTATCGACTATTAGCAAAAGCGCTCACGGCTATAACGGCTAGCCTTGTCCACCTTCCAAGTAGAACATGCTACTCGCGAACATTCAACCTATAAAGGCCATATACATCTATCAACGTCTAGACTACTCGTAGAATATTCTACGGAAAAAATTGGCGACACCTCCTACGTTAAACTACACAAGTCTCTGCAAATACGGTCTATGTAAATGCAGTTTAATCTTCTTACGTAATATCCTTCTATTACAGTTCAATTCTCTTACGTAATATCCTTCATGTATCTTATATTCATTTCTATACTACTACGGTATGTAATTTCCAATTACAATAGAAGGACAAGAGTATTTACTTGATAAGCCCAAAATTATCCAAGTTTAAATATCGATCTGAGCAACGTTTAGCTCACTCTGGGTGCTCCAACCCGCTCCAAACAACCCTTAGAAGTTCTACGCAACTTCTTCTTAAAACTTCAACCGCTATGAAGATTTTCCTTAGGGTTTTGTTTGTAGTGAAGGAAGTATAATAGTATTTACGGGCTTTTAGTATAGGTGTAACCTTGGAATACTACAAGGTATTGGGCGAGGTATTTTGGAATAGTAATAATACTTGGAGAATACTTTTCTACCAAGGGGGTACTTCACGAAAAACAACTTTAGGAAGGGGGTAGTTTGGCGAGGCTCACAAATGGGGAGGGTTTGGCTAGCATAACTAGGAAGGGGAGAGGTGCTCTCGGCTAGAGATCTCAGAGAGGGGAAGGGATTTTAAGACTTAGAAATGTCTAAGTGTGGATGAAGAAGTTCATCAACTAAGGGGGGTATTTATAGGCCAACCAATAGCCAAGATCAAGACAAGTGGGGGGGAAAGTGGAGGGTGTAGATTAGGACACGTGTGTGTGGGTCCCACTTGGTCATCTACCATACAAAATATCCTACCAACTCCTTGACAAAAAAAATAAAGGCAAAACGTGCCAATGGAAGACCATTTCGTCCGCCCACTTGAGGGTGACAAGTGTCCCTCGTTGGTCCAAAATATTTCATCTCTCGGAAAAATCCATAAAAATTATTAATGACATAGCCGTATTTTCCCTTCGCAAAGTTGGAAAATGTTTAGTGAAAGCGATTCTTTTCGTGTGTTGTGCACAAAATTTTCGGTCCTTGCCTAACTTAAGGCTTAAACTATTATACGTACGTCCTCCCGTACATACTCTGGAAATACGGGGTATAACACTAACACACGTAGCATCATAACATGTTTATTTATCAAACCAACAAGGAAGCATTACAAGGCTATCACAAACCAACATAATCAAGTTATTCACACAAGGTACTTTCTACTTTATGTCAACAAGTTCGGGTTTTTCTCCCCAAAGTACTTCATACATTAACTCTTTAAAAACCAAGTACTCATTGCTCACGAATGAGGTTTCACACTTTTTAACAAAATTCATATCAAGTCAATTAAGTCAAGTCTCTTAACTTCTAAAATCAATAACCCATTCTTTTCCAAAAGTTCAAGTTGCATAATTTCAAATACTCCAGTCTCTTATTTTCAAAAGATTTATAGATCATAGTTTTAAACACTTAACAACGTAATCTCCTTTTTAAAACAATTTGAGTAACACATGCCTTATGTGTGAGTAGGTTATTCTTGTATATAATAATCTTATTAAAGCAGCCAGGATCTAGGAAATGTAATACAATTTTGTCTTATCTTAGCTTCTATGCAGATGGAGGTTTCTACTGGTTTTAATAATACTTAATTAGTCAATACATTTTCCTTTATTAGCGTTGCAGTGGTTTGTTCGATACTTATTCTCATTTCCAAAATCAATATAAGGCTTTCATAAACAATTAAGTAAATCGTTCCTTATATCTCTCTTAAGTCGTTATACCTAACTTCCCATAAAGCTAGTATAACTCTTAAGCTTTTAAAACCAAGTATTACTCTTCTTTCAAAAACGATTCTTAATTCTTTCGAAATACTTCAAGATTCTTATTATTTAAAACTCAAGTCAAAAGACATCGAAGTAAGACCACGTTCAGTTAACACACGTACGTCTACCGTACTATACATATTCTTTTAAAATATCATGCTCAAGCGGATATGAAGAATCACATACCTCCTCGGCGAAATCCACCTGCCAAGTCGAATATGTCGCGCGCAGAGTATCAACCTATAATAGTAAAATACGTCTATCAACGTCTAGACTATTCTGTAGAATATTCTAAGCAGAGGGTTCTTAATTCTACGGAAAATTGGGCGTGCTTCACCAGTCATACTACACAAGTCTCAGTAAATACGATCCTATGTAAATCTGATTCAATCTTCTTTAATATTCTGATGTGATTTCAGTTCAATTATCTTCTTTTATACAATCCTTCTATATATCTTAGACTTATTTCTATACTACTACAGTATGTAATCTCCAATTACAATAGAAGGACAAGATATTTACCTCGGTAAGCCCAAAATTATCCAAGATATATGTCGATCCTGAGCAACGTTTAGCTCCTAATTTGCACGCTCCGAAAGCTCCAAGAAACCCTTAGAAGTTTCCAAACAACTTCTACCTAGCACTTCAACCAACTATGAAGATTTTCCTTAGGATTTCGTTTTGTGACTAAATGATATAAAGTAGTATTTACGGGCTTTTAGTATAGAGGTAACTTAGGAATACTACAAGGTATATGGCTAAGGTATTTTTTGGGATAACAACAATACTTGGAGAATACTTTTCTACCAAGGGGGGGGGGCTTTTGGACGAAACAACTAGGAAGGGGAGGAAAGGGGGTGTTTGTTAGCTCTTACGAAGAGGGGGCTTGGATGAGACTTCTACACAAAGGGGAAGGATTTTGAGACTTAGAAAATGTGGAGTGGATGAAGAAGTCTTCACTCGAGGGTATTTATAGAACACTCGAGGGCGAATTAAAACAAATGGAGGTTGAGATTTGGATCCATGTGAAAGATGAGGTCTTCCAACCAAGTGTCCACCACAAAATTGGGACATATGTCCACCACAACATTGGAACACATGTCCACCACAACAATGAGCCATGTGGCCATCCACATGGCTCACAAAACCGTCCACTTCACCTACTCCCACTCACACAAAAATATCTTGCAAGACTTGAATTATTGACTTGGCCACTTGCCTTAACATTTTCGTCCAACATGCCACCAAGGGTGTCACATGTCGCCCTCCTATTGGTCAAAATATTTCGTCTCTCGGAAAAATCCGTAATCGGTTAAAATATTAAAAACGTAAATTTCCTTCACAAGGTTCAGAATCTTTTCCGTCGAAAGTTCCCAATTTCATCCTTAACCTAATTAGGGTTTGTACAAATGTACGTACGTCCTCACATACATACTCAGGAAATACGGGGTATAACATTTTCGTTTAAAAAGGAAGGCATGCTTTTGTCTTAAGTTGGTTCAAAAAGAAGGTAGAGAAATTGTTTTGGTTTACTTAAAAAGATAGTCACTCTATTTTTATACTACGGGTATCGTGTGACTCTTGTGAAAGAAACGGATCTTTTTAAAGAGTTAATGTATAAAGTACTTTGGGGATAAAAACCCGAACTTGTTGACATAAAATAGAAAGTACCTTGTGTGAATAACTTGACTATGTTGGTTTGTGATAGCCTTGTAATACTTTCTTGTTGGTATGATAAGTAAACATGTTAGGATGCTACGTGTGTTAGTGTGTTGTGATGTTTGTTTAAAGGGGTTTCCCTTGATTGTGCTTATGTTGTTTAACGATAAGCTGTTATGTTAGTATTGTACCACTCACCTCTTGGCATGATATACCGGGGGTTAAGCTAACCCCGATGCGAGGGATGCCTCATGCGGGTCCAGGGGACCTATGCGGAGCTCTGAGAGTTCGAGGTTAGTGTGCGGGAATACCTCATGCGATGCATGTGGCCATGCGGACTACGAGTCGGGGCGATGCGAGTAGCTACCCTCGATGCGGGAATACCTCATGCGGGCCTAGGTGGCCTATGCGAGCTGCGGTGAGTTCGAGTTTGACGCGCATTGATCACGAGGCGAATGGCGGCCGATCATGTGGCGCGATCTAGAAAGACCTCGTGATACGATTTTATAGCATTGTTGATGCGTGGGTTTTAGTAGTCGGCTATGCGCCGTACTTACCGTCTGATTTTATTATGACACAGGTGGGACACGGTGTTCATGTGTATTCCTTGGTGTTTTTATATCATGGGTGAATTTGCGGTGAGAAGGAATTCCACGGCGCATGATTGATATTGTGGGCATGAGACCCGTGGTTATATTTGAGTGATGACTTTGGGCGTGAGTCACGACTTGACATGACTACTTACATATTGTGTATCGTAAATTGGTTATCATATATGTCTTACATTTTATATAGACTATTATGATTTCATTCTGATATTTTGATTTCACATACTTAGTACTGTTATCTTGACCTCGCCCGGAGTGCGTTCATGCCGCAGTAAGTACACGATTGTTGATCCTCGCTCATAGGAGTCACGGTTCGGCGTTTTGGGAAGCTCAGTATCTCGGAGGCTTATCTTTGGTATAGTCCCTTTCGTTGTAGGTACTTACATTCATGGTATGGCGGGCCACTGTCCGCCATTGTTGTTATAACATTCTTAGAAGTGCAAATCTTGTTGTGACAGGTTTGTAAAGGATGTAGCTGTTCAAGTTTTTATATATATATCTTTGAAAGCAACTTTTCTCGAGATAAACTGTTTCTCACTTCATATTGTTTCATTTCTTGTTTTATATTCATTGGTTACTCGATGTATGTCTACTTGGGTGCGGGTAAGGCACGATCCACGCCCGGTTCGGTCGTGACAAAAGTGGTATCAGAGCAGTTAATCCTCGGAAAGTGTCTACAGACCGTATCTAGTAGAGTCTTGATTATCGGTGTGTTGTGCACCACACCAATAATCAGGAGGCTATAGGATATCTAGGATTGGTTTCCACTCTTCTCACTCTGAGATCGTGCCTTAGAGTTGTGTTATAAGTTGGACCCCTCTAACGTATTTATTTCCCTTACTAGTTATGCCTCCGCGCAAGGCAACCCGGGCCCAGAAGGGCAAAGCGAGGAGCTGCGAGTAGAAACGAGAGGGTTACGAGGCACAGGCCCAATCATCACACGAGGTGGTGCTTCATTCGGGAGTTACGCTCGTCGCGACCCAAGAAAGTTTAGCTGGCGGCGATTCCTCTCTGCGACCATGATATCCGGACCTTGGTTACGCGACCGATGGCGAAAGTATGGATTGCAAAGAGACGACCCTGTTACTAGCTAGGGATTTAGCAACCAGAGAGTACATTATGTACCGATTTATCACGGGTCTGGATAACTATCTAAGAGAGGGTTGAGCAAGAGTAGCTCTTGATCGGCATGGCATGGCTGCGTGCGGGCTTATCGCGGCGAGAAAGCGTAGGATCGGCGGGTTAACCAAGATCGTGAAGAAGGCGGTCGGCGGGTCCTTTTGTAACTTTCGAGGCGGATCGCCTCGGCAGACTGAATCGCACCTCCGCGATGCGAGCGGTCCTCCAGGGTTGGGGCGTTCGGGGTATCGGAGTTGGTGAGCTCGAGGCTTACGGATCACAACTATCGTAAGTTCTAGCCGGGTTGATTTTCCTCGATGTTCACGGTGTGGCGAGCGTCATCGGGAATGTCGTCTTTTGTTGGTGCTTGTTTTACTGCGGCCGTCGAGGGCCGTGTGAGAGAATGTTCAAGTAGGAGGATGCAGCGGAGGACTCGGCCTACGATCGATTGTGGATTCAGTGGTTCAGAGAGGAAGGGGTGTTAGCAAGATGAGGCCACCCCCACCTCGGTGTGGCCGTTGTGGTAGGTGTCATTGTGGGAGTGTCGTACCTCTTGACGACTTGTTATGCTTGCGGCCAGCAGGGCCATTTTGCGAGAAATTGTCCGACCAGAGGTGGCGCGGATGTAGAGACTCAGCCTTCAGGATCAGTGGCTAGTTCATCACCTTCCCTAGCTATGCGCCCAACAGGGCAGGATTGATTAGAACGACAAAGGGGAGTGAAGCAGTAGATACAGGTATATCCTTAACCCTCTAGAGATTAGTATGTGTGATGAGATGAGTATATCTTAAGTGTTATGTTCAGATATCATTGTGTTAATTGTGATTAGAAATCATGGTTAGGTAAAAGGGTAAGATTGGGGATAGGGAAAGTGTGAGCTTTAGGATATTATACGTGGAGACCTTAGAGGCGAGGCCATCTTGAGTAAAAGATTTATTTTTATGTTTGACCCTTATCAGAGTGCATAGTATATGTGAGATATATTTGTGTGATAAGTCCCTGAGTAGTGTGAAGTGAAAGAGGGTAGTTGAGCTAAGAAGACCACTAGGTTTTCGTGACTTGATGGTGAGATTGTTCCGGATCGGGAAATAAGAGCTTGGCGCGAGAAATGGGTCGGGTTGAGGCAGTTGCGGTCAACCGCAGCCCGGTTTGAAGTAAGGAAAATTTGTGGTGGTCCCACTTTGTGATAGTGTCACGAGTGTGTTAGGCCCAAGTTTAGTTAACCATCGTACGAGTTCGTGGATGCGTTCGACCAGTAGTCGGGCCGATGAGGTTAGCCATCTTGTCTTTCAGTCAGAATTGTTTACTCGGCAGAGGGTTATGCGAGATGTTATATATCAGGAAGGTTGTAAGACTGCACGGGGTTCCTACTTTTACTTTATGACAGGCAGTGGAGCCCAGTTTACGGCTATTTCTTTTTATGGAGGTTTTACCAGGCAAGGTTAGGAACTCAGGTGAGTCTCAGTATTGCATTCACCCTCGGGCCGGTGTTTTTGATTTTCAGAGGTAGCTGTAAGGATTATTCGCCTCTTGTTGAGTGAGTATTATAATAGCTACCATTTCAGTATTCGGATGTCACCTTATGAAGCCTTGTATGGGCGGTAGTGTAGGTTGCCGGTCGATTGGTTCGATGTTGGCAAGGTTCAGATTGTTGGTTCATACTTGATTCAGCAGGATGTGGATAGGGTGAAGCTTATCCAGGAGAGGTTATTGACAGCTCAGAGTTAACATGAGTCGGGCGGATAATCTGCGTCGATACTTGGAGTTCAGATTGACGGTCGGTCTTCTTGAAGGTACCACCCCGGAAGGGTGTGACGAGATTTGGAAAGCAGGGGAGACTTAGCCCGAGGTACTTTGAGCGTTTTCAGATCATTTGGAGAATAGGCCAAATGTTTAAGGCCTTTTCCATGTAAAAAACGTGCCAACAACTCCCTCACCAAACCGTCCACTTGAGGGTGACACATGTCGCCCTCTCGTTGGTCCAAAATATTTCATCTCTCGGAAAAAATCCAAAATAAATAAATTCCTGAAAACGTAAAATTCCTTTACAAGGTTCGGAAAATTTTCCGTCGGAAAAACAAATCTTTTTCGTGGATGTGCACAATTTCGTCCTTAACAATAATTCGGGCTTACAAAATTGTACGTATGTCCTCACATACATACTCTGGGAATACGGGGTATAACATTCTTCCCCCCTTAGAAACATTCGTCCCGAATGTTCCTTCTAAGTCTCAAAACACGCTAGCGCCGGTATAGTCTTCACTAATATACTTACGAAACCAAACATGTCGTACCTGGCCATAACATAACACACGCGCAAATACTTAACTCCAAGTCCACGAGGAATCACCTCTAGCATCACAAAAGCTCCCACCCACGGTCTAAAAGATATTCCATTCGCACCTTTACTTCACAAAAGTAATGATCACTTCTATTCTCTTACTCGTCGTACCCTCCTCGTACACTCGAAGACTTCCTAAATAAACTTACCACCTTTCTGTTATTGTTTCAGTTTCCAAAATCTCGGGGTTACTATCTCCAACTTGGTCATCATTAACCGGGAACACTCTGGATGGATCTCTGATACTTTTCCGAACATAGCAACATGAAAGACCGGACGTACTGCCTCTTAAGTCGGACGGCAATGCTAACTTATAGGCAACCTGGCCTATTCTACAACCGATCTGAAAAGGCTCAAAGTACCTCGGGCTAAGTTTCCCCTTCTTTCCAAATCTCGTCACACCCTTCCGGGGTGGTACCTTCAAGAAGACCGACCGTCAACCTGAACTCCAAGTATCGACGCAGATTATTTGCCCTACTCGCTGACTACGAGTCAATAACCTCTCTGGATAAGCTTCACCTATCCACATCCTTTGAATCAAGTATGAACACAATCGAACCTTGCCAACATCGAACCAATCGACCGGCAACCTATACTACCGCCCATACAAGGCTTCATAAGGTGACATCCGAATAATGAAATGGTAGCTATTATAATACTCACTCAACAAGAGGCGAATAATCCTCACTGCTACCACTGAAATCAAAACACCGGCCCGAGGGTGAATGCAATACTGAGACTCACCTGAGTTCCTAACCTTTCCTGGTAAAACCTCCAAAAAAAAAATAGCGTGAATGCTGGCTCCTTGCGATCATAAAGTAAAAGTAGGAACCGTGCGGTCTTACAACCTTGCGATATATAACATCTCGCATAACCCTCTGAGTAAAGCGATTCGGCGAAAGACAAGATGGTGACCTCATCGGCGACCTCGGTCGAACGCATCCACGAACTCGTACGATGGTTAACTAAACTTGGGCCTAACACCCTCGTGACCCTAACACATAGCGGGACCACCACAAATTTTCCTTACTTCAAACCGGGTTGCGGGTTGACCCGCAATCTGGCCTCAACCCGACCCATTCATCGCGCCAAGCTCTTGTTTCCCGATCCGGAACAATCTCACCATCGAGTTACGAAAACCTAGTGGTCTTCCTAGCTCAACTACCCTCTTTCATTTCACACTACTCAGGGACTTATCACACAAATATATCTCACGTATACTATGCACTCCGATAAGGGTCAAACATAAAAATAAATCTTTTACTCAAGATGGCCTCGTCTCTAAGGTCTCCACGTATAAAACTCTAAGGCTCACACTTTCCCTATCCCCAATCTTACCCTTTTAACTAACCATGATTTCTAATCACAATTAACACAATGCTATCTGAACATAACACTTAAGATATACTCATCTCATCACACATACTAATCTCTAGAGGGTTAAGGATATACCTGTATCTACTGCTTCACTCCCCTTTGTCGTTCTAATCAATCACCTGTTGGGCATAGCTAGGAAGGTGATGAACTAGCCACGATCTGTGCGAAGTCTCTACATCCGCGCCACCTGGTCGGACAATTTCGCAAAATGGACCTGGTCGCAAGCATAACAAGTTTGTCGAAGAAGTACGACACTCCCACGATGACACTACCACAACGCCACACCGAGGTGGGGTGGCCTCCTCAACTAACACCCTTCCTCTCCGAGCCATGAATCCACAATCGATCCGTAGGTGAGTCCTCCGCTTGCATCCTCTTACTTGAACATTATCTCGTCCACATGGCCGACGCGCAGTAAAACAAGCACTGACAAAAGACGACATTCCGGGATGGCGCCGCCACATCGTGAACATCGAGGAAAATTGAATCCGGCTGGACGACGTGTATTTGTGATCCGAAGCCTCGGAGCTCGACCAACTCCCGAATACCCCGATCGTCACGAAGTCCGGAGGACCACTCTGTCTTGGCGGAGGCGCATAACCTCTGATCGGTAAGGTCCGCCTCGAAAGTTACCAAAGGACCACGATGTTACGCCTCTTCTGATCTTGGTTAACCTGTCGATCCGGCGTTTCTCGACACTTGCGCATAAGCCGTCTGAGCCATGCTCACGCTCGATGAAGAGCTACTCTTGCACAACCCTCTCTTAGATAGTCATCAAGACCCGTGATAAATCGGTACATAATATACTCTCTGGTTGCTAAATCCCTAGCTAGTAACAAGGTCGTCTCTTTGCAATCCATACTTTCTGCTACTGGTCGTGGAACTAAAGGTTCAAATATCATAGCCGCAGTAGGAACTGTTGCCGATGTGCTAGACTCTGCTGGGGCTGGCGACGCCGCAGAATTCCCCGAATGAAGCACCACCCCAGGTGATGATTGGGCCTGTGCCCTCGTAACCCTCTGTGCTCTACTCGCAGCTCCCTCGGCTGCCTTGCCCATCACGGGCGGGTTGCGCTGCGTGGGCATGGCGGTAAGGGAAAGAAATACGTTAGAGGGGTCCAACTTATAACACGACTCTAAGGCACGATCTCAGAGTGAGAAGAATGAAAACCAATCCTAAATATCCTATAGCCTCCTGATTATTGGTGTGGTGCACAACAAACCAATAATCAAGACTATACTAGATACGGTCTGTAGACACTTTCCGAGGATTAACTGCTCTGATACCACTTTTTCACGACCGAACCGGGCGTGGTAGTGCCTTACGGGCACCCAGTAGACATACATCGAGTAACCATTGAATATAAAACAAGACATGAAACAATATGAAGTGAGAAAGCAGTTTATTCGAGAAAAGGCTGTCGGCATATATATATAACAACGAACGATTACATCCTTTTACAAACCACGCCTACAACGACTACGGACCTCAGAATGTTATAACAACAATGGCGGGACGGGGCCGCCGCCATACCCTCGAATGTAAGTACAATGGCAGGGACTATACGAAAGATAAGCCTCGAGAACACGAGCTTCCCAAAACGCTGAATTGTGACCACATGGCGAGGATCAACAAGCGGTGTACCTCTACTGCGGCAGATGAACGCATCCGAAGGAGGTCGAGACAACAGTACCAAGTATGGGAAACTAAAAATACTGTAAATGAAATCATACTAGTCTATATAAACAGCAGACATATATGATAACCAATTTACGATACCTGATATGTAGCGATCGTGTCAAGTCGAGGACTCGCGCCTAAAGTCATCACTCAAATATAACCATGGGTCTCATGCCCACAATATCAATCATGCGATGGAATTCCTTCCTCACCGCCGGCGATCCATGATATAAAAGCACCAAGGAATACATATGAACACGAGTCCCACTGTCATAATAAAGCTATGCACGGTAAGTACGAAGGCATATCAGACTACTAAAAACCACAGTACCAACAATGCCATAAAACTGTATCACGAGGTCTTTCTGAACGCGCCACATGAAGGCGGCCACTCGCCTCGATATCAATGTGCGCGTCAAATCTGGAACTTCGCGCGACTCGCGTAGGCCATCTAGGCCGCATGAGGTATTCCGCATCGGTAGCTACTCCTGAATCGTCCCGGACTCTCGTAGTCCGCATGGCCACATAAACCGCGTAGGTATTCCCGAACACTAACACGGAACTCGTAGCTCGCATAGGTCCCTGGACCCGCATGAGGCATCCTCGCGTCGGGGCGCTTAACCCCGGTATAACATGTCGAGGTGAGTGGTACAATACTAACATAACGGCTTATCGTTAAACAACATAAGCACAATCAAGGAAACCCCTTTACACAAACATCACAAGACACTAACACACGTAGCATCCTAACATGTTTACTTATCAAACCAACAAGAAAGTATTACAAGGCTATCACAAACCAACATAGTCAAGTTATTCACACAAGGTACTTTCTATTTTATGTCAACAATTTGGGTTTTATCTCCAAAGTACTTCATACATTAACTCTTTAAAAGATCCGTTTCTTTCACAAAAGTCACACGATACAGTAGTATCAAAATAGAGTGACTATATTTTTAAGTAAACCAAAACAATTTCCCTACCTTCTTTTGAACCAACTTAAGACAAAGCATGCCTTCCTTTTAAATGAAAACACTTAAATTTTTCAAGTCTTTGTCTTTTATAAATCAAGTTCTTACTTTGAAATTTTTAAGAAAATCAAAACTTGTTTATTAATGATCTTATTAAAGCGACCACGATCTAGGAAATGTAATACAATTTTGTCTTATCTTAGCTTATGCAGATGGAGGTTTCTCTGGTTTTAATAATACTTAATTAGTCAATACATTTTCCTTTATTAGCGCCGATGATTTGTTCGATACTTATTCTCATTTAGAAATCAATACAAGGCTTTCGTAAACAATTAAGTAAACCGTTCCTTTTATCTTTCTTAAGTCGTTATACCTAACTTCCCATAAAGCTAGCATAACTCTTAAGCTTTTAAAACCAAGTATTACTCTTCTTTCAAAATCGATTCATACTTCTTTTGAAATACTTCAAGATTCTTATTATTTAAAACTCAAGTCAAAAGACATGAAGTAAAACCACGTTTAGTTAACACACGTCGTCTCACCGTAGTACTATATACATTTTAAAATATCATGCTCGAGAGGATAGGAAGAATCACATACCTCATCAGTGAAATCCACCGCCAAGTCGAATATGTCGCGCAGTATCAACCTATAATAGTCAAATCGTCTATCAGCGTCTAGACTACCTGTAGAATATTCTAAGCGAAGGTTCTTATTTCTACGGAAATTTGGGCGACCTCCTGCAGTAAAGCTACACAAGTCTCTTTGTAAAACAACCCACTGTAAGTATAGTTCAATTCTCTTCTTTTATACCATCATTCTATATCTTATACTCAATTCTAAACTACAATATGTAATTTCCAATTACAATAGAAGGACAAAGATATTTACCTCGATAAGCCCAAAATTATCCAAGATTAAAGTCGATCCTGAGCAAGGTTTAGCTCCTATTATGCGCTCCAATTCGCTCCAAGAAACCCTTAGAAGTTCTAAACAACTTCTACTTAATACTTCAACCAACTATGAAGATTTTCCTAGGGCTTCGTTTGTGACTAAGGGATATAAAGTAGCATTTCCGGGCTTTTTGTATAGAGGTAACTTTGGAATACTACAAGGTATTTGGGCTAATGTATTTTGGAATAACAATAATACTTGGAGAATATTTTTCTACCATGGGGTTTAGTGAGACCAACAAGGAAGGGGAAAGGGGTTTGGGCGAGAGCTCTCAAAAGGGAGGAGTTTTGAGACTTGGAAATTGTTAAGTGGATGAAGAATAAGTTTTGAACTTAAGGGGTATTTATAGGCTAATCAATGGCCAAGATCAAAGCAAGTGGATGGTGGAGATTTGGACAAGTGTTGTGTGGGTCCCACTTATCCATCTACTACACAAATATCTAGCAAAACATTGACCAAATGTTTAAGGCCTTTTCCATGTAAAAGCGTGCAACAACTCCTCACCAAGCCGTCCACTTGAGGGTGACACGTATCGCCTCTCGTTGATCCAAAATATTTCATCTCTGGAAAAAATCCAAAATAAATAAATTCACGAAAGCGTAAATTCCTTTACAAGGTTCGGAAAATTTTAAATCGGAAAAACAAATCTTTTCGTGGATGTGCACAATTTTGTCATATGATAATTCGGGCTTACAAAATTATGCGTCGTCCTCATACATACTGCAGAATACGGTATAACTATTTACCTCTCGATGAGTTGCGTATAATACCCATTACAATTCGGTATTCGGATGGCCCGATATGAGGCTTTGTATGAAAGAAAGTGTAGAATCGCGATTGGTTGGTTCAACGTAGGCGAGGTTCAGATAATTGGCCCAGACTTGATTTAGCGGGCTGTGGATAAGGCGAAGCTTATCCAGGAAGGATTATTAGTAAGCTCAGAGTCAGCATAAGCTTTATGCAGATGAACGACGTCGACACTTGGAGTTGAGTTGGCGTTTTAGTATAAATATTGTTATGTGGCGGTGTGGCAAGTGTGATTATGTTGGGTGTAGTCGAGGACTATGCGATATCCATTTAGGTGGAACCTCGAAGGAACATTCGGGACGAATGTTTCTAAGGAGGAGAATGTTAAACCCGTAATTCCGAGGATATGTATAGGAGAATAAGCGGGAGAACACATGACTTAAAAATTTGAGCGAAAGAAAGAATTGTTTTCCAAAGAAAAGTTTTAGAACCTCGGGAAGGAAAATTGTTCGTTAATGAAATTGAGTTCGAATTTGATATTTGAGACTTATAGAATTTATCGGATTTTCGGGAGATGAAATATTTTAGACCAACCGGAGGGCGACACGTGTAACCCTCCACATGCCCATGTTGGGCGAGAATGACTAAGGCAAGTGGTCAAGTTGACTCTTGATATTTAAGTCATCCAAATCTAAGCCACACAAGTGTTTTAATCTTGGCCCTTGATCTCTTTATATATCCATTGCTAGTGCAAGACAAATTGAACACTTAGAAAAATTTCAAGATTGTGTCTTGCTCATTGAGAGCTCTCGGCATTGAGCCCTAATCCACACAAAAAAAATTCGTTTGTTGTCCATAATTCACAATACTTAAACCCAAGGTTCCTAGTGGTATTCTAAGGTTATCTCAATAGAAAGATCTCGGAAAAACCACGTTTTTACGTTAGTCGCAAGATGAAAACCTAATGTGTTCTTCAACTTTGAAGTTGGAACTTGAAGATGAGTTCTTCATGAGATTCTAAGGAGTGCTTGGAGCGGTGGAGCGTGAAAAGGAGCTAAAAGTTGCTAAGGATCGACTTTGACGCTTGGATATTATTAGGGATCATTGAGGTAAAATCTTCATCTTCTTAATGTGATTAAAGATTACATGTTATAGTAGTTGATAAATGAGCATGTGATATATAGATTGAAGTTTGAAAAGATTTGGATCATGTCGACATGTTAAAAACCGAATATGGGCAAGTTAGCCATTTATGTTGTAATCAATTTGGTCGATAGTTACAATCGTCGCATGTTAAGAAAGAAAGGATTTATAGTTGTTATAATTGTTATAGAGTATATAACATATTAGAATAACAACTTGGATTGAAAAGGAATTGAAAGGAAATTGATATTGTAGTGATACATTGTAGCCGCATATGGCTTTGGATTAATGGACAATTTTATATTGATTGTGGGGCAGAATTTTACACGTCCGGTTAGGCGTGTAATCCCCTTTGATTAACTGATTGTTGAGCCTTAAATGTGGCATTTGGTTATTGATTTTCGGGCCTTGAAAAGGTGGAAAAGAATGCGTAGAAACAAAGGAAGTGGTGCCCGATTTTCCGTAGAATAAAAGTCCTTATACTTAGCAATATTCTACGTTGAAAGCTAGTAGTTGATGGACATATTATGGTCATTATAGGTTGACATTCTACGTGCGGAGTATTCAACTTGGCAAGTGGTTCAAGTCAAAGAGGTATGTGAACTCTTCCTATCCTCTTGACCATGAATCTTACGAAAGGTATAGTACGGTAGACGTACGTATTTTAAATGAACTCGGTTTCATTTTGGTATCCTTGTTTGATTCGAAAGTGTAGTAACTTGTTTTCAAAGAAGTATATGTTACTTGACTTGAAAAGTATAGAATACTTGATTTGGAAAAGTATTGATGACTTGAATTTTCTAAAGTTAAGAGACTTGACTTTTAAAGTTAAGAGACTTGAAGTATTCTGAAAGTTGTGAAAC
Organism: Przewalskia tangutica; assembly: GCA_029844215.1. Taxonomy (NCBI): domain Eukaryota; kingdom Viridiplantae; phylum Streptophyta; class Magnoliopsida; order Solanales; family Solanaceae; genus Przewalskia; species Przewalskia tangutica. The sequence continues at coordinate 101,182,976 of CM056720.1, read as the reverse complement.
TTTATTTAAATGCATATGAAACTTGGTTTAAAAGTGTAAGTCTATTGGTTTAACAAAAAAAGAATGTAATGGTCTAGGTTTTGCCTAAAAACATAAAGTGTTGTCAAGACTTTATGGGAAGTTAGTTACAACGGCTTTATGAAGTTTAGAAGAATGGTTTACTTGATTAATGTAAAGGAGGATAAATGACTTGATTTAAAGAATGATAACTTTATTTAGAGATATAAGTTATTTGGATTTTGAGAATGAAGTTACTTGATTTCAAGGTTTTGAAATGAGTTTCTAAAGATGTAGTAACTTGATTTGAAAATTAGACATGTCTTGATACTACGGGTGTTAGTATCTTGTGGTTTTTATGTAAAAAGAGTTCTTTTAAAAGGATTGAAGTACGTAGTACTTTGGGGTTAAATTTCCGGATTTGACGTGACATGCTAGTGCCTTGAATGTTATAAAACGATAAGTGATTTATCTTGTTCTAATGAGAGTCCTAAATGATTTAACTTGCGTATGTTACTCATGATAGACATTCGTTCAAGTGTTATACTACGGGTTCAATTCGCTTGACATTGTTCGATTCCGTGGGATTAGCTCCCCACGATGCGGGTATCCATATATACTCATTGCGGGTCCACATGACCTATGCGGGTTAAATTCCTATGCGGGTTAAATTCCCATGACTATTCCGTGGGTTAGCTCTCCACGATGCGGGTATCCATATATACTCATTGCGGGTCCACATGACCTATGCGGGTTCGATTTCCATGAGGGTTAAATTCCCTTGAATATGACTGCATCATGGTACTACGGGCGAATAGCCCCTAGTTATACTCTCATTATTAGCAAGGCACGATTGTACTGTTAATTTGATTATCATACTTGTCTCCAGCATTATATATCTAGACTTTATGATTTAAATTACAGTACTTTCAGTTTTACATACTTGACACCTATTGTACTGACCTCCTTCGGGGGGCTGCGTTCATGCCGCAAGTTGAGGTACATAGCTTGTTGATCCTCACTCTTAGGATCACTGTTCAGCTGTTGAGAAGCTCCATTACTCTGGAGACTTATCTTTGGTTCAGATCCCTGGTATTGTCGGTTGTTGTACATTCAGGGGTATGGCGGGGCCCTGTCCCGTCATAGATGTTATGTCAAAACTCTTAGAGGTATGTAGTCATATCTTGTGGATCGGTTTGCAAAGAAAAAAAGATGTAACTGCTTCTGGCTATTTATATATATAACCAGGGAGACAGCCTTATCGGCTAGCCTGTTATTTACTTCTTATTGATTTAAGTTGTGTGTTTTATGTATGTTCATGACTTTCTCGATGGTTACCGTAAAGGTGCCTGGTAGGGCACCCGATCGCGGGCGGGGTCGGGTCGTAACAAAAGTGGTATCAGAGCAGTTAGTCCTTGGAAAGTGTCTACAGACCGTGTCTAGTAGCGTCTTGGTTATCGGTGTGTTGTGCACCACATCTATAACCAGGAGGCTGCAGGACATTTAGGATTGATTTCCATTCTTCTCACTCTGAGATCGTGCGATAGAGCTGTGTTGTTAGGGCCGTCTCTCCCTAACGAGTTATGTTTATTGCAGCTACGAGAAAGCGTGATGACCGGGAAGGATTATGTGGATTGCGTATCCAGGTTGGTAATAATTGTAGTATAGTTGGTATTATGACATACAGCTATACAGAGTTATGTATGAGGGTCAGACGCGTGTTGCTTAGAATGATTTTAGATTACCAAGAATTGGTAAGGACTAAATAGATATCGGAAAGGTATAAAACAGTTTAATGAATTCTCATCAAAGTTTTACGTGCTAATTTGAGATATTAGGAGATGATGAGCTGTCTGAGAAGGTAATGACCCCTTAAGAAGTTATGATTAAGGGACTTAATGGAAGACTATGTTAATAGATTAAGCTACGTCGTATGCTTAAGAGAATTGTACGGATGAGATCCGTATGGAGTAGTATGGTTGTTATGATTAAGAAAACATGATTAAAAGCTTATGAGAAGCTATCTTACCCGTATGTGGGGAAGGATAATGTAGGATTGGGGCATGGAAATTATGAGCCTTAGAACAGTGATAACCGCCGAGACCTTAGGTATATAAGGCCTTCTCGTCAATAAGATTTAATTCAGACTAAGGGTAAGAGTTAAGTGCGACGGTGGGTCGGGTTGAGGACCTATTACGGGTCGCCCCATAACCTAAAATGGATTGGGATCAGTTGGTAGTAGCCCCGCTACGTGACAGGGTCACGAGGATGCAAGGCCCAAGTCTAGTTAAATTGTTTTACGGGTTCGTGGACGCATTCCACCGGAACCAGGTTGTGAGAGCCGGAAATGGCCTTAAATTGTTCAATGTAAGTAACTCCAAGGATTGGAGGCCATAATTAGTATGAAAGTTATGTACGTATACTAGTATAAGTTGGGAAGTACGGGAAGAGTGCAACCAGTAAGAAAGAGAGCAAACAAGTGTAAAGGAATAGAGCCGGAGTCCGAAATGACCTTTCGAGGTAGCTACACCAGTGGGTGATTGGGTTGTAGCTGAGCGGGTACATAAGGATTGCCCAGTGATGATAGACAATTGGCAGACTTGATTTTAGTAAGTCTATGTGACTTGTTCGGTTGAAGTAAATAAATTGATGTTGGAAGTATGTAGTACGTGAATTTGAAAGCTAAGAGACGGAGATAAGAACGTACGATCGTTGAAGGATTTTATGTTAAGTGCCCTTGGAGGTGCTTGGAGTTGTTTAGTGTGGCGGTCAGGGCCACGACTTCCCGAATGATTTCTGGAAAATGCGCGAGGCAAGAATAAGATAAGTACGAGTGCTGCCTGCGGAAAACCAAAGACATCATTGGTAGGTTTTGAGAATCTACACGATTTTTAAGGCGGTGCTTGATTATTAGATATATATACAGGACCGCAAGAGGACCCTGTTAATAGGGTTGTGACTTCAAGGAAAGATTATGAAAGGGAGATAAGCTATCTCCCTACGTAAAATGATAGTTTTACGTATTATCGAGGGTTATGCGTACCCATATTATTAGGCGATGGATATGAGACTGGTAAAGTCTTGATTTACATACAATAGGTTACAATTTTAGATAACCGTGGGAAAAGTATTGTGTTGGGGTAATTGAGAACGACACTAGGAAATGGTCGAGGATGTGTCTTAAGGATATAAATGTTGGTAATAAGCATAAATGGAAACGTATGACCCAGGAGCGAGGTAGAAATATTTTGGGTTAGTAATTTGTATGATGGAGGGTTATGACCAGAATAACAAGGAGAATGCAATTACTGTTATGAAGGTTTCCCAAGGCATAATTACCCAGACTAGTGTAAAGACCATTAGAAAATGATGGGCAGTTAGGAACACCTCGACGAAAGGTGGCAAGCCTGTAATGTGGGCGGGCCGTATATATACGGAAGTAAGAGATCGCGACCCGACCGGGCGCGGCGGTGCCCTACCTGGGCACCCCGTTCAGGTATACATCAGAGAATAGCATCAGAACATACACAACATACAACATGTTTAGACAATAACATCACAGGCTAGCCGATAAGGCCGCCTTCCATAAAATATGCATAATCAAAAGCAAAACTGTACAACTCGGTTCTTACAGCCCAAACCACAAAGTGTGACTACAGACCTCTAGGAATAACAACTGTGGCGGGACAGGGCCCCGCCATACCCCTGAATGTACATAAATCTACAACATCAGGGAAAGACTGTACCAAAAAGACAAGCCTCCGGAGAAATGGAGCTTCTGACGTCTGATAAGTGATCCTAAGAATGAGGATCCACCGACTGCTTACCCTTACCTGCGGCATGAACGCAGCCCCCGAGGAAGGGGGTCAGTACACAATATGTACTAAGTATGTAAATCGGAAAATCGTAATTACATCATAAGTTTAAAACAAAGCCGGAGACATGTATGATAATCAAATTACAGTACACTGTGCCTTACTAACAATAAGAGTAAATAGGAGTATACTTACAACATAAAAATAGGAAGCTCACGATCAAAGAGGACCACCCGCCCGCAGTATCATTAAGCAATCCTACTCCTGGGACTATTTCACCCGCATAGGTCGTGTGGACCCGCATGAGGTATTCCTCGCATGGGACTATTTCACCCGCATAAGCCCTTACGGACTCGCATGAGGTATTCCTCGCATAGGTTGTATCCGCCCGCATGGGACTATTTCACCCGCATAAGCCCTTACGGACTCGCATGAGGTATTCCTCGCATCATGGGTAGCAAATCCACGGAATATGCAAATGCCACAAATGTCACGACCCGACCGGGCGTGATGGTGCCTACAGGCACCCTTTCATATACATCAGAGAATAGCAGCGGAACATACACAACTGATAAAATGTTGAAACATAATATAACGACAGGCTAGCCGATAAGGCCACCTTCCGTAAATTATACAAACAAAACAGTACATTTTTTTTTCTTTACAAGCCAAACCACAATGTGACTACAGACCTCTAAGAATAACAACTCTGGCGGGACAGGGCCCCGCCATACCCCTGAATGTACAACAACCGACAATACTAGGGATAAGCCTCCGAAATAAAGGAGTTTCTCAACAGCTGAACAGTGATCCTAAGAGCGAGGATCAGCAACCTGTACTCTACTTGCGGCATGAACGCAGCCCCCCGAAGGAGGTGTCACGACCCGTTCCGGGGCCCGTGACTAGTGCCTTACCCGGGCACCCAAGTAGTCATACATCAGAGAAAATCAGCGGAACATAAAACAAGACATGAAATATCAAGAAGTGTAAAACAGTAATCTGAGAAAACTTGCCTTTCGGCATATATATATATAACAACTAGAACAGTTACATCCCTTTTTTTTTCACAACTCTGCCCACAACAGTACTACAGACCTCTAAGAATGATATGACAACAATGGCGGGACAGGGCCCCGCCATACCACTGAATGTAAGTACCTACAACGACAGGGGACTATACCACTGATAAGCCTCCGGAGAAACGGAGCTTCCCATACGCTGAATTGTGACCCTAAGAGCGAGGATCAACACTGGTGTACCTCTACCTGCGGCATGAACGCAGCCCCCCGAAGGAGGTCGATAACAGTACCAAGTATGTGGCTGAAAAATCGTAAATGAAATCATAGTAGTCTATATAAAGCAGAGACATATATGATAACCACACTCTGATTCACAATAAATAGCGATCATGTCAAGTCAGGGACTCACGCCCTCAAAGTCATCACTTAAATATAACAATGGGTCTCACGCCCACAACATCAATCATGCCCGTGGAATACCTTCCTCACTGCCGGCAGTCTATGATATAAAAGTACCAAGGAATACACATGAACACCAGGTCCCACCTGTGTCATAATAGAACCGTACGGGGTAAGTACGAAGGCATAGCCGACTACTAACACCCACAGTACTAACAAGGTCATAAGATCTGTCTAGACCGCCACATGATCGAAGCTGGCCACCCGCCCGCAGTATCAAATGTGCGCGTCTAGCCCAGAACTCCGCGACTCGCATAGGCCAACCTCATAGGACCGCATGAGGTATTCCCGCGTCGAGGGTAGCTACTCCGACATCGCCCCGACTCGCACCGCGTAGCCACATGCACCGCATGACCATAAAGGCGCGCACTAACCCGAACTCTCGTAGCTCGCATAGGTCCCGGGACCCGCATGAGGTATTCTCGAATCATGGTCCTGCATCGCCCGAGTCTACCCCGTCGGAGGGCGCCTTAACCCCGGGATCATGTCAAGGTGAGTGGTACAATACCAACATAACGGCTGATCGTTAAACAACTTAAGCGCAATCGAGGAAAAACCCCTTTACACAAACATCACAAGATACTAACACACGTAGCATCCTAGCATGTTTACTTATCAAATCAACAAGAAAGTATTACAAGACTATCACAAACCAACACAATCAAGTTATGCACACAAGGTACTTTCTACTATATGATTAACAAGATCGGGTTTTTATCCCCAAAGTACTTCATACATTAACTCTTTAAAAGTTTTGCTTCTTTCTCAAAAGTCACACAATACCCGTAGTATAAAAATAGAGTGACTATCTTTTGAAGTAAATCAAAACACTACTATTTGTAAAATCAAGTAACAACATTCTTTTCCAAACGTTCAAGTTTGCCTAATTTCAATTACTCAAGTTTCTCATTTTCGAAAGGTTTCGTAGTTCATAGTATTAATCACTTAATGATATAATTCTCTTTGAAAGCAATTTGAGAAACATATGTCTGATATGTGAGTAGGTTATTCTTGTTTATAACAATCTTATTAAAGCAGCCATGATCTAGGAAATGTAATATCATTTTGTCTCATCTTAGTTTCTATGCAAATGGAGGTTTCTACTGGTTTTAATAATACTTTAATAGTCAATACATTCCCCCTTTATTAGCGCATTTCTTGTGGTTTGTTCGATACTTATTCGATTTAGAAATCAAGAAACATTATTCCTTTTAAAACCCAGTACTCATTACTCATGAATGAGGTTTCACACTTTTTAACAAAATTCAATTAAGTCAAGTCTCTTATCTTCTTAAATCAATAAATCATTCTTTTTATCTCTCTTAAGCCGTTATACCTAACTTCCCATAAAGCTAGTATAACTCTTAAGCTTTTAAAACCAAGTATTACTCTTACATTAAAAATGATTCATATTCTTTGAAACACTTCAAGATTATTGAGCTTAAGTCAAAAGACATTGCCGTAATTATTATTAAGTTAACACACGTACGTCTACCGTACTATATATATTTTAAAATATCATGCTCAAGAGTATAGGAAGAATCACATACCTCGCGACGATTATCGACTACTAGCAAAACGCTCCACGGCTATAACCCGGCTAGCCTTGTCCACCTTCCAAGTAGAACATGCTACTCGCAGATCAATCAACCTATAAAGGTTATATACATCTATCAACGTCTAGACTACTCAGTAGAATAAATCTAGATACAAGATTCTAAGGGGAAATTGGGCAGCACTTCCCTACCCGTCAAACTTCACAAGTCTCATGTCTGATACCCTATGTAAGTCAGATTCAAGTCTTTTCTGTAATATCCTTCTATTACAGTTCAAATCTCTTCTATGAATCTTATATTCATTTCTATACAACTACAGTATGTAATTTCCAATCACAATAGAAGGATAGGATTATTTACCTCGGTAAGCCCAAAATTATCCAAGTTTAATGTCGATCCTGAGCAACGTTTAGCTCCTACTCCGGGTGCTCCAACCCGCTCCAAACAACCCTTAGAAGTTCTACGCAACTTCATCTTAATACTTCAACCAACTGTGAAGATTTTCCCTAGGGTTTCGTTTAGTGACTAAAGGGAAGTATAATAGTATTTCTGGGCTTTTAGTATAAGTGTAACTTTGGAATACTACAAGGTATATGGGCCAAGGTATTTTGGAATAGTAACAATACTTGGAGAGTATTTCTACCAAGAGGGGGGGTGTATTTTACGAAAACAACTCTAGGTAGAGGGGGGGTACCCCTCGGCCAAGGCCACTAGGAAGGGGGGGTGTACCCCTCGGCCAAGGGCTTTCTCAAAAGGGGAGGGGTGCTCTCGGCTAGAGCTCTCAAGAGAGGGGGGGGGATTTCAAGACTTAGAAATGATTTTAAGGGATGAAAACCTTCAAGTTAGGGGTATTTATAGGGAAATCAATGGCCAAGATCAAGCCAAGTGGTAGGCAAGTGTAGGGTGAGGATTCATCCATGTGTACCTTATCCAACTACCACACAAAAATATCACAAATATACTACCAACCCTTGACTTCCAATTCGTCCAAAAGCCGCCCCACATCCACCAACTTGAGGGTGACAAGTGTCGCCCTCTCGTTGGTCCAAAATATTTCGTCTCTCGGAAAAATCCGCAAAAATAATAAATGACATAGCCGGAATTTTCCCTTCGCAAGTTTTGGAAGACGTTTCGTCGGAAAACGATTCTTTTTGTGTGTTGTGCACAAAATTTCGGTCCTTGCCTAACTTTAAGGCTCAAACTTTTCTACGTACGTCCTCACGTACATACTCTGGAAATACGGGGTATAACATTCTCCCCTCCTTAGAAACATTCGTCCCGAATGTTCCTTCTCACGACAGATAACGATCAAGTTCCTCATAGCTTAACCAGTTTGCAAATACCACACATGGCCACAGAAAACACCCGCACAAATACTTACATCCAAGTCCACGAGGAATCACCTCTAACATCACAAAAACTCCCACCCAAGGGCTAAAAGATACTCCCTTCGCACCTTCACTTACAAAAGGAAAGATCACATCTATGTTCTCAACACATGCTCGCTTCTTCCCTTACTCGTGCCGCTTCTCGTGCTGGAACTCTTTCTCATAACTTACCACATTCCTGTTACTGCTTCAGTTTCCAAAACTCTGGGTTACTAACTCCAACTTGGTCATCATTAACTGAGAATACTCTGGATGGATCTCCGATACCTTCCGAACATAGCAACACGAAAGGCCGGACATACTGCCTCCCATGTCGGACGGCAATGCCAACTATAGGCAACCTGGCCTACTCTTCACATGATCTGAAAGGCCCAAAGTAACTCGGGCTAAGTTTCCTCTGTTTCCCCAAACTCGTCACACCCTTTCCGGGGTGGTACCTTCAAGAATACCGCCATCCCGACACTGGCGTCGACGTCGATTATCTGCCGCGACCACGGTTGACTCTGGTGTCAATAACCTCTTCTGGATAAGCTTCACCCTATCCACATCCTGCTGAACAAGTATGAACCATTTATCTGAACCTTGCCTACATCGAATCAATCGACCGGCAACTTACACTTCCGCCCCTACAAGGCTTCATCAGGCAATATCCGAATACTGAAATGGTAGTTATAAAAACACTCCCTCAACAGGGGGCAACAATCCTCACTACCACGAAATCCAAACAACGGCCCAGGCGAATGCGGCATCGAGACTCACTTTGAGTTCCTAACCTGCTGGTAAAACCTCCGAAAAGAAACAATGGCGGGCTCCACTTTGCGTCATAAGGTGAAAGTAGGCACCTCGTGCAGCCTTACAACCTTCTTGATATAAACATCTCGCATAACTTCACGAGTACAAGGTTCGACTAAAGACAAGGCGGGTGACCTCGCCGGCCCGACTCTTGTCGAATGCATCCACGAACTCGTACGCTGGTTAACTAAACATGGGCCTAACACCCTCATGACCCTAACACAAAGCGGGACCACCACAAACTGACCCCACCACCATACAGGCCGCGGGTTGACCCGCAATCGGTCCCCAACCCGACCCGCTATCGCGCAAAACTCTTGCTCCCCGAACCGGAACAATCTCACTAATCAAGTACGAAAACCTAGCGGTCTTCTTAGCTCAACTACCCTCTTTCATTTCACACTACTCAGGGACTTATCACATAATATACCTCACGTGCACTATGCACTCCGATAAGGATCAAACATAAAAAAATTACATCTTTACTCGAGATGGCCTTACCTCTAAGGTCTCCACATATAAAACTCTAAGGCTCACACTTTCCTTATCCCCAATCTTACCCGGTTAACTAACCACGATTTCTTATCACAATTAACACAACGCTATCTGAACATAACATTTAAGACATACTCATCTCATCATACGTACTAATCTCTAGAGGGTTAAGGATATACCTGTGTCTACTGCTTCACTCCCCTTAGTCGTTCTAATCAAACCTGCCCCGTAGGGCGCATAGCTAGGGAAGATGACGAACTACCCACCGATCCTGAAGGCTGAGTCCTCCTACTTGCATCCCTCCTACTAGGACATCCTTTCGACACATGGCCCTGACGGCCGCAGGTAAAACAAGTACCAACTAAAAGACGACATTCCCCGGGATGACGCCTGTCACGTGTGAACAACTGGGAAAAAGCGAATCCGGTGTTTGGAACGCCGATGTAGTGAGCGGAAGCTCTGGAGCTCTGACCAACTCCTGCATACCCCGAACGTCCTGAACCCTGTGGAGGACCACTCTGCACTGGTGGATGTGCATATCTAATCTGCTGGTGAGGCGATTCGCCTCGAAAGTTACCAAAGGACCTTGCTGTTCTGGCCCTCTTCTGCTGTCCTTGGTTAACCCGTCGATCTCTACGTTTCTTGGCCTGAGGCGCATAAGCGATACGTGGCCATGCTCAGCCTAATCAAGAATTACTCTTGCACTACCTCTCTTAGATAGTCGCCAAGACGTGATAAATTGATACATCATACTCTGGTAGCTACATCCTGCTAGTAATGTGGTCGCCTCTTTGCAATCTATATTCTCTGTTCGGTCGTGGGCGAAGGTTCATATATCATGGTCGCGAGGGAGGCTGCCGCCGTCTAAACTTCTTTGGGGCTAATGACGTAGCGAACTCCCCGAATGAAGCACCACCTAGGTGATGATTGGGCCTGTGCCTCGTAACCTCTCAGACTTACTCGCGACTCGCCGGTGTCTTGCCCTCCTGGGCGGGTTTGCCTTGCGGAGGCATAACGGGTGAAAAAAGAATACGTCAGAGGGAGTCCAACTTATAACACAGCTCTAAGGCACGATCTTAGAGTGAGAAGAATGGAAACCAATCCTAAATATCCTGCAGCCTCCTGATTATAGGTGTGGTGCACAACACACCGATAATCAAGACTCTACTAGATACGGTCTGTAGACACTTTCCGAGGATTAACTGCTCTGATACCACTTTTGTCACGACCCGTTCCGAGGCCCGTGACTAGTGCCTTACCCGGGCACCCAAGTAGTCATACATCAGAGAAAATCAGCGGAACATAAAACAAGACATGAAATATCAAGAAGTGTAAAACAGTAATCTGAGAAAACTTGCCTTTCGGCATATATATATATAACAACTAGAACAGTTACATCCCTTTTTTTTTCACAACTCTGCCCACAACAGTACTACAGACCTCTAAGAATGATATGACAACAATGGCGGGACAGGGCCCCGCCATACCCCTGAATGTAAGTACTCTGACAGGGGACTATACGGCTGATAAGCCTCGGAGAAACGGAGCTTCCATCTGAATTGTGACCCTAAGAGCGAGGATCAACTGGTGTACCTCTACTGCGGCATGAACGCGGCCGAAGAGTCGATGCAACGGTACCAAGTATGTGCCCGAAAAATCGTAAATGAAATCATAGTAGTCTATATAAAGCGGGAGACATGTATGATAACCACACTGATTCACGATAAATAGCGATCATGTCAAGTCGAGGACTCACGCCTCAAAGTCATCACTTAAATATAACAATGGGTCTCACGCCCACAACATCAATCATGCGTGGAATACCTTCCTCATCGCCGATGCATGATATAAAAGTATCAAGGAATACACATGAACACCAGGTCCCACCTGTGTCATAATAGAACCGTATGGGGTAAGTACGAAGGCATAGCCTACTACTAACACCCACAGTACTAACAAGGTCATAAACTGTATCATAAGATCTGTCTAGACCGCCACATGATCGGCCGGCCACCGCGGCGGTATCAAATGCGCGTCTAGCCACGAACTCCGCAGACTCGCGTAGGCCAACCTCGTAGGCGCGTGAGGTATTCCCGCGTCGAGGGTAGCTACTCCCGGCGTCGCGGACTCGCGATCCGCATAGCCACATAGACGCGTGACCATAAGGCGCGCGGCTAACCTGGAACTCTCGTAGCTCCGCATAGGTCCCCAGGACCCGCATGAGGTATTCTCGAATCATGGTCCCAGACCGTCTGAGTCTACCCCGCATCGGAGGGCAGCTTAACCCCCGGGATCATGTCAAGGTGAGTGGTACAATACCAACATAACGGCTGATCGTTAAACAACTTAAGCGCAATCAAGGAAAAACCCCTTTACACAAACATCACAAGATACTAACACACGTAGCATCCTAGCATGTTTACTTATCAAATCAACAAGAAAGTATTACAAGGCTATCACAAACCAACACAATCAAGTTATGAACACAAGGTACTTTCTACTATATGATTAACAAGATCGGGTTTTATCCCCAAAGTACTTCATACATTAACTCTTTAAAAGTGCGCTTCTTTCTCAAAAGTCACCTGATACGTAGTATAAAAATAGAGTGACTATCTTTTGAAGTAAATCAAACACTACTCTTTGTAAAATCAAGTAACAACATTCTTTTCCAAGCGTTCAAGTTTGCCTAATTTCAATTACTCAAGTTTTCATTTTCGAAAGGTTTCGTAGTTCATAGTATTAATCACTTAATGATATAATTCTCTTTGAAAGCAATTTGAGAAACATATGTCTGATATGTGAGTAGGTTATTCTTGTTTATAACAATCTTATTAAAGCAGCCATGATCTAGGAAATGTAATATCATTTTGTCTCATCTTAGCTTCTATGCAGATGGAGGTTTCTCTTGGTTTTAATAATACTTTAATAGTCAATACATTTCCCTTTATTAGCTGCTGTGGTTTGTTCGATACTTATTCTGATTTCCGAAATCAGTAAAACATTATTCCTTTTAAAAACCCAAGTACTCATTACTCATGAATGAGGTTTCACACTTTTTAACAAAATTCAATTAAGTCAAGTCTCTTATCTTCTTAAATCAATAAATCATTCTTTTTATTTCTCTTAAGCCGTTATACCTAACTTCCCATAAATCTAGTATAACTCTTAAGCCGTTATACCTAACTTCCCATAAAGCTAGTATAACTCTTAAGCTTTTAAAACCAAGTATTACTCTTCTGTTAAAAATGATTGATATTCTTTTGAAACACTTCAAGATTATTGGGCTTAAGTCAAAAGACATTGCGTAATTATTATTCGATTAACACACGCGTCGTCTGGTACTATATATATTTTAAAATATCATGCTCAAGAGTATAGGAAGAATCACATACCTCGCGGCGATTATCGACTACTAGCAGCGCTCCACGACTATAACCGGCTAGCCTTGTCCACCTTCCATTAGAACATGCTACTGCTCGCAGTTAATCAACCTATAAAGGTTATATACATCTATCAACGTCTAGACTACTCACTAGAATAAATCTAGATACAAGATTCTAAGGAAAATTGGGCGTGACTTCCACCCATCAAACTTCACAAGTCTCATGTCTGATCTATGTAAATGCTGATTCAAGTCTTTTCTGTAATATCCTTCTATTACAGTTCAAATCTCTTCTATGAATCTTATATTCATTTCTATACAACTACAGTATGTAATTTCCCATCACAATAGAAGGATAGGATTATTTACCTCGGTAAGCCCAAAATTATCCAAGTTTAATGCCGATCCTGAGCAACGTTTAGCTCCTACTCGGTGCTCCACCGATCCAAACAACCCTTAGAAGTTCTACTTCATCTTAATACTTCAACCAAGCGTGAAGATTTTCCTAGGGTTTCGTTTAGTAGTGAAGTGAAGTATAATACTATTTCTGGGCTTTTAGTATATGTGTAAATTTCGAATACTACAAGGTATATGGGCGAGTATTTTGGAATAGTAACAATACTTGGAGAGTATTTCTACCAAGAGGGGGGGTGTATTTTACGAAAACAACTCTAGGTAGAGGGGGGGTACCCCTCGGCCAAGGCCACTAGGAAGGGGGGGTGTACCCCTCGGCCAAGGGCTTTCTCAAAGGGGAGGGTGCTCTCCAGAGCTCTCCGAGAGAGGGATTTCAAGACTTAGAAATGATTTTAAGGGATGAAAACCTTGAGTTAGGGGGTATTTATAGGAAATCAATGGCGAGATCAAGCCAAGTGGTAGGCAAGTGTAGGGTGAGGATTCATCCATGTGTACCTTATCCAACTACCACAAAAATATCACAAATATACTACCAACCCTTGACTTCCAATTCGTCAAAAGCGCCCACATCCACCAACTTGAGGGTGACAAGTGTCGCCTCTCGTTGGTCCAAAATATTTCGTCTCTCGGAAAAATCCGCAAAATAATAAATGACATAGCCGGAATTTTCCTTCGAAAGTTTTGGAAGGCGTTTAGTCGGAAAGCGATTCTTTTGTGTGTTGTGCACAAAATTTCGGTCCTTGCCTAACTTTAAGGCTCAAACTTTTCTCGTCGTCCTCACGTACATACTGCAAATACGGGTATAACATTCTCCTCTTAGAAACATTCGTCCGAATGTTCCTTCTCACAGGATAACGATCAAGTTCCTCATAGCTTAACCGGTTGCAAATACCACATAGCCCAGAAAACACCCGCACAAATACTTACATCCAAGTCGAGGAATCACCTCTAACATCACAAAAACTCCCACCCAGGGCTAAAAGATACTCCGCACGCCCAATTACAAAGGAAAGATCACATCTATGTTCTCAACACATGCTCGCTTCTTCCCTTACTCGTCGTACCGCTCGTACACTCGAACTCTTTCTCATAACTTACCACATTCTGTTCTTGCCGGTTCCAAAACTCGGGTTACTACCTCGACTTGGTCATCATTAACTGAGAATACTCTGGATGGATCTCCGATACCTTCCGAACATAGCAACACGAAAGGCCGGACATACTGCCTCCCATGTCGGACGGCAATGCCAACTATAGGCAACCTGGCCTACTCTTCACATGATCTGAAAGGCCCAAAGTAACTCGGGCTAAGTTTCCGCTGTTTCCCCAAACTCGTCACACCCTTTCCGGGGTGGTACCTTCAAGAATACCGACCGTCATCCCGACTTCAAGCGTCGACGTCGATTATCTGCACGACTTCTGTTGACTCTGAGCTGTCAATAACCTCTTCTGGATAAGCTTCACCCTATCCACATCCTGCTGAACAAGTATGAACCATTTATCTGAACCTTGCCTACATCGAATCAATCGACCGGCAACTTACACTTCCGCCCCTACAAGGCTTCATCAGGCAATATCCGAATACTGAAATGGTAGTTATAAAAACACTCCCTCAACAGGGGGCAACAATCCTCATGACTACCCACAAATCCAAACACCGGCCGGGGCGAATGTATCTTGAGACTCACTGAGTTCCTAACCTGCTGGTAAAACCTCGAGAAAAGCGATCGTAAAGGCGGGCTCCACTGCCTGTCATAAGGTGAAAGTAGGCACCTCGTGCAGCCTTACAACCTTCTTGATATAAACATCTCGCATAACTTACTGCCGAGTACAAGGTTCTGACTAAAAGACAAGACGGGCTGACCTCCTCGGCCCGACTACTGGTCGAATGCATCCACGAACTCGTACGCTGGTTAACTAAACATAGGCCTAACACCCTCATGACCCTAACACAAAGCGGGACCACCACAAACTGACCCCACCACCATACAGGCCGCGGGTTGACCCGCAATCGGTCTCCAACCCGACCCACTATCGCGCAAAACTCTTGCTCCCCGAACCGGAACAATCTCACTAATCAAGTACGAAAACCTAGCGGTCTTCTTAGCTCAACTACCCTCTTTCATTTCACACTACTCAGGGACTTATCACATAATATACCTCACGTGCACTATGCACTCCGATAAGGATCAAACATAAAAAAATTACATCTTTACTCGAGATGGCCTTACCTCTAAGGTCTCCACATATAAAACTCTAAGGCTCACACTTTCCTTATCCCCAATCTTACCCGGTTAACTAACCACGATTTCTTATCACAATTAACAACGCTATCTGAACATAACATTTAAGACATACTCATCTCATCATACGCACTAATCTCAGAGGTTAAGGATATACTGTGTCTCTTGCTTCACTCCCTTAGTCGTTCTAATCAAACGCCCGTGCAGTGCGCATAGCTAGGAAGATGACGAACTACCCACCGATCTGAAGGTGAGTCCTCCTACTTGCATCCTCCTACTAGGACATCCTTTCGACACATGGCACGGCGGCGCAGTAAAATAAGTACCAACTAAAAGACGACATTCCCGGGATGGCGCTGTCACATGTGAACAACGGGAAAAAGCGAATCGGTGGTGGAACGCCCGTGTAGGCGTGAGCGGAAGCTCTGGAGCTCGACCAACTCCTGCATACCGAACGTCACGAACCACGCGGAGGACCACTGCCCGGTGGATGTGCATATCTAATCTCTTTGGTGGTGATTCGCCTCGAAAGTTACCAAAGGACCTGCATTGTTACGGCCCTCTTCTCGTCCTTGGTTAACGTCGATCTACGTTTCTTGGCCTGAGGCGCATAAGCCCATACACAGGCCATGCTCAAGCCTAACAGAAGAATTACTCTTGCACTACCCTCTCTTAGATAGTCGTCAAGACCCGTGATAAATCGATACATCATACTCTCTGGTAGCTACATCCTTAGCTAGTAACAGGGTCGCCTCTTTGCAATCTATATTCTCTGTTCCCGGTCGTGGAACTGAAGGTTCATATATCATGGTCGCAGTAGGAACTGCTGCCGCCGTGCTAAACTCTGCTGGGGCTAGTGACGTAGCAGAACTCCCCGAATGAAGCACCACCCTAGGTGATGATTGGGCCTGTGCCCTCGTAACCCTCTGTACTCTACTCGCAGCTCCCTCGGCTGTCTTGCCCTCCTGGGCCCGGGTTTGCCTTACGCGGAGGCATAACGGGTGAAAAAAGAATACGTCAGAGGGAGTCCAACTTATAACACAGCTCTAAGGCACGATCTTAGAGTGAGAAGAATGGAAACCAATCCTAAATATCCTGCAGCCTCCTGATTATAGGTGTGGTGCACAACACACCGATAATCAAGACTCTACTAGATACGGTCTGTAGACACTTTCCGAGGATTAAGCGCTCGATACCACTTTTGTCACGACTGTTCAGGGCGTGACTAGTGCCTTACGGGCACCCAGTAGTCATACATCGAGAGAAAATCGATGGAACATAAAACAAGACATGAAATATCAAGTGTAAAGCGATGTCTGAGAAAACTTGCCTTCGGCATATATATATATAACAACTAGACAGTTACATCCCTTTTTTTCACAACTCGCCTTGTGATTACTCTGGACCTCACAGAATGATATGACAACAATGGCGGGACGGGGCCCGCCATACCTGAATGTAAGTACCTACAACTGAGGGACTATACGTGATAAGCCTCGGAGAAACGGAGCTTCCCATACGCTGAATTGTGACCTGGAGCGAGGATCAACTTTGGTGTACCTCTACTGCGGCATGAACGGCCGAAGGAGAGTCGAGACAACGGTACCAAGTATGTGGCGAAAAATCGTAAATGAAATCATAGTAGTCTATATAAAGCGGGAGACATGTATGATAACCAGCTACTGATTCCTGATAAATAGCGATCATGTCAAGTCGTGGACTCACGCCTCAAAGTCATCACTTAAATATAACAATGGGTCTCACGCCCGCACATCAATCATGCGTGGAATACCTTCCTCACCGGCGATCATGATATAAAAGTATCAAGGAATACATGAACACCGAGTCCCACGTGTCATAATAGAACCGTCTGAGGTAAGTGCGAAGGCATAGCGACTACTAACACCAGTACTAACAAGGTCATAAATCAGATCATAAGATCTGTCTAGACCGCCATGATCGAAGCGGCTATCCGCGCGATATCAAATGTGCGCGTCTAGCCACAGAACTCCGCGACTCGCGTAGGCCAACCTCGTAGGCGCGTGAGGTATTCCCGCGTCGGTAGCTACTCCCGGCATCGCCCCGGACTCGCGATCCGCGTGGCCACGTAGACCGCATGACCATAAAGGCCGCACACTAACACGGAACTCGTAGCTCGCGTAGGTCCCGGGACCCGTATGAGGTATTCTCGAATCATGGTCCTGCATCACTGAGTCTACCCGCGTCGGAGCAGCTTAACCCGGGATCATGTCAAGGTGAGTGGTACAATACCAACATAACGGCTGATCGTTAAACAACTTAAGCGCAATCGAGGAAAAACCCCTTTACACAAACATCACAAGAATCTAACACGTAGCATCCTAGCGTGTTTACTTATCAAATCAACAAGAAAGTATTACAAGACTATCACAAACCAACACAATCAAGTTATGCACACAAGGTACTTTCTACTATATGATTAACAAGATCGGGTTTTTATCCCCAAAGTACTTCATACATTAACTCTTTAAAAGGTCTGCTTCTTTCTCAAAAGTCACAAAATACGTAGTATAAAAATAGTGACTATCTTTTGAAGTAAATCAAAACACTACTATTTGTAAAATCAAGTAACAACATTCTTTTCCAAACGTTCAAGTTTGCCTAATTTCAATTACTCAAGTTTCTCATTTTCGAAAGGTTTCGTAGTTCATAGTATTAATCACTTAATGATATAATTCTCTTTGAAAGCAATTTGAGAAACATATGTCTGATATGTGAGTAGGTTATTCTTGTTTATAACAATCTTATTAAAGCAGCCATGATCTAGGAAATGTAATATCATTTTGTCTCATCTTAGTTTCTATGCAAATGGAGGTTTCTACTGGTTTTAATAATACTTTAATAGTCAATACATTTCCCCTTTATTAGCGCTGCTGTGGTTTGTTCGATACTTATTCTGATTTCCGAAATCAGTAAAACATTATTCCTTTTAAAAACCCAAGTACTCATTACTCATGAATGAGGTTTCACACTTTTTAACAAAATTCAATTAAGTCAAGTCTCTTATCTTCTTAAATCAATAAATCATTCTTTTTATCTCTCTTAAGCCGTTATACCTAACTTCCCATAAAGCTAGTATAACTCTTAAGCTTTTAAAACCAAGTATTACTCTTCTGTTAAAAATGATTCAGTATTCTTTTGAAACACTTCAAGATTATTCAGGCTTAAGTCAAAAGACATTGCCGTAATTATTATTCAGTTAACACACGTACGTCTACCGTACTATATATATTTTAAAATATCATGCTCAAGAGTATAGGAAGAATCACATACCTCGCGACGATTATCGACTACTAGCAAAACGCTCCACTGCTATAACCCGGCTAGCCTTGTCCACCTTCCAATTAGAACATGCTACTCGCAGATTAATCAACCTATAAAGGTTATATACATCTATCAACGTCTAGACTACTCACTAGAATAAATCTAGATACAAGATTCTAAGGGAAAATTGGCGTGACTTCCTACAGTCAAACTTCACAAGTCTCATGTCTGATCTATGTAAATCTGATTCAAGTCTTTTCTGTAATATCCTTCTATTACAGTTCAAATCTCTTCTATGAATCTTATATTCATTTCTATACAACTACAGTATGTAATTTCCAATCACAATAGAAGGATAGGATTATTTACCTCGGTAAGCCCAAAATTATCCAAGTTTAATGTCGATCCTGAGCAACGTTTAGCTCCTACTCCGGGTGCTCCAACCCGCTCCAAACAACCCTTAGAAGTTCTACGCAACTTCATCTTAATACTTCAACCAACTGTGAAGATTTTCCCTAGGGTTTCGTTTAGTGACTGAAGGGAAGTATAATAGTATTTCTGGGCTTTTAGTATAAGTGTAACTTTGGAATACTACAAGGTATATGGGCCAAGGTATTTTGGAATAGTAACAATACTTGGAGAGTATTTCTACCAAGAGGGGGGTGTATTTTACGAAAACAACTCTAGGTAGAGGGGGGTACCCCTCGGCCAAGGCCACTAGGAAGGGGGTGTACCACCGGCGAGGCTTTCTCAAAGGGGGAGGGGTGCTCTCGGCTAGAGCTTTCAAGAGAGGGGGGAGGGATTTCAAGACTTAGAAATGATTTTATGGGATGAAGAAAACCTTCAAGTTAGGGGGGTATTTATAGGGAAATCAATGGCCAAGATCAAGCTAGTGGTAGGCAAGTGTAGGGTGAGGATTCATCCATGTGTACCTTATCCAACTACCACACAAAAATATCACAAATATCCTACCAACCCTTGACTTCCAATTCGTCCAAAAGCCGCCCCACATCCACCAACTTGAGGGTGACAAGTGTCGCCCTCTCGTTGGTCCAAAATATTTCGTCTCTCGGAAAAATCCGCAAAAATAATAAATGACATAGCCGAAATTTTCCCTTCGCAAGTTTTGGAAGACGTTTCGTCGGAAAACGATTTTTTTTGTGTATTGTGCACAAAATTTCGGTCCTTGCCTAACTTTAAGGCTCAAACTTTTCACGTCGTCCTCGTGCATACTGGAAATACGGGGTATAACGAGGTCGATACAACATGTACCAAATATGTGGCGAAATCAGTAATGAAATCATAAGTCTATAATAAAATTGGAGACATGTATGATAACTCAATTAACAGTACACAGTGCCTTACTAACAATGAGAGTAACTAGGAGTATACGTACAACATAAAAATAGGAAGCTCACAATCAAAGCAGAACCATCCGTCCGCAGTATCATTAAGCAATCCTACTCCTGGGACTATTTCACCCGCATAGGTCATTCGGACCCGCATGAGGTATTCCTCGCATAGGCTGTATCCGCCCGCATGAGACTATTTCACCCGCATAAGCCCATAAGGACTCGCATGAGGTATTCCTCGCATCGTGGGTAACAAATCCACGGAAACAGGTGGTATAACTATCTTGGGGATTTACCCCTCAATTATACTCTTACCCTGAAGCAGGTGGTATAACTATCTTGGGGATTTACCCCCTCAGATATACTCTTACCCTGGAGAAGGTGGTATAACTATCTTGGGGATTTACCCCTCAGATATACTCTTACCCTGGAGAAGGTGGTATAACTATCTTGGGGATTTACCCCTCAGATATACTCTTACCCTATCTCAACCGCCATCATACATAAAGTAAGCAAGTTAAGAAATCCCCCTAACTTCTTATTCATATACACTCTCATTTTAGTTTACTTAAGGCACTAGCATATCTTTTATAAAAATCCGGAAATTTAACCCAAGTACTACATACTTCTACTCTTTAAAACAAATGACTCTTTTTAGTATAAAACTTCCAAGTACTATTAACCATAGTATCAAGTCGAAATTACGTTTCAAGACAAGTCACAATACCTTTAGAAATAAAGTTAGGATTCTAAATCAAGTGACTCATTTTCTTATAAAACCTTAGGCAATTGATGCCTTAAAATCAAATTGCCTTTCATTAAATCAAGTCATTTATCATACTTAAATTACTTAGAGTAAACCACTCTTTAAACTTTCCATAAAGCTATTATAACCAACTTCCCATAAAGCCGTTATACTAGCTTTATACATTAGCAACTTACATACTTCTTTATAACCAAGAGACTTAAACTTTCCAACAAAACAAGTATCAAAAATACTTTCAACATACTTAAAGTCTCTTAACTTTTGAAAACCAAGATATCCTTAATATTTAAACAAGTGAGTTAATTCCCTAACTCAATCAACTTGGACATTCTTAAAATAAGCCAAGGATATCAAATGGACCTAGATTGTCAAAATCTTGTACGTCTACAGTACTATACATTTACAACTTATTCATGCTCAAGAGATAAGAAAGTTCCACATACCTCTTCGGTTTAATCCACTTGCTAAGTCCAATTCGCCGTACGTAGTATGTCAACCTATAATGACCATAGTACGTCTATTAACTTCTTACTTCAAACGTAGAATATTATAAGTGTAAAGTCTCTAAATTCTACGGAAAATCGGACAACACCTCCTTTGTTTCTACTCACTTTGCCACCTTTTTCAAGGCCGAATTTAATAACCAAACACGCCACATTTAAGGCCCAATCAATGCAATTAACAATAGGGGATTACACGCCTACTAGATGTGTAAAATTCCGCCCCACAAAATATACCAAACTAATACAAACTACTAGTCCAATTCGGCCATATTGAGATGCAACAATACCAATTCTTATCCAATTTCCATTTTAATCCAAGTTGTTAGCATAACATGATATCAAGTCGCAATCGATTATAACTACTATAATCTTCAAGTAAGTAACATGCGACGATTCTAATAAACGACTAAATTGTAATTCAATTTCAAATGACTCAACATGTCATTTTCGGATTTTGAGCTTCCAAATTTCCATAACACTTATCAAACTTCATAACATATATCACATGATCATTTATAACTTATCATAACATGAAATCTCCAATTACAAAAGTAAAATGAAGGTTATACCTCAATTAGCCCAAATATGATCCAAGATCACAAGTCGATCCTTAGCAACTTTAGCTCCTCCTTTCGACGTTCCAATCCACTCCAAGAAACCCTTAGAAGCTTATGAATCACTCATCATCAAGTTCCAACTTCAAAGTTGAATAACCCCTTAGGTTTTTGCCTTGCGACTAATACAAAAACACCATTTTTCCGGGATCTTTCTATTGAGATAACCTTACAATACACTTAGGAACCTTGGTTTAAAGTGGGGAGATTATTGGACAAAAATTGAAATTTTTTGTCTTGGCAAAATGCCCAAACCCGAGAGCATGCTAGCAAGAACAATAGTTCTTCAAATTTTTCTAAGTGTAAATGGCCTTGTCTTGCTACTAAGGATGATTATATAATCAAATGGAGGGTTAAGATTAGAACACTTGTGTGGTCTGTATGAGATTCATTTAAATATCAAGCTAAGTGGGGTCATTGACTTGGTCAATGTTGTCAAGCTCTAAGCCTTAAAAGACTTTCATCATAAATTATGGTCAAATGACCATTCTACACATGCACAATTTCGACCAAGACCACTAAGGGGGGGTGACACGTGTCGCCCTCTCATTCGTCGCAATATTCGTTTTCCGACAATTCCATAATTCCGATAAAATTTTACTCGTCTCAAACCTTAACATTTTTGTGTTCTTACGTACGTTCTTATAAACATATCCTGAAATTCCGGGGTGTAACATTATACATGTCGAGCTCATGCATGCGACATCATAAATGTAGGGACCGTGCGATCTCACAATCCCCGCTATACAAGCTAGCATAAACCTCGGTAGAGTAAGTGGTCCCAATCAGAAAGAACACGGTGGTTTCGACTTATTTACCATGACCCCGAGTCGCACTTCCTCTGAGTACGATGCCACCCCGTAACAAGATCCATTCTAATTACCTCCCATGTCTAAGTCGGGGTCTAAATCGCCTGCAATAGCCCACTGGGCTTCTGGTGTTCAACCATGACCTGCTACTAATTCGGATATTAAGCATCAACTCTGCTACGTCCCTTTTCCGGTCATCTTACCCATACATACATCTGAGGTCACGACACAACTTAGTCGACCCCGAACAATTGAGCAATAAGCACTGTATGCCTCCCCTAAAACCTGTTGACTAGCCCTGCAGCACCGGGTACACACAATCTATCCTCATATCACAGCACCTCATCCGGTACTACTCAAACAGGCTCTTCTCCTCTCGGAGAGTCGTATCTCGATACCGTATCATAACTGGATCCTCATACTGTCGCCTCTTTACCTCCTCAACGACGGAAGACTCGGCAACCTCTCGGATCTAAACTTCATTAACCTTGGAAACAAATAATCGAACCCCTAGGCTCGGTAACTGAAGAATCTCACGGACCACGTCCAGTCTATCTGGCAGCCTAACTGGCATATTACCCTTAGATCCGCGACTAAGAGTATCTTTAACTGTCTTGGCTTTCCCTGGGTGGTATAGGATATCGATATCACAATCCTTGAATAACTCTAACCACGTCATTGTCGCCAAATGCTACTACCTCTGTTTGAAGGTATACGAGGCTTTTGTGGTCTGCGCACAAATATCCACATGAAGTCTATATACACGTCCATGCCCCAATCTATAAGGCATGATTTAATTGCCGACTCTAAATCGTGAGTGGCGTAATTTCCTTTCTGTTTCCCCAACTCAGGAAAACATAGGCTCCATCTGATCGGGTTGCAAGTCACAGCCTGCCTATTGACACCCAACGTGCTATCATAATAACCTAACCCTCTAGTCTCGCGGGAGGGTTAGAGCTAGTCGTGGTCAACTTATCTTCCAATAGCGAAAGCCTTTCTCATTCTGCGAAATATTCAAGTATTCTTAATCTCACTATGGTTCTGTTTCCTTTTCTCTGTGCAACCAAACTTGGTCATTAACTTAGATTTGATTCTTTTGCTTGCCTCTGGCTAAGACTTCCTGTCAATAATAATTTAGGGGGGTAGATTTCCTTGATCTCGCCAAGTAGTAACCCGATGCTACCACCTTTCCTCGAGGTGTTCTTACTGCCCATTATTTACTAATGGTCTTACACTAGTCTGGGGTAAACACATCTCGTACAACTTACATAACCATAGTTGCATTCTCTTTTATCATTCTTGTTATACCCCGTATTTCCAGAGTATGTATGTGAGGACGTACGTACAATTATGTAAGCCCAAATTATGTTAGGGACGAAAATTGTTAGCTCTACGAAAAGAATTGTTTTTCCGACGGAAAATTTTCCGAGCCTTGTAAGGGAATTTTACGTTTTCAAGAATTTATTTATTTTGGATTTTTCCGAAGAGATAAAATATTTTGGACCAACGAGAGGGCGACATGTGTCACCCTCAAGTGGACGATTTTGGTGGAGGAAATGGTTGGCACATTTTTTTCATTTAAAAGGCCAAACACCTTTGGTCAAAAGTCTTGCAAAGTAGATAGATAAGGTAGCACATGTCCAAATCTCCATCATCCACTTGCTTGAATCTTGACCATTGACTTCCCTATAAATACCCCTTGTGTGCAAGACTTATTCTTCATCCCTTAAACATTTTTCCAAGTCTCAAAATGTTACACCCCGTAAGTCCAAGACATGTATAAGAGAATGTACGAAAGGAAACAAGACTTGGAATTCGGTACGAAAGGAAGAATTGTTTTTAAACGGAAAATTTCGGACGTCGGAAAGGAAAAATGTTCGTTGTTGAGAATTGGTTTCTCAAAATGCATTATTTAAAGAGTATGGGACTTATTAACATTATGGAATTTTACTTGTACGGATTTGGTCACGTGGGGCCCACCGAAATTTTACATTTTGTGGGGCCCATGAGGGTTCTGAATTTTATGGACGAATGAGAGGGTGACACGTGGCACCCCCACATGGCTTGGTCGAAATTTATGCAAGGGTATAATGGTCATTGACCATGGTTGAAGATAAGTCTTCCAAAGCTTGACATTGTTGACAAGTCAACTTGTCCACCTAGGTTTGATCCAAGTGAAACTCATCCTAGCCTCACATTTGTTTAAGTCTAAGCCCTCCATTGTGTGTTATAAGGTTACTACTAGTGCAAGACTTGCCATTTAACACTTAGAAAAAAATCACACTAGTTGTTCTTCATGAACATGCTCTCGGCTTAGGTGCCATTCCCACACAAAAAATTTTTAGTTTGTGATCCATTAGCCACAAGACTTTAAACCAAGGTTCCTAAGAGTATTGTAAGGTTATCTCAATAGAAAGATTTCGGAAAAAACGTATTTTTACGTTAGTCGCAAGGCGGAAACCAATAATCAAGACTATACTAGATACGGTCTGTAGACACTTTCCGAGGATTAACTGCTCTGATACCACTTTTTTCACGACCGAACCGGGCGTGGTAGTGCCTTACGGGCACCCAGTAGACATACATCGAGTAACGGCGGAATATAAAACAAGACATGAAACAATATGAAGTGAAAGCAGTTTATCTGAGAAAAAGTGCTGTCGGCATATATATATAACAAGCGAGCGATTCATCCCTTTTACAAACCACGCTTACAGCGGTACTACGGACCTAAGAATGTTATAACAACAATGGCGGGACAGGGGCCCGCCATACCACGAATGTAAGTACCTACAATGACAGGGACTATACGAAAGATAAGCCTCAGGAGACACGGAGCTTCCCAAAACGCTGTGACCCTATGAGCGAGGATCAACAACTGGTGTACCTCTACCTGCGGCATGAACGCAGCCCCCCGAAGGAGGTCAGTACAACAGGTACCAAGTATGTGAAACTGAAAATACTGTAAATGAAATCATAATAGTCTATATAAAACAGAAGACATATATGATAACCAATTTACGATACACAATATGTAAGCAGTCATGTCAAGTCAGGGACTCACGCCCTTAAAGTCATCACTCAAATATAACCATGGGTCTCATGCCCACAATATCAATCATGCCCGTGGAATTCCTTCCTCACTGCCGGCAGTCCATGATATAAAAGCACCAAGGAATACACCTGAACACAAGGTCCCACGTGTCATAATAAAGCTGTGCGGGGTAAATGCGAAGGCATATCCGACTACTAAAACCCACGGTACCAACAATGCTATAAAGCGTATCACGAGGTCTTTCTAGACGCGCCACATGATCGAAGCGGCCACTCGCCTCGGTATCAATGTGCGCGTCAAATCTGGAACTCACCGCGACTCGCGTAGGCCATCTAGGCGCATGAGGTATTCCCGCGTCGAGGGTAGCTCTCCTCGGAATCGTCACGGACTCGTAGTCGCGTGGCCACATAAACCGCATGAGGTATTCCCGAACACTAACACGGAACTCGTAGCTCCGCATAGGTCCCTGGACCCGCGTGAGGCATCCTCGCATCGGGGCAACAACCGATATAACATGTCAAGAGGTGAGTGGTACAATACTAACATAACGGCTTATCGTTAAACAACATAAGCACAATCAAGGGAAACCCCTTTACACAAACATCACAAGACACTAACACACGTAGCATCCTAACATGTTTACTTATCAAACCAACAAGAAAGTATTACAAGGCTATCACAAACCAACATAGTCAAGTTATTCACACAAGGTACTTTCTATTTTATGTCAACAATTTCGGGTTTTTATCTCCAAAGTACTTCATACATTAACTCTTTAAAAAGATCCGTTTCTTTCACAAAAAGTCACACGATACCCGTTGTATCAAAATAGAGTGACTATATTTTTAAGTAAACCAAAACAATTTCCCTACCTTCTTTTTGAACCAACTTAAGACAAAAGCATGCCTTCCTTTTTAAATGAAAACACTTCAATTTTTCAAGTCTTTGTCTTTTATAAATCAAGTTCTTACTTTGAAATTTTTAAGAAAATCAAAACTTGTTTATTAATGATCTTATTAAAGCAGCCCTGATTTAGGAAATGTAATACAATTTTGTCTTATCTTAGCTTCTATGCAGATGGAGGTTTCTACTGGTTTTAATAATACTTAATTAGTCAATACATTTTCCTTTATTAGCGCTGCAGTGATTTGTTCGATACTTATTCTCATTTCCGAAATCAATACAAGGCTTTCGTAAACAATTAAGTAAACCGTTCCTTTTATCTTTCTTAAGTCGTTATACCTAACTTCCCATAAAGCTAGCATAACTCTTAAGCTTTTAAAACCAAGTATTACTCTTCTTTCAAAAACGATTCATACTTCTTTTGAAATACTTCAAGATTCTTATTATTTAAAACTCAAGTCAAAAGACATCGAAGTAAAACCACGTTTAGTTAACACACGTACGTCTACCGTACTATATACATTTTAAAATATCATGCTCAAGAGGATAGGAAGAATCACATACCTCATCGGCGAAATCCACACCTTGAGTCGAATATGTCGCGCGCAGAGTATCAACCTATAATAGTCAAATACGTCTATCAACGTCTAGACTACCCTGTAGAATATTCTAAGCAGAAGGTTCTTATTTCTACGGAAATTTGGGCAGCACCTCCCTACCCGTAAAGCTACACAAGTCTACTGTAAAAACAACCCACTGTAAGTATAGTTCAATTCTCTTCTTTTATACCATCCTTCTATATCTTATACTCAATTCTAAACTACAATATGTAATTTCCAATTACAATAGAAGGACAAAGATATTTACCTCGATAAGCCCAAAATTATCCAAGATTAAAGTCGATCCTGAGCAAGGTTTAGCTCCTATGCATGCGCTCCAATTCGCTCCAAGAAACCCTTAGAAGTTCTAAACAACTTCTACTTAATACTTCAACCAACTATGAAGATTTTCCTAGGGCCGTTTGTGACTAAGGTATATAAAGTAGCATTTCCGGGCTTTTTGTATAGAGGTAACTTTGGAATACTACAAGGTATTTGGGCTAAGGTATTTTGGAATAACAATAATACTTGGAGAATATTTTTCTACCATGGGGGGGGGGGGAACGGGGTTTGGACGAGAGCTCTCAAAGGGGGAGGGAGTTTTTGAGACTTGGAAATTGTTAAGTGGATGAAGAATAAGTTTTGAACTTAAGGGGTATTTATAGGCTAATCAATGGCCAAGATCAAAGCAAGTGGATGGTGGAGATTTGGACAAGTGTTGTGTGGGTCCCACTTATCCATCTACTACACAAATATCTAGCAAAACATTGACCAAATGTTTAAGGCCTTTTCCATGTAAAAAACGTGCCAACAACTCCCTCACCAAACCGTCCACTTGAGGGTGACACATGTCGCCCTCTCGTTGGTCCAAAATATTTCATCTCTCGGAAAAAATCCAAAATAAATAAATTCCTGAAAACGTAAAATTCCTTTACAAGGTTCGGAAAATTTTCCGTCGGAAAAACAAATCTTTTTCGTGGATGTGCACAATTTCGTCCTTAACAATAATTCGGGCTTACAAAATTGTACGTACGTCCTCACATACATACTCTGGGAATACGGGGTATAACTATTTACCTCTCGATGAGTTGCGTATAATACCCATTACAATTCCAGTATTCAGATGGCCCGATATGAGGCTTTGTATGAAAGAAAGTGTAGAATCGCCGATTGGTTGGTTCAACGTAGGCGAGGTTCAGATAATTGGCCCAGACTTGATTCAGCGGGCTGTGGATAAGGCGAAGCTTATCCAGGAAGGATTATTAGTAAGCTCAGAGTCAGCATAAGCTTTATGCAGATGAACGACGTCGACACTTGGAGTTCAGGTTGACGTTTTAGTATAAGTATTGTTATGTGGCCAGGTGTGGCAAGTGTGATTATGTTGGGTGTAGTCAAGGGACTATGCCAATATCCATTTAGGTGGAACCTCGAAGGAACATTCGGGGACGAATGTTTCTAAGGAGGGGAGAATGTTAAACCCCGTAATTCCAGGATATGTATAGGAGAATAGACGGGAGAACACATGACTTAAAAATTTGAACGAAAGAAAGAATTGTTTTCCAAAGAAAAGTTTTCCGAACCTCGGGAAGGAAAATTGTTCGTTAATGAGAATTGAGTTCCCGAATTTGATATTTGAGACTTACAAAATTTATCGGAATTTTGGGAGATGAAATATTTTAGACCAACCGGAGGGCGACACGTGTAACCCTCCACATGCCCATGTTGGGCGAGAATGACTAAGGCAAGTGGTCAAGTTGACTCTTGATATTTAAGTCATCCAAATCTAAGCCACACAAGTGTTTTAATCTTGGCCCTTGATCTCTTTATATATCCATTGCTAGTGCAAGACAAATTGAACACTTAGAAAAATTTCAAGATTGTGTCTTGCTCATTGAGAGCTCTCGGCATTGAGCCCTAATCCACACAAAAAAAATTCGTTTGTTGTCCATAATTCACAATACTTAAACCCAAGGTTCCTAGTGGTATTCTAAGGTTATCTCAATAGAAAGATCTCGGAAAAACCACGTTTTTACGTTAGTCGCAAGATGAAAACCTAATGTGTTCTTCAACTTTGAAGTTGGAACTTGAAGATGAGTTCTTCATGAGATTCTAAGGAGTGCTTGGAGGCGAATGGAGCGTGAAGAGGAGCTAAAAGTTGCTAAGGATCGACTTTGACGCTTGGATATTATTAGGGATCATTGAGGTAAAATCTTCATCTTCTTAATGTGATTAAAGATTACATGTTATAGTAGTTGATAAATGAGCATGTGATATATAGATTGAAGTTTGAAAAGATTTGGATCATGTCGACATGTTAAAAACCGAATATGGGCAAGTTAGCCATTTATGTTATGTCAATTTGGTCGATAGTTACAATCGTCGCATGTTAAGAAAGAAAGGATTTATAGTTGTTATAATTGTTATAGAGTATATAACATATTAGAATAACAACTTGGATTGAAAAGGAATTGAAAGGAAATTGATATTGTAGTGATACATTGTAGCCGCATATGGCTTTGGATTAATGGACAATTTTATATTGATTGTGGGGCAGAATTTTACGTCAGGTTAGGCGTGTAATCCCTTTGATTAACTGATTGTTGAGCCTTAAATGTGGCATTTGGTTATTGATTTTGGGCCTTGAAAAGGTGGAAAAGTACGTAGAAACAAAGGAAGTGGTGCCCAATTTTCCGTAGAATAAAAGTCCTTATACTTAGCAATATTCTACGTTGAAAGCTAGTAGTTGATGGACATATTATGGTCATTATAGGTTGACATTCTACGTGCGGAGTATTCAACTTGGCAAGTGGTTCAAGTCAAAGAGGTATGTGAACTCTTCCTATCCTCTTGACCATGAATCTTACGAAAGGTATAGTACGGTAGACGTACGTATTTTAAATGAACTCGGTTTCATTTTGGTATCCTTGTTTGATTTACGAAAGTGTAGTAACTTGTTTTCAAAGAAGTATATGTTACTTGACTTGAAAAGTATAGAATATTTGATTTGGAAAAGTATTGATGACTTGAATTTTCTAAAGTTAAGAGACTTGACTTTTAAAGTTAAGAGACTTGAAGTATTCTGAAAGTTGTGAAACTTTATTTAAATGCATATGAAACTTGGTTTAAAAGTGTAAGTCTATTGGTTTAACAAAAAAAGAATGTAATGGTCTAGGTTTTGCCTAAAAACATAAAGTGTTGTCAAGACTTTATGGGAAGTTAGTTACAACGGCTTTATGAAGTTTAGAAGAATGGTTTACTTGATTAATGTAAAGGAGGATAAATGACTTGATTTAAAGAATGATAACTTTATTTAGAGATATAAGTTATTTGGATTTTGAGAATGAAGTTACTTGATTTCAAGGTTTTGAAATGAGTTTCTAAAGATGTAGTAACTTGATTTGAAAATTAGACATGCCTTGATACTACGGGTGTTAGTATCTTGTGGTTTTTATGTAAAAAGAGTTCTTTTAAAAGGATTGAAGTACGTAGTACTTTGGGGTTAAATTTCCGGATTTGACGTGACATGCTAGTGCCTTGAATGTTATAAAACGATAAGTGATTTATCTTGTTCTAATGAGAGTCCTAAATGATTTAACTTGCGTATGTTACTCATGATAGACATTCGTTCAAGTGTTATACTACGGGTTCAATTCGCTTGACATTGTTCGATTCCGTGGGATTAGCTCCCCACGATGCGGGTATCCATATATACTAATTGCGGGTCCACATGACCTATGCGGGTTACATTCCTATGCGGGTTAAATTCCCATGACTATTCCGTGGGTTAGCTCTCCACGATGCGGGTATCCATATATACTCATTGCGGGTCCACATGACCTATGCGGGTTCGATTTCCATGAGGGTAAAATTCCCATGAGGGTTAAATTCCCTTGAATATGACTGCATCATGGTACTACGGGCGGATAGCCCCTAGTTATACTCTCATTATTAGCAAGGCACGATTGTACTGTTAATTTGATTATCATACTTGTCTCCAGCATTATATATCTAGACTTTATGATTTAAATTACAGTACTTTCAGTTTTACATACTTGACACCTATTGTACTGACCTCCTTCGGGGGGCTGCGTTCATGCCGCAAGTTGAGGTACATAGCTTGCTGATCCTCACTCTTAGGATCCTTTGTTCATTTGTTGAAGCTCCATTACTCTGGAGACTTATCTTTGGTTCAGATCCCTGGTATTGTCGGTTGTTGTACATTCAGGGGTATGGCGGGGCCCTGTCCCGTCATAGATGTTATGTCAAAACTCTTAGAGGTATGTAGTCATATCTTGTGGATCGGTTTGCAAAGAAAAAAAGATGTAACTGCTTCTGGCTATTTATATATATAACCAGGGAGACAGCCTTATCGGCTAGCCTGTTATTTACTTCTTATTGATTTAAGTTGTGTGTTTTATGTATGTTCCGCTGACTTTCTCTGATGGTTACCTGTAAAGGTGCCCAGGTAGGGCACCAGTCGCGGGCCCGGGGTCGGGTCGTAACAAAAGTGGTATCAGAGCAGTTAGTCCTTGGAAAGTGTCTACAGACCGTGTCTAGTAGCGTCTTGGTTATCGGTGTGTTGTGCACCACATCTATAACGGGAGTGCGGGACATTTAGGATTGATTTCCATTCTTCTCACTCTGAGATCGTGCGATAGAGCTGTGTTGTTAGGGCCGTCTCTCCCTAACGAGTTATGTTTATTGCAGCTACGAGAAAGGCAGCAGTGACCCAGGAAGGATTATGTGGATTGCGTATCCAGGTTGGTAATAATTGTAGTATAGTTGGTATTATGACATACAGCTATACAGAGTTATGTATGAGGGTCAGACGCGTGTTGCTTAGAATGATTTTAGATTACCAAGAATTGGTAAGGACTAAATAGATACCGGAAAGGTATAAAACAGTTTAATGAATTCTCATCAAAGTTTTACGTGCTAATTTGAGATATTAGGAGATGATGAGCTGTCTGAGAAGGTAATGACCCCTTAAGAAGTTATGATTAAGGGACTTAATGGAAGACTATGTTAATAGATTAAGCTACGTCGTATGCTTAAGAGAATTGTACGGATGAGATCCGTATGGAGTAGTATGGTTGTTATGATTAAGAAAACATGATTAAAAGCATGAAGCTATCTTACCCGTATGTGGGGAAGGATAATGTAGGATTGGGGCATGGAAATTATGAGGCTTAGAACAGTGATAACCGCCGAGACCTTAGGTATATAAGGCCTTCTCGTCAATAAGATTTAATTCAGACTAAGGGTAAGAGTTAAGTGCGACGGTGGGTCGGGTTGAGGACCTATTACGGGTCGCCCCATAACCTAAAATGGATTGGGATCAGTTGGTAGTATCCCCGCTACGTGACAGGGTCACGAGGATGCAAGGCCCAAGTCTAGTTAAATTGTTTCTGGGTTCGTGGGCGCATTCCACGGAACGAGGTTGTGAGCGAAATGGCCTTAAATTGTTCAATGTAAGTAACTCCAAGGATTGGAGGCCATAATTAGTATGAAAGTTATGTACGTATACTAGTATAAGTTGGGAAGTACGGGAAGAGTGCAACCAGTAAGAAAGAGAGCAAACAAGTGTAAAGGAATAGTAGAGTCAAAATGACCTTTCGAGGTAGCTACACCAGTGGGTGATTGGGTTGTAGCTGAGCGGGTACATAAGGATTGCCCAGTGATGATAGACAATTGGCAGACTTGATTTTAGTAAGTCTATGTGACTTGTTCGGTTGAAGTAAATAAATTGATGTTGGAAGTATGTAGTACGTGAATTTGAAAGCTAAGAGACGGAGATAAGAACGTACGATCGTTGAAGGATTTTATGTTAAGTGCCCTTGGAGGTGCTTGGAGTTGTTTAGTGTGGCGGTCAGGGCCACGACTTCCCGAATGATTTCTGGAAAATGCGCGAGGCAAGAATAAGATAAGTACGAGTGCTGCCTGCGGAAAACCAAAGACATCATTGGTAGGTTTTGAGAATCTACACGATTTTTAAGGCGGTGCTTGATTATTAGATATATATACAAGACCGCAAGAGGACCCTGTTAATAGGTTTGTGACTTCAAGGAAAGATTATGAAAGGGAGATAAGTTATCTCCCTACGTAAAATGATAGTTTTACGTATTATCGAGGGTTATGCGTACCCATATTATTAGGCGATGGATATGAGACTGGTAAAGTCTTCAGTTTCGTCATACAATAGGTTACAATTTTAGATAACCGTGGGAAAAGTATTGTGTTGGGGTAATTGAGAACGACACTAGGAAATGGTCGAGGATGTATCTTAAGGATATAAATGTTGGTAATAAGCATAAATGGAAACGTATGACCCAGGAGCGAGGTAGAAATATTTTGGGTTAGTAATTTGTATGATGGAGGGTTATGACCAGAATAACAAGGAGAATGCAATTACTGTTATGAAGGTTTCCCAAGGCATAATTACCCAGACTAGTGTAAAGACCATTAGAAAATGATGGGCAGTTAGGAACACCTCGACGAAAGGTGGCAAGCCTGTAATGACGGGCCAGACCGTATATATACGGGGAAGTAAGAGACTGTCACGACCCGACCACTTGGCGCGGCGGTGCCTACTACCGGCACCGTTCGGTATACATCGAGAGAATAGCATCGAACATACACAACATACAACATGTTTAGACAATAACATCACAAAGTTGGCGATAAGGCGCTTCCATAAAATATGCATAATTAAAAGCAAAACTATACAACTCGGTTCTTACAGCCCAAACCACAAAGTGTGACTACAGACCTCTAGGAATAACAACTGTGGCGGGACAGGGCCCCGCCATACCCCTAAATGTACATAAATCTACAACATCAGGGAAAGACTGTACCAAAAGGACAAGCCTCGGAGAAATGGAGCTGGCGTCCGATAAGTGATCTAAGAATGAGGATCCATTGCTTACCACCTGCGGCATGAACGCGGCCCAGGAAGGGGTCGATACACAATATGTACTAAGTATGTAAGCGGAAAATCAGTAATTACATCATAAGTTTAAAACAAAGCCGGAGACATGTATGATAATCAAATTACAGTACACTGTGCCTTACTAACAATAAGAGTAAATAGGAGTATACTTACAACATAAAAATAGGAAGCTCACGATCAAAGAGGACCACCCGCCCGCAGTATCATTAAGCAATCCTACTCCTGGGACTATTTCACCCGCATAGGTCGTGTGGACCCGCATGAGGTATTCCTCGCATGGGACTATTTCACCCGCATAAGCCACACGGACTCGCATGAGGTATTCCTCGCATAGGTTGTATCCGCCCGCATGGGACTATTTCACCCGCATAAGCCCTTACGGACTCGCATGAGGTATTCCTCGCATCATGGGTAGCAAATCCACGGAATATGCAAATGCCACAAATGTCACGACCCGACCCCGGGCCCGTGACTGGTGCCCTACCTGGGCACCCCTTTCGGTATACATCAGAGAATAGCAGCGGAACATACACAACTGATAAAATGTTGAAACATAATATAACGACAGGCTAGCCGATAAGGCCACCTTCCGTAAATTATACAAACAAAACAGTACATTTTTTTTTCTTTACAAGCCAAACCACAATGTGACTACGACTTAAGAATAACAACTCACGGCGGGACGGGGCCCGCCGTACCTGAATGTACAACAACCGACAATACTAGGGATAAGCCTCCGAAATAAAGGAGTTTCTCAGCGGTGAGCGGTGATCCTAGGCGAGGATCGGCGCACTGCTCTACTTGCGGCGTACGCGGCCCCGAAGGAGGTGTCACGACGTTCGGGGCGTGACTAGTGCCTTACGGGCACCCAGTAGTCATACATCGAGAAAATCGTGGAACATAAAACAAGACATGAAATATCAAAAGTGTAAAGCGATGTCGAGAAAACTTGCCTTCGGCATATATATATATAACAACTAGACGATTACATCCCTTTTTTTTTCACAACTCGCCACAAAGCATTACTCTGGACCTCTAAGAATGATATGACAACAATGGCGGGGCGGGGCCGCCATACCACCTGAATGTAAGTACTACAACGACGGGGACTATACCACCGATAAGCCTCCGAGAAGCGGAGCTTCCCATACGCTGGTGTGACCACAGGCGAGGATCAACACCGGTGTACCTCTACTGCGGCATGAACGCGGCCCGAGGAGGTCGATAACAAGTACCAAGTATGTGGCGAAAAATCGTAAATGAAATCATAGTAGTCTATATAAAGCGGAGACATGTATGATAACCACGCTCTGATTCACGATAAATAGCGATCATGTCAAGTCGGGGACTCACGCTCAAAGTCATCACTTAAATATAACAATGGGTCTCACGCCCACATCAATCATGCGTGGAATACCTTCCTCTTGGCGATCTATGATATAAAGTACCAAGGAATACACATGAACACGTGTCCGCTGTGTCATAATAGAACCGTCGGGTAAATGCGAAGGCATAGCCGACTACTAACACCAGCGGTACTAACAAGGTCATAAGATCTGTCTGACCGCCACGTGATCGAAGTTGGCCACCGCCGCGATATCAAATGTGCGCGTCTAGCCACAGAACTCCGCAGACTCGCATAGGCCAACCTCATAGGCGCGTGAGGTATTCCCGCATCGGTGCTTCTCCCGGCATCGTCACGGACTCGCGATCCGCGTAGCGCGTAAACCGCATGACCATAAAGGCGCGCACTAACACGGAACTCTCGTAGCTCTGCGTAGGTCCCGGGACCGCGTGAGGTATTCTCGAATCATGGTCCTGCATCGCTGAGTCTACCGCGTCGGAGGCGGCAACCCGGGATCATGTCAAGGTGAGTGGTACAATACCAACATAACGGTGATCGTTAAACAACTTAAAGCGCGATCGAGGAAAAACCCCTTTACACAAACATCACAAGATACTAACACGTAGCATCCTAGCGTGTTTACTTATCAAATCAACAAGAAAGTATTACAAGACTATCACAAACCAACACAATCAAGTTATGCACACTGAGTACTTTCTACTATATGATTAACAAGATCGGGTTTTATCCCCAAAGTACTTCATACATTAACTCTTTAAAAGTTTTCTTCTTTCTCAAAAAGTCACACAATACGTAGTATAAAAATAGAGTGACTATCTTTTGAAGTAAATCAAAACACTACTATTTGTAAAATCAAGTAACAACATTCTTTTCCAAACGTTCAAGTTTGCCTAATTTCAATTACTCAAGTTTCTCATTTTCGAAAGGTTTCGTAGTTCATAGTATTAATCACTTAATGATATAATTCTCTTTGAAAGCAATTTGAGAAACATATGTCTGATATGTGAGTAGGTTATTCTTGTTTATAACAATCTTATTAAAGCAGCCATGATCTAGGAAATGTAATATCATTTTGTCTCATCTTAGCTTCATGCGGATGGAGGTTTCTCTTGGTTTTAATAATACTTTAATAGTCAATACATTTCCTTTATTAAGCATTTGTGGTTTGTTCGATACTTATTCTGATTTCCGAAATCAGTAAAACATTATTCCTTTTAAAAACCCAAGTACTCATTACTCATGAATGAGGTTTCACACTTTTTAACAAAATTCAATTAAGTCAAGTCTCTTATCTTCTTAAATCAATAAATCATTCTTTTTATCTCTCTTAAGCCGTTATACCTAACTTCCCATAAAGCTAGTATAACTCTTAAGCTTTTAAAACCAAGTATTACTCTTCTGTTAAAAATGATTCAGTATTCTTTTGAAACACTTCAAGATTATTCAGGCTTAAGTCAAAAGACATTGCCGTAATTATTATTCAGTTAACACACGTACGTCTACCGTACTATATATATTTTAAAATATCATGCTCAAGAGTATAGGAAGAATCACATACCTCGCGACGATTATCGACTACTAGCAAAACGCTCCACGGCTATAACCCGGCTAGCCTTGTCCACCTTCCAAGTAGAACATGCTACTCGCAGATCAATCAACCTATAAAGGTTATATACATCTATCAACGTCTAGACTACTCAGTAGAATAAATCTAGATACAAGATTCTAAGGGGAAATTAGGCGTGACTTCTACCGTCAAACTTCACAAGTCTCATGTCTGATCCTATGTAAATCTGATTCAAGTCTTTTCTGTAATATCCTTCTATTACAGTTCAAATCTCTTCTATGAATCTTATATTCATTTCTATACAACTACAATATGTAATTTCCAATCACAATAGAAGGATAGGATTATTTACCTCGGTAAGCCCAAAATTATCCAAGTTTAATGTCGATCCTGAGCAACGTTTAGCTCTACTCGGTGCTCGACCGCTCCAAACAACCCTTAGAAGTTCTACGCAACTTCATCTTAATACTTCAACCAACTGTGAAGATTTTCCCTAGGGTTTCGTTTAGTGACTAAAGGGAAGTATAATAGTATTTCTGGGCTTTTAGTATAAGTGTAACTTTGGAATACTACAAGGTATATGGGCCAAGGTATTTTGGAATAGTAACAATACTTGGAGAGAAATTCTACCAAGAGGGGGGGTGTAATTTCCGAAAACAACTCTAGGTAGAGGGGTACCTCGGCGAGGCCACTAGGAAGGGGGTGTACCCGCCGGCCAGAGCTTTCTCGAAGGGGAGGGTGCTCTCGGCTAGAGCTCTCGAGAGGGGATTTCAAGACTTAGAAATGATTTTAAGGGATGAAAACCTTGAGTTAGGGGTATTTATAGGAAATCAATGGCCAAGATCAAGCCAAGTGGTAGGCAAGTGTAGGGTGAGGATTCATCCATGTGTACCTTATCCAACTACTACACAAAATATCACAAATATCCTACCAACCCTTGACTTCCAATTCGTCCAAAAGCGCGCGTCCACCAACTTGAGGGTGACAAGTGTCGCCCTCGTTGGTCCAAAATATTCGTCTCTCGGAAAAATCCGCAAAAATAATAAATGACATAGCGAATTTTCCTTGCGTGAAGTTTTGGAAGGCGTTTAGTCGGAAAAGCGATTCTTTTGTGTGTTGTGCACAAAATTTGGTCCTTGCCTAACTTTAAGGCTCAAACTTTTCTCGCACGTCCTCACGTACATATCTGCGGAAATACGGTATAACATTCTCCCTCCTTAGAAACATTCGTCGAATGTTCCTTCTCATGACAGATAACGATCAAGTTCCTCATAAGCTTAACCAATTTGCAAATACCACACATGGCCACGAAAAACACCCGCAAATACTTACATCCAAGTCCACGAGGAATCACCTCTAACATCACAAAACTCCCACCCAAGGGCTAAAAGATACTCTTCGCACCTTCACTTACAAAGGAAAGATCACATCTATGTTCTCAACACATGCTCGCTTCTTCCCTTACTCGTCGTACCGCTTCTCGTACCTCGAACTCTTTCTCATAACTTACCACATTCCATTCGCTGGTTCCAAAACTACAGGTTACTAACTCCAACTTGGTCATCATTAGCGAGAATACTGGATGGATCTCGATACCTTCCGAACATAGCAAGAAAGCGGGACATCGCCTCCCGTATCGGACGGCAATGCCAACTATAGGCAACCTGGCCTACTCTTCACATGATCTGAAAGGCCCAAAGTAACTCGGGCTAAGTTTCCTCTATTTCCCAAACTCGTCACACCGCTTTCCGGGTGGTACCTTCAAGAATACCGACCGTTATCCAGCTTAGCGTCGGCGTCGATTATCTGCCGCGACCACGTTGACTCGAGTGTCGATAACCTCTTACGGATAAGCTTCACTTATCCACATCTGCGAACAAGTATGAACCATTTATACGAACCTTGCCTACATCGAATCAATCGGCCGTGACTTACACTTCCGCCCTACAAGGCTTCGTGAGGCAATATCCGAATCTTGAAATGGTAGTTATAAAACACTCCTCAGCGAGGGGCAACAATCCTCATGCTACCACGAAATCCAAACAACGGCAGAGGCGAATGTGCTCTTGAGACTCACTGAGTTCCTAACCTGCTGATAAAACCTCCGGAAAAGCGATCGTGGCGGGCTCCATTGCTGTCATAAGGTGAAAGTAGGCACCTCGTGCAGCCTTACAACCTTCGATATAAACATCTCGCATAACTGCTTGCCGAGTACAAGGTTCGACTAAAAGACAAGGCGGTGACCTCGCCGGCGACTCTTGGTCGAATGCATCCACGAACTCGTCTGTTGGTTAACTAAACATGGGCCTAACACCCTCATGACCCTAACACAAAGCGGGACCACCACTGACCCCACCACTATACGGGCGCGGGTTGACCCGCAATCGGTCCCCAACCCGACCTGCTATCGCGCAAAACTCTTGCTCCCCGAACCGGAACAATCTCACTAATCAAGTACGAAAACCTAGCGGTCTTCTTAGCTCAACTACCCTCTTTCATTTCACACTACTCAGGGACTTATCACATAATATACCTCACGTGCACTATGCACTCGATAAGATCAAACATAAAAAAATTACATCTTTAATCGAGATGGCCTTACCTCTAAGGTCTCCACATATAAAACTCTAAGGCTACTTTCCTTATCCCCAATCTTACAGGTTAACTAACCACGATTTCTTATCACAATTAACACAACGCTATCTGAACATAACATTTAAGACATACTCATCTCATCATACGTACTAATCTCAGAGGTTAAGGATATTCCTGTGTCTCTTTTCACTCCCTTAGTCGTTCTAATCAAACGCCCGTAGAGCGCATAGCTAGGGAAGATGACGAACTACCGCGATCTGAAGGTTGAGTCGTCCTACTTGCATCCCTCTGCTAGGACATCCTTTCGACACATGTACACGATGGCGCGGGTAAAACAAGTACCAACTAAAAGCGACATTCCCGGGATGGCGCTGTCACATGTGAACAGCGGGAAAAAATGAATCGGTGTTGGAACAGCCGTGTTTGTGAGCGGAAGCTCGGAGCTCGACCAACTCCTGCGTACCGAACGCCACGAACCCTGTGGAGGACCACTCTGCACTGGTGGATGTGCATATCTAATCTGCTGGTGAGGCGATTCGCCTCGAAAGTTACCAAAGGACCTTGCTGTTCTGGCCCTCTTCTGCTGTCCTTGGTTAACCCGTCGATCTCTACGTTTCTCGGCACGGCGCATAAGCAGGCCATGCTCAACCTAGCGAAGAATTACTCTTGCTACCCTCTCTTAGATAGTCGTCAAGACGTGATAAATCGATACATCATACTCTCTGGTAGCTACATCCTTAGCTAGTGCGGTCGCCTCTTTGCAATCTATATTCTCTGTTCGATCGTGGGCGAAGGTTCATATATCATGGTCGCGATGAGGCTGATGCGCCGTGCTAAACTCTGCTGGGGCTAATGACGTAGCAGAACTCCCCGAATGAAGCACCACCCTAGGTGATGATTGGGCCTGTGCCCTCGTAACCCTCTGTACTCTACTCGCAGCTCCCTCGGCTGTCTTGCCCTCCTGGGCCCGGGTTTGCCTTACGCGGAGGCATAACGGGTGAAAAAAGAATACGTCAGAGGGAGTCCAACTTATAACACAGCTCTAAGGCACGATCTCAGAGTGAGAAGAATGGAAACCAATCCTAAATATCCTGCAGCCTCCTGATTATAGGTGTGGTGCACAACACACCGATAATCAAGACTCTACTAGATACGGTCTGTAGACACTTTCCGAGGATTAACTGCTCTGATACCACTTTTGTCACGACCCGTTCCGAGGCCCGTGACTAGTGCCTTACCCGGGCACCCAAGTAGTCATACATCAGAGAAAATCAGCGGAACATAAAACAAGACATGAAATATCAAGAAGTGTAAAGCGATGTCTGAGAAAACTTGCCTTTCGGCATATATATATATAACAACTAGACGATTACATCCCTTTTTTCACAACTACGCCTGCAGCGATACTACGGACCTCTAAGAATGATATGACAACAATGGCGGGGCGGGGCCGCCATACCTGAATGTAAGTACCTGACGTGGGACTATACCACTGATAAGCCTCGGAGAAGCGGAGCTTCCATCTGAATTGTGACCCTAAGGCGAGGATCAACCTTTGGTGTACCTCCCACTGCGGCATGAGCGCGGCCAGAAGGAGTCGATTACAGTACCAAGTATGTGGCGAAAAATCGTAAATGAAATCATAGTAGTCTATATAAAGCGGGAGACATGTATGATAACCACGCTACGATTCACGATAAATAGCGATCATGTCAGTCGGGGACTACGCCTCAAAGTCATCACTTAAATATAACAATGGGTCTCACGCCCACAACATCAATCATGCGTGGAATACCTTCCCATTTGCCGGCGATGCATGATATAAAAGTATCGAGGAATACATGAACACGAGTCCCACTGTGTCATAATAAACCGTATGGGGTAAATCGAAGGCATAGCGACTACTAACACCAGTACTAACAAGGTCATAAAGCGTATCATAAGATCTGTCTGAACGCCACGTGATCGGCGGCCACCGCGGCGGTATCAAATGTCGCGCGTCTAGCCACGAACTCCGCGACTCGCATAGGCCAACCTCGTAGGCGCGTGAGGTATTCCGCGTCGGTAGCTACTCCCGGCATCGTCTGGACTCGCGATCCGCGTAGCCACGTAGACGCGTGACTATAAAGGCGCGCTAACTGGAACTCGTAGCTCGCATAGGTCCCGGGACCGCGTGAGGTATTCTCGAATCATGGTCCCAGACCGTCTGAGTCTACCCCGCATCGGAGGGCAGCTTAACCCCCGGGATCATGTCAAGATGAGTGGTACAATACCAACATAACGGCTGATCGTTAAACAACTTAAGCGCGATCAAGGAAAAACCCCTTTACACAAACATCACAAGATACTAAACACGTAGCATCTGGCATGTTTACTTATCAAATCAACGAAATTATTACAAGGCTATCACAAACCAACACGATCAAGTTATGCACACAAGGTACTTTCTACTATATGATTAACAAGATCGGGTTTTATCCCCAAAGTACTTCATACATTAACTCTTTAAAAGGTTGCAACTCTCAAAAGTCACACAATACGTAGTATAAAAATAGAGTGACTATCTTTTGAAATAAATCAAAACACTACTCTTTGTAAAATCAAGTAACAACATTCTTTTCCAAGCGTTCAAGTTTGCCTAATTTCAATTACTCAAGTTTCTCATTTGAAAGGTTTAGTAGTTCATAGTATTAATCACTTAATGATATAATTCTCTTTGAAAGCAATTTGAGAAACATATGCGATATGTGAGTAGGTTATTCTTGTTTATAACAATCTTATTAAAGCGACCATGATCTAGGAAATGTAATATCATTTTGTCTCATCTTAGCTTACATGCGGATGGAGGTTTCTCTTGG
The DNA here is from genome assembly GCA_029844215.1 of Przewalskia tangutica. Lineage (NCBI taxonomy): Eukaryota > Viridiplantae > Streptophyta > Magnoliopsida > Solanales > Solanaceae > Przewalskia > Przewalskia tangutica. The sequence goes on along the minus strand of CM056720.1, from coordinate 101,140,174 downwards.
TTTTAATAATACTTTAATAGTCGATACATTTCCCTTTATTAGTATTTGTTGTGGTTTGTTCGATACTTATTCTGATTTCCGAAATCAGTAAAACATTATTCCTTTTAAAAACCCAAGTACTCATTACTCATGAATGAGGTTTCACACTTTTTAACAAAATTCAATTAAGTCAAGTCTCTTATCTTCTTAAATCAATAAATCATTCTTTTTATTTCTCTTAAGCCGTTATACCTAACTTCCCATAAATCTAGTATAACTCTTAAGCCGTTATACCTAACTTCCCATAAAGCTAGTATAACTCTTAAGCTTTTAAAACCAAGTATTACTCTTCTGTTAAAAATGATTCAGTATTCTTTTGAAACACTTCAAGATTATTCAGGCTTAAGTCAAAAGACATTGCCGTAATTATTATTCAGTTAACACACGTACGTCTACCGTACTATATATATTTTAAAATATCATGCTCAAGAGTATAGGATGAATCACATACCTCACGACGATTATCGACTACTAGCAAAACGCTCCACGGCTATAACCCGGCTAGCCTTGTCCACCTTCCAAGTAGAACATGATACTCGCAGATTAATCAACCTATAAAGGTTATATACATCTATCAACGTCTAGACTACTCAGTAGAATAAATCTAGATACAAGATTCTAAGGGAAATTAGGCGTGACTTCCTACCGTCAAACTTCACAAGTCTCGTAATGTCTGATCTATGTAATCTGATTCAAGTCTTTTCTGTAATATCCTTCTATTACTGTTCAAATCTCTTATGAATCTTATATTCATTTCTATACAACTCTGATATGTAATTTCCAATCACAATAGAAGGATAGGATTATTTACCTCGGTAAGCCCAAAATTATCCAAGTTTAATGTCGATCTGAGCAGCGTTTAGCTCTACTTGGTGCTCGGCCGGTCCAAACAACCTTAGAAGTTCTACGACTTCATTTTAATACTTGACCAAGCGTGAAGATTTTCCTAGGGTTTCGTTTAGTAGTGAAGGGAAGTATAATACTATTTACGGGCTTTTAGTATAAGTGTAACTTTGGAATACTACAAGGTATATGGGCAGGTATTTTGGAATAGTAGCAATACTTGGAGAGTATTTCTACCAAGAGGGGGTGTATTTTACGAAAACAACTCTAGGTAGAGGGGTACCCCTCGGCGAGCCACTAGGAAGGGGGTGTATCCGCCGGCGAGGGCTTTCTCAAGGGGAGGGTGCTCTCGGCTGAAATCTCGAGAGAGGGGATTTCAAGACTTAGAAATGATTTCAAGGGATGAAGAAAACCTTGAGTTAGGGGTATTTATAGGAAATCAATGGCCAATCAAGCCAAGTGGTAGGCAAGTGTAGGGTGAGGATTCGTCCGTGTGTACCTTATCCACTACCACGCAAAAATATCACAAATATACTACCAACCCTTGACTTCCAATTCATCCAAAAGCGCCACATCCACCAACTTGAGGGTGACAAGTGTCGCCTCTCGTTGGTCAAAATATTCGTCTCTCGGAAAAATCCGCAAAAATAATAAATGACATAGCCGGAATTTTCCTTTCGCAAGTTTTGGAAGACGTTTCGTCGGAAAACGATTCTTTTTGTGTGTTGTGCAAAAAATTTCGGTCCTTGCCTAACTTTAAGGCTCAAACTTTTCTACGTACGTCCTCACGTACATACTGCGGAAATACGGTATAACATTCTCCCCTCGCCGAAACATTCGTCCGAATGTTCCTTCTCCTGACAGAATAACGATCAAGTTCCTCATAGCTTAACGGTTTGCAAATACCACACATGGCCACAGAATACACCGCACAAATACTTACGTCCAAGTCCACGAGGAATCACCTCTAACATCACAAAACTCCCACCGGAGGCTAAAAGATACTCGCCCGCAGCCCGATTACAAAGGAAAGATCACGTCTATGTTCTCAACACGTACTCGCAACTTCCCTTACTCGTCGTACCGCTCGTACACTCGAACTCTTTCTCATAACTTACCACATTCTATTCTTGCTTGGTTTCCAAAACTGCAGGTTACTACCTCGACTTGGTCATCATTGGCGAGAATACTGCGGATGGATCTCCGATACCTTCGAACATAGCAACACGAAGTGGGACATCGCCTCCCGTGCCGGACGGCAATGCCAACTATAGGCAACGGCCTACTCTTCACATGATCCGAAAGGCCCAAGTAACTCGGGCTAAGTTTCATTGTTTCCCCAAACTCGTCACGCCACTTTCCGGGGTGGTACCTTCAAATACCGGCCGTCATCCAGACTTGGCGTCGGCGTCGATTATCTGCCACGACTTACGTTGACTACGGTATCGATAACCTCTTACGGATAAGCACCGCTATCCACGTCTGTGAACAAGTATGAACCATTTATCTGAACCTTGCCTACATGAATCAATCGGCCAGCTTACACTTCCGCCTACGAGGCCGTGAGGCAATATCAGAATCTGAAATGGTAGTTATAAAAACACTCCTCAGCGGGGCAACAATCCTCGCGGTACCACAAATCCAAACAACGGCGGGAGAGAATGTGCTCGAGACTACTTTGAGTTCACAACCTGCTGGTAAAACCTCCGAGAAAAAGCGATCGTAAACTGGGCTCCACTGCCTGTCATAAGGTGAAAGTAGGCACCTCGTGCAGCCTTACAACCTTCTTGATATAAACATCTCGCATAACTTACTGCCGAGTACAAGGTTCTGACTAAAAGACAAGACGGGCTGACCTCCTCGGCCCGACTACTGGTCGAATGCATCCACGAACTCGTACGCTGGTTAACTAAACATGGGCCTAACACCCTCATGACCCTAACACAAAGCGGGACCACCACATGACCCGCGCACCATGCGAGCGGGTTGACCGCAATGGTCCCAACCCGACCATTATCGCGCAAAACTCTTGCTCCCGAACAGGAACAATCTCGCTAATCAAATACGAAAACCTAGCGGTCTTCTTAGCTCGACTACCTCTTTCATTTCACACTACTCGGGGACTTATCACATAATATACCTCACGTGCACTATGCACTCGATAAGATCAAACATAAAAATTACATCTTTACTCGAGATGGCCTTACCTCAAGGTCTCCACATATAAAACTCTAAGGCTCACACTTTCCTTATCCCAATCTTACGGTTAACTAACCACGATTTCTTATCACAATTAACACTGCTATCTGAACATAACATTTAAGACATACTCATCTCATCATACGTACTAATCTCTACAGAGGTTAAGGATATACATGTGTCTCTTCCACTCCCTTAGTCGTTCTAATCAAACTGCCAGTAGGCGCATAGCTAGGAAGATGGCGAACTACCCACCGATCTGAAGGTGAGTCCTCTACTTGCATCCATCCTACTAGGACATCCTTTCGACCACGTGGCACGGCGCGAGTAAAACAAGTACCAACTAAAAGCGACATTCCGGGATGGCGCTGTCACATTGTGAACAACGGGAAAAAGCGAATCGGTGTTGGAACGCCGTGTAGCGTGAGCAGGAAGCTCTGGAGCTCGACCAACTCTGCATACCGAGCGTCCTGAACCTGTGGAGGACCACTCTGTGGTGGATGTGCATATCTAATCTTTGGTGAGGCGATTCGCCTCGAAAGTTACCAAAGGACCTGCATTACGGCCTCTTGTGCATCCGGTTAACGTCGATCTCCACGTTTCTTGGCACGAGGCGCATAAGCCCATACACGGCCATGCTCGAAGCCTATGAAGAATTACTCTTGCTACCCTCTCTTAGATAGTCGTCAAGACCGTGATAAATCAATACATCATACTCTCTGGTAGCTACATCCTTAGCTAGTAACAGGGTCGCCTCTTTGCAATCTATATTCTCTGTTCCCGGTCGTGGAACTGAAGGTTCATATATCATGGCCGCAGTAGGAACTGCTGCCGCTGTGCTAAACTCTGCTGGGGCTAGTGGCGTGCGAACTCCCGAATGAAGCACCGCCCTAGGTGATGATTGGGCTGTGCCCTCGTAACCCTCGTACTCTGCTCGCGGCTCCTCATTGTCTTGCCCTCACGGGCGGGTTTGCCTTACGCGGAGGCATAACGGGTGAAAAAAGAATACGTCAGAGGGAGTCCAACTTATAACACAGCTCTAAGGCACGATCTTAGAGTGAGAAGAATGAAACCAATCCTAAATATCCTGCGACCTCCACGATTATAGGTGTGGTGCACAACACACCGATAATCAAGACTCTACTAGATGCGGTCATAGACACTTTCAGAGGATTAAGCGCTCACGATACCACTTTTGTCACGACCCGTTCCGGGGCCCGTGACTGGTGCCTTACCCGGGCACCCAAGTAGTCATACATCAGAGAAAATCAGCAGAACATAAAACAAGACATGAAATATCAAGAATTGTAAAACAGTAATCTGAGAAAACTTGCCTTTCGGCATATATATATAACAACTAGAACAGTTACATCCCTTTTTTTTCAACTCTGCCCACTGGCGGTACTACGGACCTCCAGAATGATATGACAACAATGGCGGACGGGGCCGCCATACCACTGAATGTAAGTACCTACAACGGGGACTATACCTGATAAGCCTCCGAGAAAGCGGAGCTTCCATACGCTGAATTGTGACCCTAGGCGAGGATCAACGCTGGTGTACCTCTACTGCGGCATGAGCAACCCCGAAGGAGGTCGATAACAGTACCAAGTATGTGGCGAAAAATCACGTAAATGAAATCATAGTAGTCTATATAAAGCGGGAGACATGTATGATAACCACACTCTGATTCCTGATAAATAGCGATCATGTCAAGTCGAGGACTCGCCCTCAAAGTCATCACTTAAATATAACAATGGGTCTCACGCCCCTGCATCAATCATGCAGTGGAATACCCCGCCATGGCGATCACATGATATAAAAGTATCAAGGAATACATATGAACACGAGTCCACTTTGTGTCATAATAGAAGCTATGCGAGTAAATGCGAAGGCATAGCCGACTACTAACACCACGGTACTAACAAGGTCATAAAGCGTATCATAAGATCTGTCTAGACCGCCGTGATCGGCGGCTATCGCCCGCGATATCAAATGTCGCGCGTCTAGCCACGAACTCCGCGACTCGCGTAGGCCAACCTCGTAGGCGCGTGAGGTATTCCCGCATCGGTAGCTACTCCCGGCGTCGTCACGGACTCGCGATCCGCGTAGCGCGTAGACGCGTGACCATAAAGGCGCACACTAACACGGAACTCTCGTAGCTCCGCGTAGGTCCCAGGACCCGTATGAGGTATTCTCGAATCATGGTCCCGGACCTCACGAGTCTACCCGCGTCGGAGCGCTTAACCCGGGATCATGTCAAGGTGAGTGGTACAATACCAACATAACGGCTGATCGTTAAACAACTTAAGCGCAATCGAGGAAAAACCCCTTTACCAAACATCACAAGAATCTAACACGCGTAGCATCTAGCGTGTTTACTTATCAAATCAACAAGAAAGTATTACAAGACTATCACAAACCAACACAATCAAGTTATGCACACAAGGTACTTTCTACTATATGATTAACAAGATCGGGTTTTATCCCCAAAGTACTTCATACATTAACTCTTTAAAAGTGCGCTTCTTTCTCAAAAGTCACACGATACGTAGTATAAAAATAGAGTGACTATCTTTTGAAGTAAATCAAAACACTACTCTTTGTAAAATCAAGTAACAACATTCTTTTCCAAGCGTTCAAGTTTGCCTAATTTCAATTACTCGAGTTTCTCATTTTGAAAGGTTTAGTAGTTCGTAGTATTAATCACTTAATGATATAATTCTCTTTGAAAGCAATTTGAGAAACATATGTCTGATATGTGAGTAGGTTATTCTTGTTTATAACAATCTTATTAAAGCAGCCATGATCTAGGAAATGTAATATCATTTTGTCTCATCTTAGTTTCTATGCAAATGGAGGTTTCTCTTGGTTTTAATAATACTTTAATAGTCAATACATTTCCTTTATTAAGCTTTCTTTGTGGTTTGTTCGATACTTATTCGATTTAGAAATCATTAAAACATTATTCCTTTTAAAAACCCAAGTACTCATTACTCGTGAATGAGGTTTCACACTTTTTAACAAAATTCAATTAAGTCAAGTCTCTTATCTTCTTAAATCAATAAATCATTCTTTTTATCTCTCTTAAGCCGTTATACCTAACTTCCCATAAAGCTAGTATAACTCTTAAGCTTTTAAAACCAAGTATTACTCTTACATTAAAAATGATTGATATTCTTTTGAAACACTTCAAGATTATTCAGGCTTAAGTCAAAAGACATTGCCGTAATTATTATTCAGTTAACACACGTACGTCTACCGTACTATATATATTTTAAAATATCATGCTCAAGAGTATAGGAAGAATCACATACCTCGCGACGATTATCGACTACTAGCAAAACGCTCCATTTGCTATAACGGCTAGCCTTGTCCACCTTCCAATTAGAACATGCTACTCGCAGATTAATCAACCTATAAAGGTTATATACATCTATCAACGTCTAGACTACTCACTAGAATAAATCTAGATACAAGATTCTAAGGGAAAATTGGGCAGCACTTCCCTACCCGTCAAACTTCACAAGTCTCATGTCTGATCCTATGTAAATCTGATTCAAGTCTTTTACGTAATATCCTTCTATTACGGTTCAAATCTCTTCTATGAATCTTATATTCATTTCTATACAACTACTGATGTAATTTCCAATCATGATAGAAGGATAGGATTATTTACCTCGGTAAACCCAAAATTATCCAAGTTTAATGTCGATCCTGAGCAACGTTTAGCTCCTACTCCGGGTGCTCCAATCCGCTCCAAACAACCCTTAGAAGTTCTACGCAACTTCATCTTAATACTTCAACCAACTGTGAAGATTTTCCCTAGGGTTTCGTTTAGTGACTGAAGGGAAGTATAATAGTATTTCTGGGCTTTTAGTATAAGTGTAACTTTGGAATACTACAAGGTATATGGGCCAAGGTATTTTGGAATAGTAACAATACTTGGAGAGTATTTCTACCAAGAGGGGGGGTGTATTTTACGAAAACAACTCTAGGTAGAGGTACCCGCCGGCGAGCCACTAGGAAGGGGGTGTATCCTCGGCGAGGGCTTTCTCGAAGGGGAGGGTGCTCGGCTAGAGCTTTCAAGAGAGGGGGGAGGGCTTTCAAGACGTAGAACTGATTTTCTGGGATGAAGAACACCTTCAAGTTAGGGGGGTATTTATAGGGAAATCAATGGCCAAGATCAAGCTAGTGGTAGGCAAGTGTAGGGTGAGGATTCATCCATGTGTACCTTATCGACTACCACAAAAATATCACAAATATCCTACCAACCCTTGACTTCCAATTCGTCCAAAAGCGCGCATCCACGACTTGAGGGTGACAAGTGTCGCCTCGTTGGTCCAAAATATTCGTCTCTCGGAAAAATCCGCAAAAATAATAAATGACATAGCGAAATTTTCCCTTCGAAGTTTTGGAAGGCGTTTAGTCGGAAAAGCGATTTTTGTGTATTGTGCACAAAATTTGGTCCTGCCTAACTTTAAGGCTCAAACTTTTCTACGTGCGTCCTCACGTATATACTACGGAAATACGGGGTATAACGGGAGTCGTCTGCATGTACCAAATATGTGGCCAGAAATCTTGTAATGAAATCATAAGTCTATAAAAAATTGGAGACATGTATGATAACTCGATTAACGATTACGGTGCCTTACTAACAATGAGAGTAACTAGGAGTATCGTCTGCAACATAAAAATAGGAAGCTCGCAATCAAAGCGAGAACCATCCGTCGCGATGTCATTAAGCAATCCTACTCGCAGGACTATTTCACCGCATAGGTCATTCGGACCGCGTGAGGTATTCCTCGCATAATTTGTATCCGCCGCGTGAGACTATTTCACGCGTAAGCCCATGGACTCGCGTGAGGTATTCCTCGCATCGTGGGTAACAAATCCACGAAGCGGTGGTATAACTATCTTGAGGATTTACCCGCAATTATACTCTTACCACAGGCGGTGGTATAACTATCTTGAGGATTTACCGCCGGATATACTCTTACCTGGAGAAGGTGGTATAACTATCTTGAGGATTTACCCGCCGGATATACTCTTACCACGGAGAAGGTGGTATAACTATCTTGAGGATTTACCCGCCGGATATACTCTTACCCTATCTCAACCGCCATCATACATAAAGTAAGCAAGTTAAGAAATCACAACTTCTTATTCATATACACTCTCATTTTAGTTTACTTAAGGCACTAGCATATCTTTTATAAAAATCGAAAATTTAACTTAAGTACTACATACTTCACTCTTTAAAACAAATGACTCTTTTTAGTATAAAACTTCTAAGTACTATTAACCATAGTATCAAGTGAAATTACGTTTCAAGACAAGTCACAATACCTTTAGAAATAAAGTTAGGATTCTAAATCAAGTGACTCATTTTCTTATAAAACCTTAGGCAATTGATGCCTTAAAATCAAATTGCCTTTCATTAAATCAAGTCATTTATCATACTTAAATTACTTAGAGTAAACCACTCTTTAAACTTTCCATAAAGCTATTATAACCAACTTCCCGTAAAGCCGTTATACTAGCTTTATACATTAACAACTTACATACTTCTTTATAACCAAGAGACTTAAACTTTCCAACAACACAAGTATCAAAATACTTTCAACATACTTAAAGTCTCTTAACTTTTGAAAACCAAGATATCCTTAATATTTAAACAAGTGAGTTAATTCCCTAACTCAATCAACTTGGACATTCTTAAAATAAGCCAAGGATATCAAATGGACCTAGATTGTCAAAATCTTGTACGTCTACCGTACTATACATTTACAACCTATTCATGCTCAAGAGATAAGAAAGTTCCACATACCTCTTCGGTTTAATCCACTTGCTAAGTCCAATTCGCCGTACGTAGTATGTCAACCTATAATGACCATAGTACGTCTATTAACTTCTTACTTCAAACGTAGAATATTATAAGTGTAAAGTCTCTAAATTCTACGGAAAATCGGACAACACCTCCTTTGTTTCTACTCACTTTGCCACCTTTTTCAAGGCCGAATTCAATAACCAAACACGCACATTTAAGGCCCGATCAATGCAATTAACAATAGGGGATTACACGCTACTAGGCGTGTAAAATTCAGCCCACAAAATATACCAAACTAATACAAACTACTAGTCCAATTCGGCGCATTGAGATGCAACAATACGAATTCTTATCCAATTTCCATTTTAATCCAAGTTGTTAGCATAACATGATATCAAGTCGCAATCGATTATAACTACTATAATCTTCAAGTAAGTAACATGCGACGATTCTAATAAACGACTAAATTGTAATTCAATTTCAAATGACTCAACATGTCATTTTCGGATTTTGAGCTTCCAAATTTCCATAACACTTATCAAACTTCATAACACATATCACATGATCATTTATAACTTATCATAACATGAAATCTCCAATTACAAAAGTAAAATGAAGGTTATACCTCAATTAGCCCAAATATGATCCAAGATCACAAGTCCATCCTTAGCAACTTTAGCTCCTCCTTTCGACGTTCCAATCCACTCCAAGCAACCCTTAGAAGCTTATGAATCACTCATCATCAAGTTCCAACTTCAAAGTTGAATAACCCCTTAGGTTTTCGCCTTGCGACTAATACAAAAACACCATTTTTCCGGGATCTTTCTATTGAGATAACCTTACAATACACTTAGGAACCTTGGTTTAAAGTGGGGAGATTATTGGACAAAAATTGAAAATTTTTGTCTTGGCAAAATGCCCAAACCCGAGAGCATGCTAGCAAGAACAATAGTTCTTCAAATTTTTCTAAGTGTAAATGGCCTTGTCTTGCTACTAAGGATGATTATATAATCAAATGGAGGGTTAAGATTAGAACACTTGTGTGGTTTGTATGAGATTCATTTAAATATCAAGCTAAGTGGGGTCATTGACTTGGTCAATGTTGTCAAGCTCTAAGCCTTGCAAGACTTTCATCATAAATTATGGTCAAATGACCATTCTACACATGCACAATTTCGACCAAGACCACTAAGGGGGGGTGACACGTGTCGCCCTCTCATTCGTCGCAATATTCGTTTTCCGACAATTCCATAATTCCGATAAAATTTTACTCGTCTCAAACCTTAACATTTTTGTGTTCTTACGTACGTTCTTATAAACATATCCTGAAATTCCGGGGTGTAACATTATCTGTAATCGAGCTCATCTGTCTGACATCATAAATGTAGGGACCCCGTGCAGTCTCACAATCCCCCTGCTATACAAGCTAGCATAAACCTCAGCCGAGTAAGTGGTCCCAATCCGAAAGAACACGGCTGGTTTCGCCAGCCTATTTACCATGACCCCCAGGGAGTCGCACTTCCTCTGAGTACGATGCCACCCCGTAACAAGATCCATTCTAATTACCTCCCATGTCTAAGTCGGGGTCTAAATCGCTGATAGCCGGGCTTACGGTGTTCAACCATGACCTGCTACTAATTCGGATATTAAGCATCAACTCTGCTACGTCCCTTTTCCGGTCATCTTACCCATACATACATCTGAGGTCACGACACAACTTAGTCGACCCCGAACAATTGAGCAATAAGCACTGTATGCCTCCCCTAAAACCTGTTGACTAGCCCTGCAGCACCGGGTACACACAATCTATCCTCATATCACAGCACCTCATCCGGTACTACTCAAACAGGCTCTTCTCCTCTCGGAGAGTCGTATCTCGATACCGTATCATAACTGGATCCTCATACTGTCGCCTCTTTACCTCCTCAACGACGGAAGACTCGGCAACCTCTCGGATCTAAACTTCATTAACCTTGGAAACAAATAATCGAACCCCTAGGCTCGATGGCGAAAAATCTCACGGACGCGTCCGATCTATCAGCGACCTAGCGGCATATTACCCTTAGATCCGCGACTAAGAGTATCTTTAACTGTCTTGGCTTTCCCTGGGTGGTATAGGATATCGATATCACAATCCTTGAATAACTCTAACCACCGTCGCTGTCGCAAATGCTACTACCTCTGTTTGAAGGTATACCGGAGGCTTTTGTGGTCTGCACAAATATCCACATGAAGTCTATATACACGTCATGCCCCCAAATCTATAAGGCATGATTTAATTGCCGCCAGCTCTAAATCGTGAGTGGCGTAATTTCCTTTCCTGTTTCCCTAACTACCGGGAAAACATAGGCTCCATCCTGATCGGGTTGCGTCAGCACACAACCTATTGACACCCAACGTGCTATCATAATAACCTAACCTCTAGTCTCACGGGAGGGTTAGAAGCTAGTCGTGGTCAACTTATCTTCCAATAACTGAAAGCCTTTCTCATTCCTGCGAAATATTCAGGTATTCTTAATCTCACCTATGGTTCCTGTTTCCTTTTCTCTGTTGCAACCAAACTTGGTCATTAACTTAGATTTGATTCTTTTGCTTGCCTCCTGGCTAAGACTTCCTGTCAATAATAATTTAGGGGGGGAGATTTCCTTGATCTCGCCAAGTAGTAACCCGATGCTACCACCTTTCCTCGAGGTGTTCTTACTGCCCATTATTTACTAATGGTCTTACACTAGTCTGGGGTAAACACATCTCGTACAACTTACATAACCATAGTTGCATTCTCTTTTATCATTCTTGTTATACCCCGTATTTCCAGAGTATGTATGTGAGGACGTACGTACAATTATGTAAGCCCAAATTATGTTAGGGACGAAAATTGTGAGCTCCTACGAAAAGAATTGTTTTTCCGACGGAAAATTTTCCGAGCCTTGTAAGGGAATTTTACGTTTTCAAGAATTTATTTATTTTGGATTTTTCCGAAGAGATAAAATATTTTTGACCAACGAGAGGGCGACATGTGTCACCCTCAAGTGGACGATTTTGGTGGAGGAAATGGTTGGCACATTTTTTTCATTTAAAAGGCCAAACACCTTTGGTCAAAAGTCTTGCAAAGTAGATAGATAAGGTAGCACATGTCCAAATCTCCATCATCCACTTGCTTGAATCTTGACCGTTGACTTCTATAAATACCGCTTGTGCAAGACTTATTCTTCATCCCTAAACATTTTTCCAAGTCTCAAAATGTTACACCGTAAGTCCAAGACATGTATAAGAGAATGTACGAAAGGAAACAAGACTTGGAATTGATGCGAAAGGAAGAATTGTTTTTCCGGAAAATTTTCCGGACGTCGGAAAGGAAAAATGTTCGTTGTTGAGAATTGGTTTCTCAAAATGCATTATTTAAAGAGTATGGGACTTATTAACATTATGGAATTTTACTTGTACGGATTTGGTCACGTGGGGCCCACCCGAGGAATTTTACATTTTTGTGGGGCACGAGGGTTCTGAATTTTATGGACGAATGAGAGGGTGACACGTGGCACCCCGTGGCTTGGTCGAAATTTATGCAAGGGTATAATGGTCATTGACCATGGTTGAAGATAAGTCTTCCAAAGCTTGACATTGTTGACAAGTCAACTTGTCCACCTAAGCGATCCAAGTGAAACTCATCCTAGCCTCACATTTGTTTAAGTCTAAGCCTCCATTTGTGTGTTATAAGGTTACTACTAGTGCAAGACTTGCCATTTAACACTTAGAAAAAAATCACACTAGTTGTTCTTCATGAACATGCTCTCGGCTTAGGTGCCATTCCCACACAAAATTTTTTTAGTTTGTGATCCATTAGCCACAAGACTTTAAACCAAGGTTCCTAAGAGTATGGTAAGGTTATCTCAATAGAAAGATTTCGGAAAAAACGTATTTTTACGTTAGTCGCAAGGCGGAAACTAAGGGAGTTCTTCAACTTTGAAGTTGGAACTTGAAGATGGGTTCTTCATAGGCCTCTAAGGAGTGATTGGAGCGGATTGGAACCTAAGGAAAGGAGCTAAGAATTGCTAAGGCGCGACTTTGAATCTTGGAAAATTTTAGGGCTTGGAAAGGTATACATTTTGTCGTTTTAGTAGTTAAGACTTACTTATTGTTGTAGCTATGGATTTTAGCAAGCATGAGTTATATAGTATGAAGTTTGATATGTTTATTGGCTATTGGAACCCTAATCCGAAAACTTGCATGTTTAGCCTTAAGATTACATTTCAAGTTGATTATTAGTTAAGTCATCGCATGTTGTATAAAGAAGGAAATTGTAGTTGTTGAAGTTGTTTATGACTATATAACATGTTAGACCTTAGAACTTGGAATTGGAAGAGGATTGGAAAAGGCGTAGTGCTATTGGTTATATGTTGGCCGAGAATGGCTAGTGAAGTATTAAACTATTTGGTATGAATTGTGGGGCGGAATTTTACACGTATTGTAAGGCGTGTAATCCCCTTTGTTTGGTTGTTGTTTGGAGCCTTAAATGTGGCGTGTTGGTTATTGTATTCGACCTTGAAAAAGGTGGCAAAGTAAGTAGAAATAAAGGAAGTGCTGCCCGATTTTCCGTAGAATTAGCGACCGTATACTTAGTATTATTATACGTTGAGACTAGAAGTTGATAGTCTTGTTGTGACCATTATAGGTTGATACTTCTACGTACGGCGTATTCAGCTTAGCTTGTGGACATTAGCCGAAAAGGTATGTGAACTATCTCCTCTTTTAGCATGATTCCTTAAGATAAAGAAAGTAAGTTCTACTCCTCAAATGATCCATTCCTTGGTTGTACTTGGATTGCCTAATATAGAATATGTTCTATGAACTTCCTCGATTGTACTTTGATGTGTAAATTGTAAGTTGTATAATCCATTTCCTTAGTGAAGTTTGGATTCTTAAAAGTGGAAGTATTTTACTTAAAGTACATGGAGTCCTGAAAAAGAAGTGGTTTCCAAACCTTTTGGCTAGTGCCTTAGTTCCAAAACCTAAGGGTTGTTGTAATGACTTTAGGGGAGTTAAATGAGTGATTTACTTAATTGTTTTAAGAGAGGAGAAGTGACATGATTTAAGAGAAGTAACTTGTTTTAAAGGTGTGAGTTACTTGAGGTTTAAAGGTAGAAGAAACTTGTTTTCTAAATGTTAAGAGACTTGAAGTATTTTGAAAGTTAAGAACTTGATTTGTAAGTATGTGATACTTGGTTTTAAAAGTATAAGTCTCTTGGTTATAAAAGGAATGAAATTGTCTAAAAACCATAAAGGGTTATAACGGCTTTATGGGAAGTTGGTTATAACGGTTTTATGGAAGGTTTAGAAAGTTGTCTATTTTGATTAAAGGGCATAAGTTGCCTAGATTGTGAAAATTTGAAGTTACTTGATTTCAAGCCTTGAAATGAGTTTTCTAAACGTGTAGTAACTTACTTTGAAAAATAGACATGCCTTGATACTACGGGTGTTAGTATCTTGGGGTTTTATATAAAAAAAAGTCTTTTGAAAAGAATGTACGTACATAGTACTTTGGCTTGTTAAATGAGAATTATTCTATGTGATGCCTTGATTAGTACTTTGGCTTGATTAATTGAGAATTAGTCTAAGTGTGCCTTGATAAGTACTTTGGCTTGTTAAATGAGAATTATTCTATTTTCGCCCTGATAATTACTTTGGCTTGTTAAATGAGAATTATTATATTTGTGCCCTGATAAGTACTTTGGCTTGTTAAATGAGAATTATTCTATTTGTGCCCTGATAAGTACTTTGGCTTGTTAAATGAGAATTATTCTATGTGTGCCTTGATAAGTACTTTGGCTTGATTAATTGAGAATTAGTCTAAGTGCGCCTTGATAAGTACTTTGGCTTGTTAAATGAGAATTATTCTATTTGCGCCCTGATAAGTACTTTGGCTTGTTAAATGAGAATTATTCTATTTGTGCCCTGATAAGTACTTTGGCTTGGTTAATTGAGAATTATTCTATGTGTGCCTTGATAAGTACTTTGGCTTGATTAATTGAGAATTAGTCTAAGTGCGCCTTGATAAGTACTTTGGCTTGTTAAATGAGAATTATTCTATTTGCGCCCTGATAAGTACTTTGGCTTGTTAAATGAGAATTATTCTATTTGTGCCATGATAAGTACTTTGGCTTGGTTAATTGAGAATTATTCCATGGTGCCTTGATAAGTGCTTTGGCCTGTTTAGTTGAGAATTGCCTATGTGTGCTGGAAATAGCCGGTTGTGTGCTATTGGTATATCAGTCGTTTCGGGGTCATTCCCCGGGTTTGTGGCATTTGGATATTCCGTGGATTTGCTACCCACGATGCGAGGAATACCTCATGCGGGTCCGTAAGGACTTATGCGGGTGAAATAGTCCCACGTGGCGGGTCCACTACGAGGAATACCTCATGCGAGTCCATAAGGGCTTACGCGGTGAAATAGTCCCATGCGAGGAATACCTCACGGGTCCACGCGCCTATGCGGGTGAAATAGTCCCGCGAGTAGGATGGTTAAATGATCATGCGCGGATGGTCTGTTTGATCATGAGCTTCCTATTTTATATTGTAAGGATACTCTGCATTTACTCTCGTTGTTAGTAAGGCACAATGTTGTAATTTGATTATCATATATGTCCCGGTTGTTTGTGTTACCCTATGGTCACGCTTTTACGATGTGGGATTCCGGCATGAGACCACGTGGTATTTAGGACACGGGTGGGACTTGGTGTTCATGTATCCTTATTGGTGTTATTACATCATGGATCGCCGGTGAGGAAGGATTCCACGCGTGAATGATATTATGGGCGTGAGACCCATGGTTATATTTGAGTAATGACTTTGAGGGCTGCGTCCACGACTTGATGTATCGCTATGTGTTACGTCGTAGGTTGGCTATCATACATGTCTCCTGTTTGTTTAGATTGTTATTTATACCGTATTTCCGTGGTATGCGTGGGGCGTGCGTAGAAAATTTGAGCCTTAAGTTAGGCAAAGGATCGAATTTGGGCACAAGTGCGAATAAGTCGTTTTTGAAACGTTTCCACGACTTTCGTAGGAAAATTCCGCTATGTCATTTATAATTTTGCGGATTTTTCCGAGAGGCGAAACATTTTGGACCAACGGGAGGTGACATGTGTCACCTCACATTGGAAACAAATAGGTGGCTTGGACGATTGGGCGTCCAAGAGGATTGGTTGGCCTTGGCCGATTGGTCCCTCCTTTTGTGCCTTGTTTTGTGGCTTGTTTTGTGGCTTGTTTTGTGGAGTGTTTTGTGGGTGCACTTGGCTTGATCTTGGCCTTACACTTGCCTTGCACATGGCTTGATCTTGGCCATTGGTTGGCTTTTGGTTTTGCTATAAATACCCCAAGCTTCAAGACTTCATTCATCCAAAACTTCCAAGTCTTGAAACCCTCTCCTCCCTTCTTGTTGTGCTAGCCAGAGCTTCCCCTCCTCCCCTTTTCCGTGAGGCCTAGTGGCCGAGAGGTACTACCCCACAGTGGCCTTGTGGTGAGAGCATACCCCCTCGTTGGAGTGTTCTCGTGAGGTACCCCCTTGGTGAAAGTTGTCTTCCAAGTATTGTTATAATGCCCAAAATACCTTGGCCTTATACCTTGTTGTATTCCAAAAGTTACCTCACGTAGAGCAGAAATACTACCTTTTAGTCTCAAACCGAAACCCTAAGGAATCTTCATTGTTAGTTGAAGGATTTAAGTAGAAGTTGGATAGAACTTAAGGGTTGTTTGAGCGATGGAGCACCGGAGTTGGAGCTAAACATTGCTAAGGATCGACATTTAACTTGGATAATTATGGGCTTATCGAGGTAATTATCTTGTCCCTCTATTGTAATTGGAAATTACATGTTTGTTAGAATATATAGTTGAAGTATACTATATATGGAACTACTTAGTATTCGGCAATGTCTTTTGACTTAAGCCCAAGAATAAAGAAAAGAAGCTGATTGTATTTACATGGGATGTATTCAGTAGACTTGTGTAGTTCTTGGTAGGATGGTGCACGTCAGGTTAGGCGTGTAAACCCCCTGGTTGGCTTGATAGCGGCCTCGATAGAGGAGGAGATTTCTGTTGTGTGGCGGGAAGTCTTGCGAATTTTACAGAAAGATAGAACTTGTGTTTGGGGTTAATAGACGTTTGTGACCTTTATAGGTGAAAGTACTAAGAGTAGCGTATTCTACTCGAGAGTGGAAAGGGCTAGCAAGGTTGTAGTACTTGGAGCATTTTGCTTTTGTCGATAAATCGTCGCGAGGTATGTGAACCTCTTCCTATCTCTTCTAGCATGATATGTGTGAACTATGTAGTACGGTGAGCGTACGTATGTTAGTGTGTTTGATTGTTCTTAAAACATAAAGTGTTATAACGGCTTTATGGGAAGTTGATTATAACTTTATGAAGGTAAGAAAATACTTTGTGGTTTTAAAAGGTAATCGATGTGAATTATAAGCGGCTAGTTATAATAAAGAACTTGATGTATTTCAAAAGATTTATAAATCGTTTTGGAAGGAGAGTAACACTTGGTTTTAAAAGGTTTTAAAAAGAGTTATACTAGCTTTTTGGGAGTTAGGTATAATGTCTTAAGAGGTAAAGAAAATGGTTTCTCGATGTTAGAAGACTTGATCTTATAAGATAAGAGACTTAACTTATTTGTTTTAATGTGAATGTTTGTGTGAAACCTCATTCGTGAGTAATGAGTACTTGGTTTTATTTAAAGGGATAATGTTTCTTGATTTCGAAATCGAATGTGTATCGGCTGGACCACTGCGGCGTTAATAAAGGAAAATGTATTGAATAATGATGAATTGTATTAAAACCAGTGTAAACCTCCTTGCATAGAAACTAAGATGAGACAAATGATATACATTTTCTAGATCACGGTCATTGTAATAAGAATGTTGTAAACAACAATAACCTACTCTCGCGTGAGACATATATTACTCAATTGTTCTAAAAGGACTCAAGTGATTAAGTTTGGGAACTATGAAACCATTTGCAAATGAGAAGCTGGAGTAATTGAAACTCGGCAACCTGGAACGTAGGAAAAGAAGGTTGTTACTTGATTTTGAAAAGGAATGTGGGTTGGTCATTCTAATACTACGTATCGGGTGACTTTTATAAAAGTAATGGATCTCTTTTAAAAGAACTTAACGTATGTAGTACTTTGGGGTTAAAAACCGGACTTTGGCATAAAATGAAAGTACTTTGAGTTGTTGTGAAACTTGCCTATGCTTGTTGTTGTGAAACTTGCCTATGCTTGTTGTTGTGAAACTCGCTATGCTTGTTGTTGTGAAACTTGCCTATGCTTGTGATGATAGCCTTTGTTGTGCAAGTGTGGTATTTACGTATACCGTCTCTCGATAGAGTAGGTTGACTTGTCGAGAACTTACTTGGGCGTCTTGGCGGTGATGGAGAATTCCACGGGTATGTTTCCATTTTGATTCTCGTCTTGTTGTTGATGTCACATGGACATGTCTACACCGATGCAAGATCCGGCACGCGGCCGTGCGGCGGGTTGATTACCCGATATATGGTTATTACGCAACATGGACGTGTCTACACCGATGCAAGATTCCGGGGCATGTGGCGTGCGGCGTGGTTGACCACCCATATATTGTTATCGAGGTTACATGGGCATGTCTACACCGTCACGAGATTCGGGGCATGTGGCCATGCGGCCTTGTTATTATTGTTGCATCATGGACATGTCTACACCGTCGCGATGATTCGGGGCACGCGCCGTGACGCGAACATGATGGATGTTGTGGGCGTGAGACCCATAGTTATATTCGAGTGGTGACTTTGAGGCGTGAGTCACGACTGACCTTTTATGTTGCATCTTGTATTTTGGTTATCATACATGTCTCCGCTTTTTAGGCTATTATGATTTCATTTACGATGTTGTGATTCACATACTTGGTACTGTTGTCTCGACCTCCTTGGGGCTGCGTTCATCCGCATGGTAGAGGTACATCGGCCGTGGATCCCCGCTCTTAGGATCTCATTTCAGCGTGTTGGAAAGCTCCGTTCCTTGAGGCTTATCTTTGGTATGTTTCCACGAGTCAGAGGTTCTTGTACATTCGGGGTATGGCGGCCTGTCCGTCATAGTTGTTGTAAATCTTAAGTGCAGCCTTTGTTGTGGCGTGGTTTGTAAAAGGACAACTGTTCGGGTTTTTGTGTATATCCGAAGGCAAGCTATTTTGGTTGCTGCTTATTTATTATATCTCTTGTTTCATGACTCGTGTTTTATTTTCCATTGGTTTTCTCGATGTTGTATCACTAGGGTGCGGGTAAGGCACGATGCGGGCCCGGTTCGGGCGTTACAAAGTGGTATCGAGCGATTAGTCCTCGGAAAGTGTCTACGCACCGTGTACAGTAGAGTCTTGATTATCGGTGTGTTGTGCACCACATCTATAATCGAGGCTATAGGACATTTAGGATTGGTTTCCATTCTTCTCATTCCGAGATCGTGCCTTAGAGCCGTGTTGTAAGTTGGACCCTCCGACGTGTTTCGTTTTTACCGATTATGCCTGCGAAGGCAACCAGGCCCGAAGGGCAAGGCAGCGAGGCGCTAGTGGGATTGAGAATGCAGCGCGAGCGGCCAAGATGCGAGTAGTGCTTGACGGCGAGTTTTGCGACGCCGCCCGGCCAGTGAGTTTAGAGCGCAGCGATGTTCGCTGAGACTACTGAGCACGAGCCTCGGTCCCCGATGCAGGCGGGAGATGGGTCACGAGAGATGGCCCGATTATTGGCGTGGTTGTGGCGAATATGAGATAGGGCCGGCGATTCGATTCAGCCCAAGAAGACTGTGTAGTGCACGAGGCGAGCGGTTTGAGGCTACGGATTTCTTAGTTGTAGCCACTTTGAGTTTCTGGTCGGCCGGAGGATGATCCGAGGAGTTCATCCGTCGATTCTGAAGGATCGTCACGGGTGATCAAGGCTTAGATCGAGTGCGTGACATTTGGTTCGTGATCGGCCGCGTGATACCGCGATCGATTGGTTTGACTTCGTGGGAGCTCTCCGGGAGAGCATGCACTTCGGCCGTTTGGGACGAGTTTTGGGGCCTTCGCACATTTCTTGCCTCACAAATGAGGAGGGCTCGGTAAACGATTTTTGATGTTGAGGCGCAGCGCATGGTTGGAGTCTGATGAGTTCGACTCATTGGCGGTATGTTCCGCATTAGTAGCTAGTATGGAGGATCGAGTGCACCGTCGTTACGAGGGCTCGATGTTTACCTAGCGAGAGAGTTGTTGGGTGTTTCTCTTCAGGGCATGGACATTGCCGCGCATTCGAGCTCGTGCACTTGGTGCGAGGCGCGAAGATCGGCAGGTGGACGCTTTCGAGAAGTAAGGCCAAGACGGCGGATATTTTGGCGACTTTCGAGACGGACCGCCTCGGCCGAGACTAGTTATGTACCTCGCCATTGCGAGTGGTCCTCCGCGACGCCGGGACGCTGGATATTCGGGAGCAGTCGGGGCTCGGGTTTGGATGTTGAGGAGTAGGGTGTTGGCGGATCACGATCACCCCTACCGGTGTGGTCGATGTGGTAGACCGCGTTTGAAGTGTCGTAGTACCAGGAGCTTGTTATTCTTGCGCCAACAGGGCCATATGACGAGAGCTGTCCGACTGTGGGTAGCGCTGGTAGGATAGCACATTACTAGGCGATTGCGGGCCATGGTAAGTCGCGGTGGAAGTTCCGATTTTAGCGGTCCTTGAACCGCCTAGTTTGGTATATCCTTAACCTCGTAGATACTTGTATGTATTGATGTTAATGATGTGTTAAGTGTTATGTTCGGATAGCTTTGTGCTATAGTGTGATTTGAAAATCTGGTTAGTGTGAGACGGAAGTGGTAGCTTCATGATGTGTTCGTGTCGGAGGCGGAAGTTGGCGCTCTGATGGGTCGGGTTGGGGCCATGTTGCGGGCCAACCCGCGTCCGTTCGAGGAAGGGTCAGCTGCAGGTGGTCGCCCGGTGGCGAGTCACGCAGTGCTAGGCCCAGTTTAGATGACCATCGTATGAGTTCATAGATATGTTCGACGAATCGGTTCGTGAAGGCGAGAATGGCCTTAGAGGAAATCGAGGGTAGTAAGATGACCAAGTTTGGAGGTAGTAACTCCAGGGTTGGAAAGCAAACGTTGGGAAGTGTGAGTGCGGATACTAGAAAGAGCTCGAGTGTTAGAAAGTGCAGCGAGATAGGGAGAAGTGAACGTGTGTGATCGTTTCTTTTGTGAAATGTAGGTGCGAAGGGTATATTTTAGACCTCGTGTAAGGGGTTTTGTGATGATTAGAGGTGTTTCCTCGTTGACTTGAGTTTAAGTATTGGTGCGTTTGTTATTTTTGGCGGTGTGGCATGATCGTTTCGTGCGTATAGCGATGAAGGCTATACTAGCGCATGTTTGTGTTGAGACTTG
Organism: Przewalskia tangutica; assembly: GCA_029844215.1. Lineage (NCBI taxonomy): Eukaryota > Viridiplantae > Streptophyta > Magnoliopsida > Solanales > Solanaceae > Przewalskia > Przewalskia tangutica. Next base: position 101,118,835 of record CM056720.1, on the reverse strand, counting down.
AGAAGGAACATTCGGACGAATGTTTCTAAGGAGGAGAATGTTATACCGTATTTCCGGTATATGCGTGGGGCGTGCGTAGAAAATTTGAGCCTTAAGTTAGGCAAAGGATCGAATTTGGGCAAGTGCGAATAGAGTCGTTTTTAAACGAAAGCGTTTCCACGACTTCGTAGGGAAAATTCGGCTATGTCATTTATAATTTTTGCGGATTTTTAGAGGCGAAACATTTTGGACCAACGGGAGGGTGACATGTGTCACCTCGCATTGGAAGCAAATAGGGTGGCTTGGGCGATTGGGCGTCAAGAGGATTGGTTGGCCTCGCCGATTGGTCCCTCCTTTTGTGCCTTGTTTTGTGGCTTGTTTTGTGGCTTGTTTTGTGGAGTGTTTTGTGGGTGCACTTGGCTTGATCTTGGCCTTACACTTGCCTTGCACATGGCTTGATCTTGGCCATTGGTTGGCTTTTGGTTTTGCTATAAATACCCCTAAGCTTGAAGACTTCATTCATGCAAAACTTCCAGTCTTGAAACCCTCTCCTCCCTTCTTGTTGTGCTAGCGAGAGCTTCCCCTCCTCCCTTTTCGTGAGGCCTAGTGGTAGAGGTACTACCCCTAGTGGCCTTGTGGCGAGAGCATACCCCCTCGTTGGAGTGTTCTCGTGAGTACCACTTTGGTAGAAAGTTGTCTTCCAGTATTGTTATAATGCCCAAAATACCTTGGCCTTATACCTTGTTGTATTCCAAAAGTTACCTCTACGTAGAGCAGAAATACTACCTTTTAGTCTCAAATGAAACCCTAAGGAATCTTCATTGTTAGTTGAAGGATTTAAGTAGAAGTTGGATAGAACTTACAGGGTTGTTTGGAGCGGGATGGAGCACGGAGTTGGAGCTAAACATTGCTAAGGATCGACATTTAACTTGGATAATTATGGGCTTATCGAGGTAATTATCTTGTCCTCTATTGTAATTGGAAATTACATGTTTGTTAGAATATATAGTTGAAGTATACTATATATGGAACTACTTAGTATTCGTGATGTCTTTTGACTTAAGCTGAAGAATAAAGAAAAGAACTGTGTATTTACATGGGGTGTATTCAGTGAACTTGTGTAGAGATTCTTGAGTAGGATGGTGCACGTCAGGTTAGGCGTGTAAACCCCACGGTTGGCTTGATAGCGGCCTCGATAGAGAGGAGATTTCTGTTGTGGCGGGGAGAGTCTTTGCGAATTTTACGTAGAAAGATAGAACTTGTGTTTTGGGGTTAATAGACGTTTGTGACCTTTATAGGTGAAAGTACTAAGAGTAGCGTATTCTACTCGAGGAGTGGAAAGGGCTAGCAAGGTTGTAGTACTTGGAGCATTTTGCTTTTGTCGATAAATCGTCGCGAGGTATGTGAACCTCTTCCTATCTCTTCTAGCATGATATGTGTGAACTATGTAGTACGGTGAGCGTACGTGTGTTATCTGTGTTTGATTGTTCTTAAAACATAAAGTGTTATAACGGCTTTATGGGAAGTTGGTTATAACAGCTTTATGAAGGTAAGAAAATACTTTGTGGTTTTAAAAGGTAACTGATGTGAATTATAACTGGCTAGTTATAATAAAGAACTTGATGTATTTCAAAAGATTTATAAATCGTTTTGGAAGGGAGAGTAACACTTGGTTTTAAAAGGTTTTAAAAAGAGTTATACTAGCTTTTTGGGGAGTTAGGTATAATGTCTTAAGAGAGGTAAAGAAAATGGTTTACTGATGTTAGAAGACTTGATCTTATAAGATAAGAGACTTAACTTATTTGTTTTAATGTGAATGTTTGTGTGAAACCTCATTCGTGAGTAATGAGTACTTGGTTTTATTTAAAGGGATAATGTTTCTCGATTTGAAATCAGAATGTGTATCGACAGGACCAACTGCGGCGTTAATAAAGGAAAATGTATTGAATAATGATGAATTGTATTAAAACCAGTAGAAACCTCCTTCTGCATAGAAACTAAGATGAGACAAAATGATATACATTTTCTAGATCATGGCTGCTGTAATAAGAATGTTGTAAACAAGAATAACCTACTCTCACGTGAGACATATATTACTCAATTGTTCTAAAAAGGAATCAAGTGATTAAGTTTGGGAACTATGAAACCATTTGAAAATGAGAAGCTTGAGTAATTGAAACTAGGCAAACTGGAACTTAGGAAAAGAAGGTTGTTACTTGATTTTGAAAAGGGAATGTGGGTTGGTCATTCTAATACTACGGGTATCGGGTGACTTTTATAAAAGTAATGGATCTCTTTTAAAAGAACTTAACGTATGTAGTACTTTGGGGTTAAAACCCGGACTTTGGCATAAAATGAAAGTACTTTGAGTTGTTGTGAAACTTGCCTATGCTTGTTGTTGTGAAACTTGCCTATGCTTGTTGTTGTGAAACTTGCCTATGCTTGTTGTTGTGAAACTTGCCTATGCTTGTGATGATAGCCTTTGTTGTGCAAGTGTGGTATTTACGTATTCTGGCGTCTCTCGATGGAGGGTCGGTTGACTTGTTGAGAACTTACTTGGACGTGCCGACAGTGATGGAGAATTCCACGGGTATGTTTCCATTTTGATTACTGTCTTGTTGTTGATGCCACATGGACATGTCTACACCGTCTGATTCCGGGGCACGCGGCCATGCGGCGGGTTGATTACCCGATATATGGTTATTACGCAACATGGGCGTGTCTACACCGTCTGATTCCGGGCGTGGCTACGCGGCGGGTTGACCACCGATATATTGTTTGAGGTTACATGGGCATGTCTACACCGTCACGATTCCGGGGCATGTGGCCCGTGCGGCCTTGTTATTATTGTTGCATCATGGACATGTCTACCGTCTGATATCCGGGGCACGCGGCCATGATGCGAACATGATGGATGTTGCGGGCGTGAGACCCATAGTTATATTTGAGTGGTGACTTTGAGGCGTGAGTCCCGACTTAGTATTTTTATGTTGCGTCTTGTATTTTGGTTATCATACATGTCTCACCTTTTTAGGCTATTATGATTTCATTCTGATGTTGTGATTCCACATACTTAGTACTGTTATCTTGACCTCGCCTTTGCGTTAAATCTGCGAGTAGAGTACATCGGTCGTGGATCCCCTCTTAGGATCTCATTTCGTGTTGGAAAGCTCCGTTCCTTGGAGGCTTATCTTTGGTATGTTTCCACGAGTTGTAGGTTCTGTACATTCGGGGTATGGCGAGGCCCTGTCCGTCATAGTTGTTGTAAATCTTAGAGTCTATATTTGTTGTGGCGGGGTTTGTAAAAGGACAACTGTTGGGTTTTTGTGTATATCTTGAAAGCAACTGTTTTGGTTGCTGTTTATTTATTATATCTCTTGTTTCATGACTCGTGTTTTATTTTCCTGGTTTTCTACGATGTTGTATCACTAGGGTGCGGGGTAAGGCACGATGTGAACCGGGTTGGGCGTTACGATTATGATTTTATTACGATACTACTGCTCACATACTTGTACATTCTTGTCGACCTCCCCGGCTGCGTTCATCTGCCGAGTTTAGGTCTGTTGTTTGGTGATCGGCAGTGTAGGATCCCGCCAGGATTTTGGATAGCTCCTCCGTCCGTGAGTTTATCTTTTGGTATATATCCTTGATGCAGCTTTTATGCGATTTTGGTGCGGCGGGGCCTTGTCCGTCATAGTTGATATAACTCTTAAGTGCGTATTCATATGTGGGATTGGACTCGTATGCGATGTAGTGTCTTTTGTTTATGTATATTATAGTGGCGACCTTGTCGGTTTTGCCTTGCACGTACGGTTGCTTTATAAAAAAAAAAAAGAGGTGTTATTAAATTTCCGCAGTTTACTTAGTTGTTAAGGGAGAAGGTGCCTGGTAGGGCACGATCACGTGCCGGGGTTGAGGTGTGACATAGTGGTATCGAGCGATCGATCCTCGGAATGTTTCTGGGCCGTGTCTAGTAGAGTCTTGATTATCGGTGTGTTGCGCGACACACCCATAAACAGTGAGGCTACGGGGCATTTAGGAGTTAGTTTCTATTCTTCTCACTCTAAGATCGTGCCATAGAGTGTGTTAGTAAGAAAATTCCTCTCGGCGTATTGTTGTATTCTGATTATGCCTCGAGGAAGGCCGCCCGAGAAGGGCAAAGGAGTAGCAGGAGCTACTAGTCGATTCAGAGAGTTGATAGGGCTTATGCCTGGTATCTGGATGTTGTTCATGATCGTGAGTTCTTCTTCGCCAGGTTTTGAGGCCCCAGCACCAGAGCCTACAGTTTCTCAGTTCTTCTTCTTTTGTTTATGTATATTATAGGGCAGCCTTGTCGGCTTTGCCTTGCACGTACGGTTGCTTTATAAAAAAAAATGAGGTGTTATTAAATTTCCGCAGTTTACTTAGTTGTTAAGGGAGAAGAGTGCCCAGGTAGGGCACCAGTCACGGGCCCGGGGTTCGGGGTGTGACACAAAAACTCCCTCCCCCTTAGTAAAGCTCTCGTCCAATACTCCCTCCCCACTCGCGTGTTCCGCGAAACACCCCCTTGGTAGAAAAATCTCTCCAACGTTTTTTTAATAATCCCAAATACCTTAGCCCAAATCCCTTGTAGTATTCCCAAGTTACCTCTATACTTAGAGCCCGGAAATACTACTATATTTCTTTTAATCACAAAATGAAACCCTAGGAAAATCTTCATTGTTGGTTGAAGTATTTAGTAGAAGTTGTATAGAACTTCTAAGGGTTTCTTGGAGCGAATTGGAGCGTACAGAATAGGAGCTAAACCTTGCTCAGGATCGACTTTAATCTTGGATAATTTTGGGCTTATCGAGGTAAATATCTTTGTCCTTCTATTGTAATTGGAGATTACATATCGTAGTAGTTTAGAATTAAGTATAAAATTTATAGAAGGATGGTATAAAAGAAGAGAATTGAACTGTAATTACATAGGACTGTATTGCAGTAGACTTGTGTACTTTGTCGGGTAGGGAGGTGCTGCCCAATTTTCCGTAGAAATAAGAACCTTCTGCTTAGAAAATTCTACAGAGTAGTCTAGACGTTGATAGACGTATTTGACTATTATAGGTTGAAACTCTGCGTGCGATTCGACTTGGCAGGTGGATTTCGCCGAGGAGGTATGTGATTCTTCCTATCCTTTTGAGCATGATATTTTAAAAGAATATATATAGTACGGTGAAGCGTCGTGTATTAGCGAACGTGGTTTTACTTCGATGTCTTTTGACTTGAGTTTTAAATAATAAGAATCTTGAAGTATTTCAAAAGAGTTATGAATCGTTTTTGAAAGAAGAGTAATACTTGGTTTTAAAAGCTTAAGAGTTATACAAGCTTTATGGGAAGTTAGGTATAACGACTTAAGAGAGATAAAAGGAACAGTTTACTTAATTGTTTATGAAAGCCTTGTATTGATTTCGGAAAGGGGAAAGAACATCGAACAAACCACTGCAGCGCTAATAAAGGAAAATGTATTGACTAATTAATTAGTATTAAAACCAGTAGAAACCTCCATCTGCATAGAAGCTAAGATAAGACAAAATTGTATCACATCTAGATCATGGCTGCTTTAATAAGATCATTAATAAACAAGTTTTGATTTTCTTAAAATTTCAAAGTAAGGAATTGTTTTATAAAAGACAAAGACTTGAAAATTTGAAGTGTTTTCGTTTAAAAGGGAGGCATGCTTTTGTCTTAAGTTTTTTTTTTAAAAGGAGATATGGAAATTGTTTTGGTTTACTTGAAAGATAGTTACCCTATTTGATACTACGAATACCGTGCGACTTTGTGTGAGTAACTTGACTATGATTTACTGGTGATAGCCTTGTAATACTTTCTTGTTGGTTTGATAAGCAAAACATGTTATGATGCTACGTGCGATAGTATCTTGTGACGTTTGTGTAAAGAGGTTTTCTTGTTTTGCTTATGTTGTTTAACGATAAGCAAGTTATCTTTGGTATTATATCACTTACACCCACGGCGTGAAATGCCGATGACTTTCCACCCTCGATGCGAGGAATACCTCATGCGGTCTGTGTGACTATGCGGAGCTGCGGGAGTTCCAGGATTGATCCCTCCGGGTGGGTTACCCCGATGCGGGCCTGTGTGGCCTATGCAGTCTGTGTGACTATGCGGACTGGGAGTCGGTGGATCTGCGGGTTAGCTGCCGTCACGAGAATACCTCGCGCGGGCCTATGTGGCTTTATCGGAGTGCGATAAGTTCGTGATTAGACGCGTATTGATACCGAGGCGAGTGGCGGCTTCGATCATGTGGCGGTCTAGAAAGACCTCGTTATCTGATTTTATAGCATTGTTGGTACGGTGGGTTTTAGTAGTCGGCTATGCCTTCGCTTACCCCGTGCGGTTTTATTATGACACAGTGGGACACGGTGTTCATGTGTATTCCTTGGTGCTTTTATATATCATGGACTGCCGGCAGTGAGGAAGGAATTCCACGGGCATGATTTATATTGTGGACATGAGACCCATGGTTATATTTTAGTGATGACTTTAACGGCGTGAGTCCCTGACTTGACATGACTACTTACATATTGTGTATCGTAAATTGGTTATCATATATGTCTTCCGTTTTATATAGACTATTATGATTTCATTTCTGATATTTTGATTTCACATACTTGGTACTGTTATCGACCTCCGGGCTGCGTTAACGCCGCAGTAAGTACACCGATTGTTGATCCTCGCTCTTAGGGTCAGTTCAGCGTTTTGGGAAGCTCGTGTCTCGGAGGCTTATCTTTGGTATAGTCCCTGTCGTTGTAGGTACTTACATTCGGGGTATGGCGAGCCCCGTCCCGCCATTGTTATTATAGCATTCTTAGAGGTATGTAATCTTTGTGTGGCGGGGTTTGTAAAATGGATGTAACTGTTCAAGTTTTTATATATATTATGCCGAAAGACAACTTTTCTCAGATAAACTGTTTCTCACTTCATATTGTTTCATGTCTTGTTTTTATATTCCGCTGGTTACTCTGATGTATGTCTACTTGGGTGCCCGGGTAAGGCACGATCCACGGGCAGTTGGTCGTGACAAAAGTGGTATCGAGCGATTAATCCTCGGAAAGTGTCTGCACCGTATCTAGTAAGTCTTGATTATCGGTGTGTTGTGCACCACACCAATGTCGAGAGGCTATAGGATATCTAGGATTGGTTTCCACTCTTCTCACTCGAGATCGTGCCTTAGAGTGTGTTATAAGTTGGACCCTCTAACGTATTTTTCCCTTACCGATTATGCCTCGCGCCAAGGCAACCCGGGCGAAGGGCAAAGCGTAGGGAGCTGCGAGTAAACACGAGAGGGTTCTGAGGCACAGGCCCAATCATCATCGGTGGTGCTTCATTCGGGAGTTACGCTCGTCGCCCCGGCAAAGTTTAGCACGCGCAGCGATTCCTCTGCGGCCATGATATCTGGACCTTGATTCCACGACCGGTAGAATAAAGTATGTATTGCGAGAGCGACCAGTTACTAGCTAGGATTTAGCAACCGAGAGTATATTATGTACCGATTTATCGCGGGCCTTGATGATTATCTAAAGAAGGGTTGTGCAAGAGTAGCTCTTGATCGAGCTTGAGCATGGCTGCGTGACGAGCTTATGCGCATGGCCGAAAACATGGGATCGACGGGTTAACCAAGATCGTGAAGAGGCGGTCGGCGGGGTCCTTTGGTAACTTTCGAGGCGAATCGCCTCGTGAGCCCGGATATGCGCCTCCGCCCGATGCAGTGGTCCTCCACGGGTTCGGGGCGTTCGGGGTATGCGGGAGTTGGTCGAGCTCGTGGCTTCGTTCACGGATACACGTAGGTTCTAGCCGGATTGATTTCCTCGGTGTTCACGATGTGCGGCGTCATCCGGGAATGTCGTCTTTTGTTGGTGCTTGTTTTACTGCGCGCGTCGGGGCCATGTGACGAAAGAATGTTCAAGTAGGAGGATGCAAGTAGGAGGACTCACCTACCAGTTAGTTGCGGATTGGTGGTTAGAGGAAGGGTGTTAGTTGAGGCCACCCCACCGGTGTGGCGTTGTGGTAGGTGTCATTGTGGGAGTGTCGTACTTCGACAACTTGTTATGCTTGTGGCGGCAGGGCCATTTGCGAGAAATTGTCCGGCCAGGTGGAGCGGATGTAGAGACTCGGCGCCGGGATCGATGGCTAGTTCATCACCTTCCTAGCTATCGCCCAGCGAGTGATTGATTAGACGACAAAGGGAGTGAAGCGATGAATCTGGTATATCTTTAACCCTCAGAGATTAGTATGTGTGATAAGATGAGTATATTTTAAGTGTTATGTTAGGATAGCATTGTGTTAATTGTGATTAGAAATCATGGTGAGGTAAAAGGGTAAGATTGGGGATAGGGAAAGTGTGAGCCTTAGAGTTTTATACGTGGAGACCTTAGAGCCGAGGCCATCTTGAGTAAAAGATTTATTTTTATGTTTGACCCTTATCTGAGTGCATAGTATACGTGAGATATATTTGTGTGATAAGTCCACGAGTAGTGTGAAATGAAAGAGGGTAGTTCAACTAAGAAGACCAGGTTTTCGTGACTTGATGGTGAGATTGTTCGGATCGGAAAACAAGAGCTTGGCGAGAAATGGGTCGGGTTGAGGCCATGTGCGGGTCAACCCGCGGCCGGTTTGAAGTAAGGAAAAATTGTGGTGGTCCCACTTTGTGATAAGTCACGAGGGTGTTAGGCCTAAGTTTAGTTAACCATCGTGCGAGTTCGTGGATCGTTCGACCCGATGGTCGGGCCGATGAGGTCACCCATCTTGTCTTTCGATCGGAATTTACCGTGAAGGGTTATGCGAGATGTTATATATCGGGAAGGTTGTAAGGCTGCATGGGGTTCCTACTTTTACTTTATGACGGGCAGTGGAGCCCAGTTGCGGCTATTTCTTTTCGGGAGGTTTTACCAGGCGGGGTTAGGAACTCAGGTGAGTCTCGATGTGCATTCACCTCGGGCGGTGTTTTTGATTTGAGGTAGGTGTAAGGATTATTCGCCTCTTGTTGAGTGAGTATTATAATAGCTACCATTTCAAGATTCGGATGTCGCCTTATGGCGGGTATGGGCGTAAGGGTAGGTTGCGATCGATTGGTTCGATGTTGGCAAGGTTCGGATAGTTGGTTCATACTTGATTCAAGACGATGTGGATAGGCGAAGCTTATCCGAGAGAGGTTATTGGCGGCTCGAGTCAGCGAAGTCGTGCGGATAATCGTCGACACTTGGAGTTCAGGTTGACGGTGAGTTTTCTTGAAGGTACCACCCCGGAAGGGCGTGACGAGATTTGAAGCGGGAAACTTAGCGAGGTACTTTGGCGTTTTGGATCATTTGGAGAATAGGCTAGGTTGCCTATAGGTTAGCTTTGCCGTCCGGCGTAGGAGAAGCGACGTCCGGTCTTTTATGTTGCTATGTTGGAAAGTATCGGAGATCCATCCAGTGTTCCCGATTAATGATGACCAAGTTGGAGATAGTAACCAGAGATTTTAGGCGAAGCAATATGAGAAGGTGGTAAGTTTATTTAGGAAGTGTTGAGTGTGCGAGGAGAGTGCGACAGTAAGAGAATAGAAGTGATCATTACTTTTGTGAAGTAAAGGTGCGAAGGGAATATCTTTTAGACCTTGGGTGGGAGCTTTCGTGATGCTAGAGGTGACTCCTTGTGGACTTGGATTTAAGTATTTGCGCGTGTTGTATTATGGCCATGTGTGGCATTTGCAAACTGTTTAAGTTATGAGGAACTTTATCGTTATCTGTCTTGGGAAGGAAAATTCGGGACGAATGTTTCTAAGGAGGGGAGAATGTTATACCCCGTATTTCCAGAGTATGTATGTGAGGACGTCGTCTGATTGTGTAAGCCGAATTATGTTAGGGACGAAAATTGTGAGCTCTACGAAAGAATTGTTTTTCCGACGGAAAATTTTAGAGCCTTGTAAGGGAATTTTACGTTTTCAAGAATTTATTTATTTTGGATTTTTCCAAGAGATAAAATATTTTGGACCAGAGAGGCGACATCTGTCACCTCAGTGGGCGATTTTAGTGGAGGAATTGGTTGGCACATTTTTTCATTTAAAAGGCCAAACACCTTTGGTCAAAAGTCTTGCAAAGTAGATAGATAAGGTAGCACATGTCCAAATCTCCACCATCCACTTGCTTGAATCTTGACCATTGACTTCCTATAAATACCCTTGTGTGCAAGACTTATTCTTCATCCCTAAACATTTTCCAAGTCTCAAAAACTCCCCCAGTAAAGCTCTTGTCCAACACTTCATCCCACTCCTTGTGTTCTCGTAGAAACACCCCCTTGGTAGAAAAATCTCTCCAAAGTATTGTTACTATTCCCAAATACCTTAGCCCAAATCCCTTGTAGTATTCCCAAGTTACCTCTATACTTAGAGCAGGAAATACTACTATATTTCTTTTAATCACAAAGCGAAACCTAGGAAAATCTTCATTGTTGGTTGAAGTATTTAGTAGAAGTTGTATAGAACTTCTAAGGGTTTCTTGGAGCGAATTGGAGCGTACAGAATAGGAGCTAAACCTTGCTCAGGATCGACTTTAATCTTGGATAATTTTGGGTTTATCGAGGTAAATATCTTTGTCCTTATTGTAATTGGAGATTACATATCGTAGTAGTTTAGAATTAAGTATAAAATTTATAGAAGGATGGTATAAAAGAAGAGAATTGAACTGTAATTACATAGGACTGTATTGCAGTAGACTTGTGTAGTTTGTCGGGTAGGGAGGTCTTGCCCAATTTTAAGTAGAAATAAGAACATTCCTTAGAAAATTCTACGAGTAGTCTAGGCGTTGATAGGCGTATTTGATTATTATAGGTTGAAACTCTGCGCGCGACATATTCGACTTGGCGGTGGATTTACGAGGAGGTATGTGATTCTTCCTATCCTTTTGAGCATGATATTTTAAAAGAATATATATAGTACGGTGAGCGTCGTGTGTTAATTGAGCGTGGTTTTACTTGATGTCTTTTGACTTGAGTTTTAAATAATAAGAATCTTGAAGTATTTCAAAAGAGTTATGAATCGTTTTGAAAGAAGAGTAATACTTGGTTTTAAAAGCTTAAGAGTTATACTAGCTTTATGGGAAGTTAGGTATAACGACTTAAGAGAGATAAAAGGAACAATTTACTTATTTTTTTATGAAAGCCTTGTATTGATTTGGAAGGAAAGAACATCGAACAAACCAACTGCGCTAATAAAGGAAAATGTATTGACTAATTAATTATTATTAAAACCGGTGAAACCTCCATCTGCATAGAAGCTAAGATAAGACAAAATTGTATCACATCTAGATCATGCATTTGCTTTAATAAGATCATTAATAAACAAGTTTTGATTTTCTTAAAATTTCAAAGTAAGGACTTGTTTTATAAAAGACAAAGACTTGAAAATTTGAAGTGTTTTCGTTTAAAAATGAGGCATGTTTTTGTCTTATGTTTGTTTTAAAAGGAGATATGGAAATTGTTTTGGTTTACTTGAAAGATAGTTACCCTATTTGATACTACGAATACCGTGCGACTTTGTGTGAGTAACTTGACTATGATTTACTGGTGATAGCCTTGTAATACTTTATTGTTGGTTTGATAAGCAAAACATGTTATGATGCTACGTGCGATAGTATCTTGTGACGTTTGTGTAAAGAGGTTTTCTTGTTGTGCTTATGTTGTTTAACGATAAGCAAGTTATGCTGGTATTATATCACTTACACCCCTGACATGAAATGCCGATGACTTTCCACCCTCGATGCGAGAATACCTCATCTGATCTGTGACTATGCGGGCTGCGGGAGTTCCAGATTGATCCTCGGGTGGGTTACCGTCGGAACTGTATGGCCTATGCTGCAATGTGACTATGCATGCGAAGTCAGTGGATGCCGCGGGTTAGCGCCCCGTCGAGGAATACCTCGCGCGGGCCTATGTGTGGCTATCACGGAGTGCGGTAAGTTCGAGATTAGAAGCGCATTGATCACGAGGCGAGTGGCGGCCGATCATGTGGCGGTCTAGAAAGACCTCGTTATCTGATTTTATAGCATTGTTGGTACGGTGGGTTTTAGTAGTCGGCTATGCCTTCGCTTACCGTGCGGTTTTATTATGACACAGTGGGACACGGTGTTCATGTGTATTCTTTGGTGCTTTTATATATCATGGACTGCCGGCAGTGAGGAAGGAATTCCACGGGCATGATTGATATTGTGGGTATGAGACCCATGGTTATATTTGAGTGATGATTTTAAGGGCGTGAGTCCCTGACTTGACATGACTGCTTACATATTGTGTATCGTAAATTGGTTATCATATATGTCTTCTGTTTTATATAGACTATTATGATTTCATTTCTGATATTTTGATTTCACATACTTGGTACTGTTATGCGACCTCCTTGGGCTGCGTTCATGCCGCGGTAAGTACACCGATTGTTGATCCTCGCTCTTAGGAGTCACGATTCAGCGTTTTGGGAAGCTCAGTGTCTCGGAGGCTTATCTTTGGTATAGTCCTGTCGTTGTAGGTACTTACATTCGGGGTATGGCGGGCCACGTCCGCCATTGTTGTTATAGCATTCTTAGAGGTATGTAGTACTGTTGTGGGCAGGGTTTGTAAAATGGATGTAACTGTTCAAGTTTTTATATATATTATGCCGAAAGACAACTTTTCTCAGATAAACTGTTTCTCACTTCATATTGTTTCATGTCTTGTTTTTATATTCCGCTGGTTACTCTGATGTATGTCTACTTGGGTGCCCGGGTAAGGCACCAGTCACGGGCCCGGGTTCGGGTCGTGACAATTCTGGTCATAACCTTACCTTATGCTCATTATTAGCAAAAGTATTTCTATCTTGATTCATAATCGTACAGTTTCATACAAGCGTACACCCTGCATTTATATCTTTACGATACTTCCTCGACCAATTCGTACGTCGTTCTTAATTACCCCAACACAACACTTTTCCCACGGTTATCTAAAACTGTAACCTATGGCATGATGATACGGAAGACCTTACGAGTTCATATCCTGCATCTAACAACATGGGTATACACAACCCCATAATACGTAAAACTGTCCTTTTACGTGGGGGAGAGAACTTATCTCCCTTACTTCTTAAACTTTCCTTGGAGTCACAACCCTAATCACAGGGTCCTCTCGTGGTCCAGTAAATATCTAATCATCACGCACCTCCTTAAAGTCATGTAGATTTTCAAAAGCTACCAAAGATGCCTTCAGCTTTCCGCCGGCAGCACTCGTACTTATTTTATTCTTGCCTTGTACATTTTCCTGAAATTATCCGGAAGGTCGTGGCCCTGACCGCCACACCAAACCAACTCCAAGTACCCCCAAGGGCACTTAACATAAATTCCTTCAACTTCAATTATTACTTACTTTCTGCGTCAATTTACCTCAAGTGAACAAGTCACACAGACTTAAAAAGAAAAACAATGATGCCAAAGAAGGAAGGATAATTCACTGGCTACTACCACTTCTCTTCCTTTACCTTTGGATAATCACTTACGGAAAAGCGGAATCGAGCCAATCTCTCTGCGATCAGCGTTGGCATAACAAGACGCCAACTAGCCCGCACTCATAATATCCTCAAAGTGCGTCATAACAGCTCTGTTAGGTGCGCTGAGGTCCAACCAGTATCGTTCTGGCAATTATCTACATTTCGGCTACCACCCAACACTCACGGGTGTAGTCCCTCGAAAGGTTCTCATGGATTCAGGCTTTATTTCTTTACACTAGGTTGCTCTCTTTTTTCACTGGTCGTACTCTTTCCGTACTTCCAAACTTATACTAGCATACGTACATAAATTCCATACTAATTCTGGCCTCCACTCTATGGAGTTACTAAATTAAACAATACAAGGCCCATTCCGGCTCTCACAACCTGGTTCCGGTGGAACACGTCCACGAACCCGTAAAATGATTAACTAAACTTGGGCCTTGCACCCTCGTTACGCTGTCACGTAGAGGGACTACTATCAACTGATCCCATTTCATTTCAAGCTATGGGGCGACCCTTAATAGGTCCCCAACCCGACTCGGCGTCGTATTTAACTCTTTTCCTTGGTCTGTCTTAACTTTTTACTATCCGAGAAGGCCTTATACACCTAAGGTCTCGGTGGTTATCACATTCTTAGGCTCGCAATTTCCATGCTCCATGCCTACCTTATCAGTCCCCCCGTAAACGGGTACAAAACTTATCGTAATACCATAATCGTGTTATGTGACCACAACAACCATACTTACTCCATACGGATCTCACCCGTACCATTCTCGAAATTCTACTACGTAGCTCAATCTATTAACATAGTCTTCCATTAATTCCCTTAATAATAACTTCTTAAGGGTCCGTTTCCTTCTCAGACAGCTCATCATTTCCTAATTATCTCAAATTAGTACGTAAAACCTTGATGAGAATTCATTAAATTGTTTCATACCTTCCCGGTATTTATTTAGTCCTTACCAATCTCGGTAATCTAAAATCATTCTAGGCAACACGCGTCGACCTCATACATAAATCCATATAGTTGTATGTCACAATACCAACTACAAACATTACCAACACGGACACGCAATCCACATAATCCTTCCCGGGTCACTCGCCTTTTTCGTAAATAAACAATCATAACTTGTTTGGGAGAGACGACCTAACCATCTGACTCTATCGCACGATCTTAGAGTGAGAAGAATGGAAACCAATCCTAAATGTCCTGCGACCTCCTAATTATAGATATGTTGCACAACACACCGATAATCAAGACTCTACTAGACACGTGCGTAGACACTTTCAGAGGAATAAGCGCTCGATACCACTTTTGTCACGATCCAGGCCCGGGCGTGGATCGTGCCTATCTGGGCACTTCTTTCGGTATATATCGAGAGAATAGCAATGAACATACACAATCGATAAAATGCTGAAACACAATATAACGACAAATTTGGCCGGATAAGGCCACCTTCCGTAAATTATACAAATAAAGCAAGACATTTTTTTTTCTTTACAACCCAAACCACAATGTGACTCTGGACCTCTAAGAATAACAACTCGGCGGGATAGGGCCCCGCCATACCTGAATGTACAACAACCAAAATACGAGGATAAGCCTCGAAATAAAAGAGCTTCTCAACAAGCGGTGACGGTGATCCTAAGCGAGGATCAACAGTACTCTACTGCGGCATGACGCGGCCCAGGAGGTCGATAACATGTACCAAATATGTGGCCAGAAATGCGTAATGAAATCATAAGTCTATAATAAAGCGAGATGTATGATAACTCGATTAACGATTACCACAGTGCCTTACTAACAATGAGAGTAACTAGGAGTATACGTACAACATAAAAATAGGAAGCTCACGATCAAAGCAGAACCATCCGTCCGCAGTATCATTAAGCAATCCTACTCCTGGGACTATTTCACCCGCATAGGTCGTGCGGACCCGCATGAGGTATTCCTCGCATAGGCTGTATCCGCCCGCATGGGACTATTTCACCCGCATAAGCCCATAAGGACTCGCATGAGGTATTCCTCGCATCGTGGGTAGCAAATCCACGGAAACAGGTGGTATAACTATCTTGGGGATTTACCCCTCAATTATACTCTTACCACAGGCGGGTGGTATAACTATCTTGGGGATTTACCCCTCAGATATACTCTTACCCTGGAGAAGGTGGTATAACTATCTTGGGGATTTACCCCTCAGATATACTCTTACCCTGGAGAAGGTGGTATAACTATCTTGGGGATTTACCCCTCAGATATACTCTTACCCTATCTCAACCGCCATCATACATAAAGTAAGCAAGTTAAGAAATCCCCCTAACTTCTTATTCATATACACTCTCATTTTAGTTTACTTAAGACACTAGCATATCTTTTATAAAAATCCGGAAATTTAACCCAAGTACTACATACTTCTACTCTTTAAAACAAATGACTCTTTTTAGTATAAAACTTCCAAGTACTATTAACCATAGTATCAAGTCGAAATTACGTTTCAAGACAAGTCACAATACCTTTAGAAATAAAGTTAGGATTCTAAATCAAGTGACTCATTTTCTTATAAAACCTTAGGCAATTGATGCCTTAAAATCAAATTGCCTTTCATTAAATCAAGTCATTTATCATACTTAAATTACTTAGAGTAAACCACTCTTTAAACTTTCCATAAAGCTATTATAACCAACTTCCCATAAAGCCGTTATACTAGCTTTATACATTAGCAACTTACATACTTCTTTATAACCAAGAGACTTAAACTTTCCAACAAAACAAGTATCAAAAATACTTTCAACATACTTAAAGTCTCTTAACTTTTGAAAACCAAGATATCCTTAATATTTAAACAAGTGAGTTAATTCCCTAACTCAATCAACTTGGACATTCTTAAAATAAGCCAAGGATATCAAATGGACCTAGATTGTCAAAATCTTGTACGTCTACCGTACTATACATTTACAACCTATTCATGCTCAAGAGATAAGAAAGTTCCACATACCTCTTCGGTTTAATCCACTTGCTAAGTCCAATTCGCCGTACGTAGTATGTCAACCTTGTTATACCCCGTAGTTTCAAGGTATGTATGCGAGGACGTACGTACGAGAATACGACATTGGAATTGGAATGGAAGAAAGAGGTGATTTTTCCACGGAAAAGTTTCCGGTTTTTGTGAAGGAAAAAGATTCGTTAATGGGAATTGGATTCCCAGATTTGGTATTCGGACTTCTTGGAATTTTAGAGAATTATGGAATTTTATTTTCGGAAATGGTCACGTGGGGCCCACGGGAGAAAATTTACGGTTTTGTGGGGCCCACTTTGTTTTCGAGATTTTGGCCATTGTGGATATTTTCTAAGATGAAATATTTTGGACGAGTAGGAGGGCGACACGTGTCACCCCCCCCCTAGTTGGCTTGGACGAATTCCACTTTGTACACAACACCCGTTTAGAGTCGTTTTTGGACGAAACGTTTTAAACAACACGCGTAGGATAAAATCCGGCGCGGTGATTTGTAATTTTTTCGGATTTTTACGAGAGACGCAACACCTTGGACCAACGAGAGGGCGACACATGTCACACTCTCAATGATTGATGTCAGCGGCAATAGGGCCGATTGGGTTGGCTTGTTTTGTCTTGGAGTTGGTAGGATATTTTGTGTGCAAGTTGGCCAAGGACACTTGCCTAAATCCTCACCCTACACTTGCCTTGCACTTGGCATAATCTTGGCCATTGGTTGGCCATGTCTTGACCTATAAATACCCCCCTTGTTGAAGAGTTATTTCATCCTAAATTGAGCAATCTATCTAAGTCTCAAATCCCTCCCTCTCCCTCTTGTTGTTTCGTCCAAACACACCCCTCCCCTTTTGAGAAGCCCTAGCCGAGCAACCCCTCTAAAGCTAGCCTAGCCAAACACTACCCCTCCTGGTAGAAAAGTTGCCTTCTAGTATCGTTATAATGCCCGAATTACCCTAGCCCAAATCCCTTAGTCCTTAGTAGAAGTTGTGAAGAACTTCTAAGGTTTTATCGAGCTCTGGGCGCACAACTTAGGAGCTAAACCTTGCTCGGTAGCGACTTTTATCTAGGATATTATTGGGCTTACCGAGGTAAATAACCTTATCCTCCTTTTGTAATTAGAATATATATCTTGTAGAAGTATAGGAATAAGTATTAAATACTTAGAAGGATATTGCGAATAGAATTGAACTATTATCACAAAGAAGGGTTTAAAAGATGAATAATAGAATCAGACTTACATAGGATTGTTTTCACGATGAGACTTGAGTAGCTCACGGGTAGGGAAGTGCTGCCCAAATGACCATAGAATAACGAACCCTCCGCTTAGAACTTTATGCGATCTGATCGGACGTTGATAGACGATTTGATCGTTATAGGTCGATACTCTGCGCGACATATTCAACTTGGCGGGAGGTTTTCACGTAGAAGGTATGTGATTCTTCCTAAAGCATGATATTTTACAATATATATAGTACGGTGAGACGATACGTGTTAATCGAATAATAACTACGGCAATGTCTTTGACTTAAGCTCGAATAATACTTACGGCAGAATGCCTCACGCTTAACTCCGAATAATACTGCCAATGCCTCACGGCTTAAGCCGAATAATAAAATCAAAACATTTCAAAAGGAATGATGTTTTACCAATCGAATAAATGTCGAACAAACCACAGTATTAATAAAGGAATTATTTTGACTAATAAGGTATTATTAAAACTAGTAGAAACTTCCATCTGCATAGGAGCTAAGATGAGACAAAAGGATATTACATTTACTAGATCATGGTCATTGTAATAAGATTGTTACGAATAATAATAACCTACTCACACTTAGGGTATATGTTTCTCAAATTGTTTTAAAGAATTAAAAATATGAACTACAAACCCTTTCGAAAATGAGAAACTTGAGTAATTGAAATTAGGCAAACTTGAACGTTAGGAAAAGAATGTTGTTACTTGATTTTACAAGGGGAAGTGTTTTAATGAACTTCAAAAGATAATTACTCTATTTTTATACTACGGTATTGTGTGACTTTTGTAAAAGAAACGGATCTTTTAAAAGAGTAATACATGAAGTACTTTGGGGCTAACAACCGAACTTGTTAACATAATATAGAAGGTACCTTGTGTGAATAACTTGATTGTATTGATTTGTGATAGTCTTGTAATATTTTCTTGTTGACTTGATAAGTAAACATGTTAGGATGCTACGTGAGTTAGTATCTCGTGATATTTGTGTAAAGGGTTTTTCTTGTTGTGCTTATGTTGTTTAGCAATAAGCGGTTATGTTGATATTATATCATTCATAACTCCGGGGTTAAGTCGCCCTCCGTCTGGGGTAGACTCAGCGGGTCGATGGACCTATGATTCGAGAATACCTTATGCGGGTGCAGATGGCTATGCGGAACCGCGGAGTTCCAGTTAGTACGCGGCCCTTGTGGTCATGCGTTCTTGTAGCTACGCGGACGACGTGTCTAGGACGCCGCCGGGAGTAGCTACCTCGATGCGGGTTATACCTCATGCGGGCCTATCTGTTTGGCCTATGCGGAGTCATGGAAGTTCGGGACTAGATGCGCATTAGATCTGCGGGCGAGTGGCGGCTTTGATCATGTGATGCAGACAGATCTCATGATCTGATTTATGACCTTGTTGATGCGTGGGTTTTAGTAGTCGGCTATGCCTTCGCATTTCACCGTGCGGTTCTATTGTGATGACTTTGAGGCATGAGTCACGACTTGGCATGACCGCTTATTTATCGTGATCAGAGTGTTGGCTTATCATACTGTCTCCGCCTTATATAGACTACTATGATTTCATTTACGATATTTTCAATTTCACATACTTGGTACTGTTATCGACCTCCTCGAAGTGCGCTCATGCCGCAGTAAAGGTACTCCTACCGTTGATCCCGTTCTTAGGATCACCGCAGCGTTGGGAAAGCTCCGCTTCTCGGAGCTTAGCATTTTGGTACGGTCCTCGCCGTTGTAGATATTTGTATTCAGGGTATGGCGGGGCCCCGTCCGCCATTGTTGTTTTAAACTCTTAGAGGTCCGTAGACTGTTGTAAGGTTGGGATGTATCGCTCGTTTTGGGTTATTTATATACATTATGCGAAAGGCAACTTTTCCCGTAAACCGTGTCTTACTTATCTTGTTTCATATCTTGGTTGTTTTATATTCCGGTTTTCTCGATGTATGACTACTTGGGTGCGGGTAAGGCACTACCACGGGCCGGGCGTCGTGACAAAAGTGGTATCGAGCGCTTAATCCTGAAAGTGTCTACAGATCGTATCTAGTAAGTCTTGATTATCGGTGTGTTGTGCACCACACCAATAATCGTGACGCTATAGGATATTTAGGATTGGTTTCATTCTTCTCACTCGAGATCGTGCTTTGAGTCGTGTTATAAGTTGGACCTCTAACGTATTCCTTTCCTTTACCGGTGATGCCTCGCGCCAGTAACTCGGGCCCAGAAAGGCAGCGGCTGAAGGAGGCTGCGAGCAGAGTACATAAATTTAGAAGCACAGCCCAATCATCACCGAGGTGATGCTTCACGCGAGGTTACGAGACGCCGCCAAAGCATGAGAGTTTGGCACGCGGCAGATTCCTCTGCGGTCATGACATCCGACTTTCGGTTCCACGGCTTGGAGCGAAAATATGGATTGGAAGGAGACGGCCCGTTGCTAGCAAAGGACTTGCGGCAGAGAGTATTTTATGTACCGGTATTCCAAGGATATTGATGCTTATCTAAAGAAGGGTTGTGAGGAGTAGCTCTTGATCGAGGACGAGCCAAAGCCATGCTCAGATTATGTGCGTGGTGAGAGAGGTAGAGATCGGCCAGTGACCGAAGCGGCGAAGAGGCCCGATTGGCGGGATCATTTGGTAACTCTCGGCGAATCGCCTCAGCAGCAGATTAGACATGCGCCTCCGCCAGTGCAGAGTGTCCCTCCACAGGGTTCAGTTTTTCCTCAGTGTTCACCGTGTGGCAGGTGTCATCCCGGGAAGTGCCGTCTTTTTACTGGTGCTTGTTTTTATTGCGGCCAGTGGCCATATGGCAAGGGAATGTTCTATGAGGAAGGATACAAGTACGAGGACTCAGCCTACTAGACCAGTTGTGGATGCAGTTGTTCGGAGAGGAGGGGGTGTTAGCCAGAGGAGGTCACCCCCACCTCGGTGTGGCCGTTGTGGTCGATGTCATCGTGGGGAGTGTCGTTCCTCCGCGTCAGCTTGTTATATTTGCGGCCAGCAGGGCCATTTTGCGAGGAATTGTCCGACGAAGGGTGGTGCGGATGTAGAGACTCGGCCTTCAGGATCAGTGGATAGTTCATCACCTTCCATTTATGCACAAAGCGGGTTTGATTAGAACGACCTAAGGGAAGTGCGTGAATACATGTATATCCTTAACCCTTTAGAGATTTATATGTGTAGCGAATATCTTAAGTATTATTTTGAGATAGCATTGTGTTAATCGTGATTGGGAATCATGATTAGTTAATCAGAAAGATTGGGGATAGAGAAAGTGGGAGCCTTAGGATGTGTACGTAGAGACCTTAGAGGCGAGGCCATCTTTGGTAAAAGAAGTACTTCGCGTTTGACCCTTGTCGTGGTGCATAGTATACGTGAGATATTTTGTGGGATGAATCCCTGAGTAATGTGGAATGAAAGAGGTAGAAGACCGCCAGGTTTTAAATAACGTGATTGGTGAGATTATTCGAATCGTGAGCTAGTGTTTGCGCTGTCGGGTTGGGTCGAGGCCATGTGGCGGGTCGACCGTGGCTGTTTGGTGGTGGGGTCAGTTTTGGTGGTCGCCGGGTGGTAGGGTCACTAGGATGTTAGGCCCAAGTTTAGTTAACCAACGACGAGTTCGTGGATACATTCGACCGATGGTCGGGCCGAGGAGGTCAGCCCGGCTTGTCTTCTAGCAAAGACCGTGTACTCGGTAGGGGGTGATTATGCCAGAAAGGTTGTAAGGCTGCACGGGGTGCCTACCTTCACCTTATGACAGTGGAGCCTGTGGTACTGTTCTTTTTGGAAGTTTTACCAGCAGGTTAAGAACTCGTAAGTCTCAGATCGCATTCGCTTCTGGCGATGTTTGGATTTCGTGAATAGTTGTGGGGATTGTTGTCTCAGTAGAGGAATGTTTAAGCTACCATTTTCAGATTCGGATGTCGCCTTAGGAAGCCTTGTAGGGCGGAAGTATAAGTTGCCGATCGATTGGTTCGATGTTGGCGCGTTGGATAGTTGGTTCAGTTTGTTCCAGATCGTGGATAGGGTGTGACGAGTTTTGGAAAACAGAGAAACTTAGCCGTGTTACTTTGGGCCTTTTGAGTTCATGTGAAGATTAGGCCAGGTTGCCTATATGTTAGCATTGCCGTCCGACTTAGGAGGCGAGACGTCGGCCTTCGTATTGTTATGTTCGGAAAGCATCGGAAATCCACCCAGTGTTCCCGATTAATGATGACCACGTTAGAGATAGTAACCGAGATTTGGAAACTAAGCGAATGAAGGGTGGTAAGAGTTCGAAGCGCACAAGAAGTGTACGACATCCTCGAGGATCGCAAGCAGGTACCATTTGTTAGGTCGTCGAGCAGGGCTCGCGACAAAGTGACAAAAGTGGTATCACGACGAGTAAGGAAGAACGAGCATGTATTACGAGCATAGGTGTGATCATTCGTTTGTAAAGAGTAGGGCGAAGGAGCATCTTTTTAGATCTCAGTAGGAATATTTTGTGATAGAGGTGATTCCTCGTGGACTTGGAGATAAGAATGCGCTTGTTGTGTTGTGACGGTGTGGTACGGTTGTTTCGTAAGTATAGCGATAAGGACTATCTTGGCGCCCGGTTTGTTTTGATACCTAGAAGGAACATTCGACGAATGTTTCTAAGGAGGAGAATGTTATACCCGTAGTTTCAAGGTATGTATGCGAGGACGCACGTTTGAGAATACGACATCGGTGGAATGGAAGAAAGAGGTGATTTTTCCACGGAAAAGTTTCCGGTTTTTGTGAAGGAAAAAGATTCGTTAATGGGAATTGGATTCCCAGATTTGGTATTCGGACTTCTTGGAATTTTAGAGAATTATGGAATTTTATTTTCGGAAATGGTCACGTGGGGCCCACGGGAGAAAATTACGGTTTTGTGGGGCCCACTTTGTTTTCGAGATTTTGGCCATTGTGGATATTTTCGGAAGATGAAATATTTTGGACGAGTAGGAGGGCGACACGTGTCACCCCCCCCCCCTAGTTGGCTTGGACGAATTCCACTTTGTACACAACACCCGCTAGAGTCGTTTCGACGAAGCGCTTTACACAACTCGCGTAGGATAAATTCCGCTATGTCGTTTCTAATTTTTGCGGATTTTTCGAGAGACGCAACACGTTGGACCAACGAGAGGCGACACTTGTCACCTCTCATTGATGGATGTCACACGGCAATAGGCCGATTGGGACGGCTTGTTTTGTCTTGGAGTTGGTAGGATATTTTTGGGTGCAAGTTGGCCAAGGACACTTGCCTAACTCCTCACCCTACACTTGCCTTGCACTTGGCATAATCTTGGCCATTGGTTGGCCATGTCTTGACCTATAAAGACCCCCCGTGTGGAAGAGTTATTTCATCCTAAATTGAGCAATCTATCTAAGTCTCAAATCCTCCCTCTCCTCTTGTTGTTTCGTCCAAACACACCCTCCCCTTTGAGAAGCCCTAGCGAGAGCAACCCCCTCTAAAGCTAGCCTAGCCAAACACTACACCCCTCTCTTGGTAGAAAAGTTGCCTTCAGTATCGTTATAATGCCCGAATTACCCTAGCCCAAATCCCTTAGTCCTTAGTAGAAGTTGTGAAGAACTTCTAAGGTTTTATCGAGCCACCGAGCGCACAACTTAGGAGCTAAACCTTGCTCAAAGCGACTTTTATCTAGGATATTATTGGGCTTACTGAGGTAAATAACCTTATCCTCCTTTTGTAATTAGAATATATATCGTGTAGAAGTATAGGAATAAGTATTAAATACTTAGAAGGATATTGCGAATCAATTGAATTATCACGTAGAAGGGTTTAAAGATGAATAATAGAATCGCATTTACATGGGATTTGTTTTCAAGAGACTTGAGTAGCTCACCGGTAGGAAGTGCGCCTAAATGACCATAGAATAACGAACCCTCTCGCTTAGAACTTTGTACAAGCATACCGACGTTGATAGACGATTTGATCGTTA
The DNA here is from genome assembly GCA_029844215.1 of Przewalskia tangutica. Lineage (NCBI taxonomy): Eukaryota > Viridiplantae > Streptophyta > Magnoliopsida > Solanales > Solanaceae > Przewalskia > Przewalskia tangutica. The sequence continues at coordinate 101,095,113 of CM056720.1, read as the reverse complement.
TAGTCGATATCACATGACATATTCAACTTGGCAGAGGTTTTCAGAAGGTATGTGATTCTTCCTAAAGCATGATATTTTACAATATATATAGTACGGTGACGCATGTGTTAATCGAATAATAACTACAATGTCTTTGACTTAAGCTGAATAATACTTACAGAATGCCTCACCGCTTAAGCTCGATTAATACTACAGAATGCCTCACGGCTTAAGCCCGAATAATAAAGAACCGAAAACATTTCAAAAGGAATGATGTTTTACCAATCGTAATAAATGTCGAACAAACCACGGCGCTAATAAAGGGAATTATTTTGACTAATAAGGTATTATTAAAACTAGTAAAACTTCCATCCGCAGAGCTAAGATGAGACAAAAGGATATTACATTTACTAGATCATGGTCAGTAATAAGATTTTACGAATAATAATAACCTACACTTAGGGTATATGTTTCTCAAATTGTTTTAAAGGATTAAAACTATGAACTACAAACCCTTTCAAAATAAGAAACTTGAGTAATTGAAATTAGGCAAACTTGAACGTTAGGAAAAGAATGTTGTTACTTGATTTTACAAGGGAAGTGTTTTAATGAACTTCAAAAGATAATTACTCTATTTTTATACTACGGTATTGTGTGACTTTGTAAAGAAACGGATCTTTTAAAGAGTAATACATGAAGTACTTTGGGGCTAACAACCCAACTTGTTAACATAATATGTATGTACCTTGTGTGAATAACTTGATTGTATTGATTTGTGATAGTCTTGTAATATTTTCTTGTTGACTTGATAAGTAAACATGTTAGGATGCTATGAGTTAGTATCTTGTGATATTTGTGTAAAGGGTTTTTCTTGTTGTGCTTATGTTGTTTAGCAATAAGCGTTATGTTGATATTATATCATTCATAACTCCGGTTGTCGCCTCCGACGCGGGGTAGACTCAGCGGTCGATGGACCTATGATTCGAGAATACCTTATGCGGGTCAGATGGCCTATGCGAACCGCGGAGTTCCAGTTAGTATGCCCGCGGGTCACGCGTTCTTGTAGCCATGCGACGACGCGTTCAGACGCCGCCGGAGTAGCTACCCTCGATGCGGGGTTATACTCACGCGCGCCTATCTGTTTGGCCTACGCGAGTCGCGGGAAGTTCCAGACTAGATGCGCACATTAGATATCGCGGCGAGTGGCGCTTTGATCATGTGACGGCCAGACAGATCTCATGATACGCTTTATGACCTTGTTGGCACTGTGGGTTTTAGTAGTCCGCTATGCGCCATTTCACTTACCGCACGGTTCTATTGTGATGACTTTGAGGCATGAGTCCTCGACTTCGCATGATCGCTATTTATCAGGAATCAGTGTTGGCTTATCATACCGTCTCTCGCCTTATATAGACTACTATGATTTCATTTACGATTTTCGTTTCACATACTGTACCGCTGCATCGACTCCTGGGCCGCGTTCACGCCGCAGTAAAGGTACTCCTACCGCTGATCCTCGTTTAGGATCACCGCAGCGTTGGGAAAGCTCCGCTTCTCCTAAGCTTAGCATTTTGGTACGGTCCCCGCCGTTGTAGATATTTGTATTCAGGTATGGCGGGCCCTCCGCCATTGTTGTTTTAAACTCTAGAGGTCCAGACTGCTGTAAGGTTGGGATGTAATCGCTGCTTTTTTGGGTTATTTATATACATTACGCCGAAGGCAACTTTTTCCCGTAAACTGTGTCTTACTTATACTGTTTCATATCTTGGTTGTTTTATATTCCGCTGGTTTTTCTCTGATGTATGACTACTTGGGTGCCCGGGTAAGGCACCAGTCACGGGCCCCGGAACGGGTCGTGACAAACCTATAATGACCATAGTACGTCTATTAACTTCTTACTTCAAACGTAGAATATTATAAGTGTAAAGTCTCTAAATTCTACGGAAAATCGGACAACACCTCCTTTGTTTCTACTCACTTTGCCACATTTTTCAAGGCCGAATTCAATAACCAAACACGCCACATTTAAGGCCCAATCAATGCAATTAACAATAGGGGATTACACGCCTACTAGACGTGTAAAATTCCGCCCCACAAAATATACCAAACTAATACAAACTACTAGTCCAATTCGGCCACATTGAGATGCAACAATACCAATTCTTATCCAATTTCCATTTTAATCCAAGTTGTTAGCATAACATGATATCAAGTCGCAATCGATTATAACTACTATAATCTTCAAGTAAGTAACATGCGACGATTCTAATAAACGACTAAATTGTAATTCAATTTCAAATGACTCAACATGTCATTTTCGGATTTTGAGCTTCCAAATTTCCATAACACTTATCAAACTTCATAACACATATCACATGATCATTTATAACTTATCATAACATGAAATCTCCAATTACAAAAGTAAAATGAAGGTTATACCTCAATTAGCCCAAATATGATCCAAGATCACAAGTCCATCCTTAGCAACTTTAGCTCCTCCTTTCGACGCTCCAATCCACTCCAAGCAACCCTTGGCTTATGAATCACTCATCTTCAAGTTCCAACTTCAAAGTTGAATAACCCCTTAGGTTTTCGCCTTACTAATAATAAAACACCATTTTTCCGGATCTTTCTATTGAGATAACCTTACAATACACTTAGGAACCTTGGTTTAAAGCTGGAGATTATCGACAAAAATTGAAAATTTTTGTCTTGCAAAATGCCCAAACCCGAGAGTACGCTAGCAAGAACAATAGTTCTTCAAATTTTTCCAAGTGTAAATGGCCTTGTCTTGCTACTAAGGATGATTATATAATCAAATGGAGGTTAAGATTAGAACACTTGTGTGGTTTGATGAGATTCATTTAAATATCGTTATACTGTGGTCATTGACTTGGTCAATGTTGTCAAGCTCTAAGCCTTGCAAGACTTTCATCATAAATTATGGTCAAATGACCATTCTACCCATGCACAATTTCGACTAAGACCACTAAGGGGTGACACGTGTCGCCTCTCATTCGTCGTGAATATTCGCTTTCCGACGATTCCATAATTCGATAAAATTTTACTCATCTCAAACCTTAACATTTTTGTGTTCTACGACGCTCTTATAAACATATCCCAAATTCCGGTGTAATAACAAACCCGGGAATGACCCCGTAATGAATAATATACCACTAGCACAAACCGGCTATCATACATAACATAAGCACTACCGGCTTATCATACAATATATAAGCAAGTTAAGAAATCCCCTAACTTCTTATTATTCCTGTTCATATACACTCTCATTTTAGTTTACTTAAGGCACTAACATGTCTTTTATAAAAATCCGGGAATTTAACCCAAGTACTACATACTTCCACTCTTTTAAAAATGACTCTTTTTCGTATAAAACTTCCAAGATACTAATAACCGTAGTATCAAGTCACAATTACTTTTCAAGACAAGTCACAATACTTTTAGAAATAAAATTAGGCTTCTAAATCTAGTGACTTCTTTTCTCATAAAACCTTAGGCAATTAATGCCTTAAAACCAAATTACCTTTCATTAAAACAAGTCATTTATCCTCATTTATTTTTTCATAAAGCTAATATAACCAACTTCCCATAAAGTCGTTATATTAACTTTATACCTTAGCCAATTACAATTTCCTATCCAAGGGACTTATACGTTTAAGACGAAACAAGTATCAAATACTTTAAAACCCTTCAAGTCCCTTAACTTTAAAAACTAAGGACATCCTTAATACTTTTAAAGAAGTGAGTTAATATCCTAACTCATCCAACTTGGCCATTCTTAAAAACAAGTAAAGGATGTCAAGGTCTTCAGACGTCTCACCGTACTATATACGCAACAACTATCCATGCTCAAAAGATAGGAAAGTTCTACATACCTCTTCGGTCAAACCACTTGCCAAGTACAATATCCCGCGTAGTATGTCAACCTATAATGTCCACAATACGCCTATTAACGCCTTACTTCAAATGTAGAATATTATAAGTGTAAAGTCACTAAATTCTACGGAAAATCTGACAAAGACCTCCTTTGTTTCTACATACTTTGCCACATTTTTCAAGGCCGAATTCAATAACCAAACACGCCACATTTAAGGCCCAATCAATGCAATTAACAATAGGGGATTACACGCCTACTAGACGTGTAAAATTCCGCCCCACAAAAGATATCAAACTAATACAAACTACTAGGCCAATTCGGCCACATTGAGATACAACAATACCAATTCTTATCCCATTTCCTTTTCAATCCAAGTTGTTAGCATAACATGATATCAAGTCGCAATCGATTATAACTACTATAATCTTCAAGTAAGTAACATGCGATTTATTCTAATAAATGACCAAATTGTAATCCAACTTCATGGCTTAAATGACATTTCGGTTTTTAGGTTACAATCAATCCATAACACTTATGAAACTTCAACACATATACTTCATGCTAGCAAACATGTAAGGCTAACAACAAAATATAATCTTGTAACACTTAAGAGACAAGATTATTACCTCGACGATTCTTAGTCCAACTTCAACCAAGTCGCCCTTAGCAACTTAGAGCCTCTTCTAGACACTTCAATCCACTACTGAGACCCTTAGAACAACACCAACAAATTTCTTAAATCTTCCAAACAAAACCTAGAAAAGCAACTAGGTTTTCACTCATGACTAATACGAAACTATCTTTTCCGGATTTTTCTATTGAGATATCCTTACAATACACTCATGAACCTTGGTTTAAAGTGAGCTTAATGGACAACTAACAAAAAAATCTCTTTTTCAGTAGTGAACCCAGAGCTCCCAAGGTGTTCTTCAAAAATTCTTGAAATTTTTCTAAGTGTGGAGCTTGTCTTGCTACTAGTACTACTATATAGTTCAATTGAGGGTCAAGATGTGCACAAATGTGTGGCTTGGATGAGGTTCTATTAAATATCAAGACTAGTGGTCCCATTGACTAAGTCAATTTTCTCAAGCTCATCAACTTGGAAGACTTAGTCATCCTAACAGGGGTCAAATGACCCTTTTGTCCATGCTTAATTCGTCCAAGACAACATAGGGGGGTGACATGTGTCGCCCTCCCATTCGTCACAATATTACGTTTTCCGACAATTCCATAATTCCGATAAATTTTTACAAGTCTCTAATCTTAACATTTGGGATTCTCACGCACTTCTTAAAACATGTCCGTAAATACAGTGTAACATTTTTCCCGTCACGACCCGACCCTGCTCGCGATCGTGCTCCTACCCGCACCCCTTCGTATACATCGAGAATAGCAAATGAACATACACAATCACAAAAGCTTAAACATAAAATAACAACAAAGTTAGCCGATAAGGCCACCTTCCGTAAACCATACAAATAAAGCAAGACATTTTTTTCTTACAACCCAATCCACAAATGTGACTACTGCACTTAAGAATAATAACTCAAGTGACAGGCCCGCCATACCCCTGAATGTACAACAACCGACCATACCAGGGATAAGCCTCCGGAATAAAGAGGCTTCTCAACAGCTGAACATTGATCCTAAGTGTCACGACCCGATCCTGCCCGCGATCGTGCCTTACCTCGCACCCTAGTGATACAACATCGAGAAAATCGGAAATAAAACTTAAAATGAAACAAGATATATGATAAGAACAGATAACCAAACGGTCACCTTTCAATAATATATATACAAATCTTTCAAACCAACAGTTTAATCCTTTTACAAACCCCGCCACAACAAGCATTACATGCACTTAAGAGTTTTTATACAACATGACGACAGTGGCCCCGCCATACCTCGAATGTACAAGTACCTACAAAGGATGCGGGACTATACTAAAAGATAAGCCTCCGAGAAACGGAGCTTCCCGACACGAATCTGTGATCCCAGAGCGAGGATCAACGATCGCGTGTACTCTCTACCGCGCAGATGAACGCAGCCTCGGGCGAGGTCAAGATAACAGTACCAAGTATGTGAAACTGAAAAAAATAATGTAAATGAAATCATAGCAGTCTATATAAAGCAGGAGACATGTATGATAACCAAACTACAGTCCATAATAAATAGCGATATGTAAGTCGTGGACTCACGCCTCAAAGTCATCACTAAATATAACTATGGGTCTCACGCCTCAACATCAATCATGCCCGTGGAATACCTTCCTCACCGCAGCCTATGATATAATAACACCAAGGAGTACATATAAACACCAAGTCCTACCTGAGTCATAAAACCGTACGGGGCAAGTACGAAGGCTAACCACCAGATACCAAAGCCGTATCATCAACTGACCGGGGCAAGTGCGAAAGCCAACTACCAGATACCAAAGCCGTACTAACAATACTATACAATCAAACCACGGAGTCGACACGGGGCAAGTACGAAGCCGACTACCGATACCAAGGTCGTGGTCACGAGTCGACCGGGCAAGTACGGTGGCTAACTACTGATACCAAGGTCAGATCACGAGACTCCACCACGGTTCGATACGGCAAGTACGAAAGCCGACTACCGATACCGCGCCGCGGTCACGTAGTTGATCGGCAAGTACGAGGGCTAACTACCGGATACCAAGGTCAGATCACGAGACTTCGCCACTAAACCGAACTGGCAAGCGCGAGGCTAACTACTGTACCAAGGCCGAATCACCACGAGACGGGCAAGTACGAAGCCACCACCGATACCAAGGTCGAATCAAGAAGAAACCTCACGGAGAGCTAGTCCATGGAATAACACTATCAATGCGAGCGCACTGCGGAATTCTCCGTCACCGCCGCAGACGTCCAAGTAATATCATAACAAATCACCGCCTCCATCGAGAGACACGGTATAGAAATACAATGCTAGCACGACAAGGCTATCACACGCAAACATAGGTAAGTTACACACAACCCAAGGTACTTTCATTTTATGCCAAAGTCCAGGTTTTAACCCCAAAGTACTACGTACGTTAAATTCCATTTAAAAAGATCCATTTCTTTTACGAAGATCACCCGATGCCCGTATTGTAAAAATAGAGTGACTAACATTTTTAAGTAAACCAAAACACTTCTCCTTTAAAGTCAAGTTACCACTTTAAAACCACTGATAAAACCATTCTTTTGTTTTCATAAGGTCGTTATAACTAACTTCCCATAAAGCTGTTATAACACTTTATGTTTTAAACCAATTTAAGACAAAACAATGCCTTTCTTTTAAACCAAAACTCTTCACTTTCCTCAAGTCTCTTTTAGAAATCAAGTTCCTTACTTATTCTCATTTCCGAAATCAGTAAACATTATTCTTTTAAAAACCAAGTACTTATTACTCACGAATGAGTTGTCTATATTCTTAAGTTCTTTCATATCAATTCAATTAAGTCAAGTCTCTTATCTTTTAAGATTAAGTCTCTTAACTTGTAAAATCAATAAATCATTCTTTTATCTTTCTTAAGTCGTTATACCTAACTTCCCATAAAGCTAGTATAACTCTTAAGCTTTTAAAACCAAGTATTACTCTTCTTTCAAAAACGATTCTTAATTCTTTTGAAATACTTCAAGATTCTTATTATTCAGGCTTAAGTCAAAAGACATTGCCGTAAAACTATGTTCAGTTAACAAACGTACGTCTACCGTACTATATATATATATATACTTTTAAAATATCATGCTCAAGAGTATAGGAAGAATCACATACCTCATGACGATTATCGACTATAAGCAAATAGCTTCAAAGTACTATAATCCGGCTAGCCCTTTCCACCCTTCGAGTAGAATACGCTACTTGCAGTACTTCAACCTATAACGGTCATACAAGTCTATCAACGTCTAGAATACTCTGCAGAATAATTCTAGATACAGATTCCTTATTCTACGGAAAATTGGGCAAAAGACTACCCTACCCGCCAAACTACACAAGTCTCATCAGAAATACTTATGTAAGTACAGTCACTTTCTTCTTTAATATTCTTCTGATGTGATATCAATTCAATTCTCTTCTTTTATACCATCCTTCTATATATCTTATACTCACTTCTATACAACTACAGTATGTAATTTCCAATTATAATAGAAGGACCAGAGTATTTACCTCGATAAGCCCAAAATTATCCAAGTTTAAATGTCGGTCCTGAGCAACGTTTAGCTCCTAATCTGGGTGCTCCAACCCGCTCCAAACAACCCTTAGAAGTTCTACACAACTTCTTCTTAATACTTCAACTCGCTATGAAGATTTCCTTAGGGTTTCGTTTAGTGGCTAAAGGAAGTATAATAGTATTTCTGGCTTTTAGTATAGGCGTAACCTTGAATACTACAAGGTATTTGGGCCAAGGTATTTTGGAATAAGAATAATACTGAGAATACTTTTCTACCGGGGGAGGGGTATACTCTCGGCAAAGGCCTCACAAAGGGGGAGGGGAGCCTTGGACGAATTCTACACTTAAGGGGGAGAGAGTTTTTAGACTTGGAAAATGATTTGTGGATAAAGATTTAGTCTTGCATTGGAGGGGTATTTATAGGCCAACCAATGGCCAAGATCAAGACAAGTGGTGGGCAAGTGTAGGGTGAAGATTTGGACATGTGTTTGTGGGCCCCACTTGCTCATCTACTACACAAAATATCTAGCCAAACATTGACCAAATGTTTAAGGCATGAAACATTAAAAACGTGCAATGGAGCCCATGGATTGCCAGTCACTGAGGCCAAGTGTCGCCTCTCGTTGGTCCAAAATATTTCATCTCTGAAAAATCCGCAAAAATTATAAATGACATAGCCGAATTTTCCTTCGCAAAGTTTGGAAAACGCTTTGCCTATGGAAAACGATTCTTTTGCTAGTTGTGCACAAAATTTCGTCCCTTAGTCTACTTTAAGGCTTAAACTTTTGACGCACGCCTCACGCATATACTGGAAATATGGGGTATAACATTCTCCCCTCCTTAGAAACATTCGTCCCGAATGTTCCTTCTCAAGACAGATAACGATAAGTTCCTCTTAACAAGTTGCCAACGCCACACCTGGCCACAAAATAACACACGCGCAATTACTTAACCCAAGTCAACGAGGAATCACTTCTAGCATTACAAAAGCTTCCACCCCCGGTCTAAAATATATTCCCATCGCACCTTTACTTCACAAAATCGATCGCTTTTATTCTCTCAAAGACATATTTACTTTTTCCTTACTCGCATCTTTCTCGAACACTTGAACTCTTTCTAGTATACGGACCATACTTCAGTCATCGCTTCAGTTCCCAAAATTTCTGGAGCCACTACCTCCAAACTTGGTCATCTTACTAGCCTCGATCTTCTTTAAGGCCATTCCCGGCCTTCACGATCCCATTCTGGTTGAACATATCCACGACCTCATACGATGGTCATCTAAACTTGGGCCTAGCACCCTCGTGACCCTACCACCTGGCGGGACCACCTCGAACTGACCCCACCATTAACAAGCCGCGGTTGACCCACACCCAGACTAACCCGACTCGCTATCGCGCCAAACACTTGTTCCCTTGATCCGGAACAATCTTACCTATCCAAGTCCAGAAGGCTACCACTTTCATCTTACACAACCCATGGAATTATCCCACAATACATTTATACGCATACCAAGTATTTGACAAAGACTAACTGTAAAATCTTTTATTCAAGCCGGCCTTACATCTAAGGTCTCAACGTGTAATATTCTAAGGTTCATACCTTCTCTGTCCCCATACTTATTCTTTCAACTAACCATGTCTCTAAACCACAATATACACAATGCTATCTGTACATAGTACTCAACATATAATCATCGCATCACGCATGCTAAACTCTAGAGGTTAAGGATATACCGAAAAGATAGGCGGTTCAAAGGACCGCTAAAATCGGAACTTCTACCGCGACCTGCCGTGGCTCACGGTGTATGAGCATCCCGCCTAGCTATGGAAGGTGAAGAACCCGCAATCGATTCAGACTGTGCTATCCTACCATGCTACCTCGGTCTGACGCCTCGCCAAATAGCCTGTTGGCCGCAAAGCATAACAATCTCCCAAATTAGTACGACATTCTCCCTTATGAAGTTTTCCACAACGCGCCACACCGAGACAAGGTGACCTTATCCGCGAGCATTCCTACTCCGCAAAACTCAAACCTGGAGCCCGACCGCCTCCCGAATATCCCAACGCCCCAAGATCGCGGAGGACCACTCATCAAGCGAGGTACATAACTAGCTCGCCGAGGCGGTCCGCCTCGAAAGTTATCGAAGGACCTCGCTGCTCGCCTCTTCGCCGATTCGTCATTCCGCCGACCTCTCCGCCTCACACCTAAGTGCATAAGCTCGCACGCGGCAATGTCCATGCGGTGAAGAGCTACACCCGCGCAACTTCTCGCCAAATAATCGTCAAGCCTCGTGACATAGCGGTGCACTCGCCCTCCATATCGCTACTAACGCGGGACATACCGAGCCAATGAGTCGAACTCATATTGTACTCACGAACCGCACGCCCATTCTCGCCTCAATACCAAAAATCTGTCGCCCGAGCCTCCTCGCTCGCGAGGCAAGAAATGTGCAAGAAATGCCTCCGAGAACTCGTCCCAAATAGCTGGAGGTGCATGCTCCCCCCGGGACAGCTCCCATGAATTAAACCACGATCGCAGATCACGCAAATGACGTGGAACCTAAGACCACCGACTCGGTCTCCGGCCTTGATCACTCTACGGTCCAGAATCGTCTCGATGAACTCCTGCGATCATCCTCGTGCCTCGATCCATAAAACATTGGCGGCCGCAACTCGTAAAGTCCCGCAGCCTCAAACTATCCGCCTCGTGAATTACGGTACTACGCAGACGAATCGCCAGATTCAGCCTTATCCTCGTGCCTTGCCACTATCCTCGCCAATAATCGCCATCTCTTGTACCCCATCTCTTCGCTCCAGCCGTGGACCGAGGCTCCGTCTTGTGGTCTCGGCAGCCATCGCGCGGCTCTAAACTCTATCGAGGTCGGGCGCGCCGCAAAACTCGCCGTCAAGCACTATCTCGTAATGATCGGGCTCGCGCTTCGCATTCTCTCAGATCCTACCAGCAGCTTCGGCCGCTTTGCCCATCTGCCCGGTTGCTTGGCGGAGGCATAATCGTAAAACGAAATGCGTCGGAGGGTCCAACTTATAACACACTCTAAGGCACGATCTCGTAATGAGAAGAATGGAAACTAATCCTAAATGTCTTGCCTTCACGATTATAGATGTGGTGCACAACACACCGATAATCAAGACTTCACTAGACACGGTGCGTAGACACTTTCAGAGGATTAATCGCTTCGATACCACTTTTGTCACGACCGATCCCGAGTTCGTGGATCGTGCCTTACCCCGGGCACCCTAGTGATACAACATCAGAGAAAATCAGCTGAAATAAAAACTTAAAAATGAAACAAGATATATGATAAGAACACGATAACCAAAACGGTCACCTTTCAATAATATATATACAAATCTTTCAAACCAAACAGCTTTAATCCTTTTTACAAACCCCGCCACACAGCATTTCTGCACCTCTAAGAGTTTTTATACAACATGACGACAGTGGCCCCGCCATACCCCCGAATGTACAAGTACCTACAAAGGACAGTGACTATACCAAAAGATAAGCCTCCGAGAAACGGAGCTTCCCGACTGTTGAATCGTGATCCTATGAGCGAGGATCAACGATCGGTGTACCTCTACCGCGGATGAACGCAGCCCCAAGGAGGTCGATAACAGTACCAAGTATGTGAAATCAAAAATATCAGAAATGAAATCATAGCAATATATAAAGCGGAGACATGTATGATAACCAAACTACGATCCACAATAAATAAGCGATCATGTCAAGTCGTGACTCACGCCTCAAAGTCATCACTAAATATAACTATGGGTCTCACGCTCAACATCAATCATGCGTGGAATACCTTCCTCACCGGCAGTCTATGATATAATAACACCAAGGAGTACATATAAACACCAAGTCCTACCTGAAATATAAACCGCACGGCAAGTACGGAAGGATAACCACCGATACCAAAGCCAGATCATCAATCGACAGGCAAGTGCGAAGCCAACTACCGATACCAAAGTCGACTAACAATACTATACAATCAAACCACGGAGTGATACGGGCAAGTATGAAAGCCGACTACGATACCGCGCCGTGGTCACGAAATGACCGGCAAGTACGGTGGCTAACTACCAGATACCAAGCGTCAGACACGAGACTCGCCACGGCGACACGGCAAGCACGAAAGCCGACTACCAGATACCGGCGCCGTGGTCACGAGCCGATCGGCAAGTACGAGGGCTAACTACCGGATACCAAGGCGTATCACGAGACTTCGCCACTAAACCGAATCGGGCAAGCGCGAGGGCTAACTACTGTGTACCAAGGCCGAATCAACCACGAGACGGCAAGTACGAAAGCCTACCACCGATACCAAGGCCGACCAAGAAGAAACCTCATGGAGAGCTAGTCTATGGAATAACACTATCAGCGAGCGCACTGCGGAATTCTCCGTCACCGCCAGACGCCCAAGTAATATCATAACAAATCAGCCGCCCTTGAGAGACGGTGGTATAGAAATACAATGCTAGCACGACAAGGCTATCACACGCAAACATAGGCAAGTTACACACAACCCAAGGTACTTTCATTTTATGCCAAAGTCCAGGTTTTAACCCCAAAGTACTACGTACGTTAAATTCCTTTTAAAAAGATCCATTTCTTTTACGAAGATCACCCGATGCCCGTATTGTAAAAATAGAGTGACTAACATTTTTAAGTAAACCAAAACACTTCTCCTTTAAAGTCAAGTTACCACTTTAAAACCACTGATAAAACCATTCTTTTGTTTTCATAAGGTCGTTATAACTAACTTCCCATAAAGTTGTTATAACACTTTATGTTTTAAACCAATTTAAGACAAAACAATGCCTTTCTTTTAAACCAAAACTCTTCACTTTCCTCAAGTCTCTTTTAGAAATCAAGTTCCTTACTTATTCTCATTTCCGAAATCAGTAAACATTATTCTTTTAAAAACCAAGTACTTATTACTCGAAGTGTCACACTTCTTAACAACTTTCATATCAATTCAATTAAGTCAAGTCTCTTATCTTTTAAGATTAAGTCTCTTAACTTCTAAAATCAATAAATCATTCTTTTATCTTTCTTAAGTCGTTATACCTAACTTCCCATAAAGCTAGTATAACTCTTAAGCTTTTAAAACCAAGTATTACTCTTCTTTCAAAAATGATTCTTAATTCTTTTGAAATACTTCAAGATTCTTATTATTCAGGCTTAAGTCAAAAGACATTGTCGTAAAACTATGTTCAGTTAACACACGTACGTCTACCGTACTATATATATATATATATACTTTTAAAATATCATGCTCAAGAGTATAGGAAGAATCATATACCTCGCGACGATTATCGACTATAAGCAAATAGCTCCAAAGCATCGAATCCATTTAGCAGCCTTTCCACCCTTCGAGTAGAATACGCTACTGCGATTTCAACCTATAACGGTCATACAAGTCTATCAACGCCTAGACTACTGCAGAATAATTCTAGATCTGATTCCTTATTCTACGGAAAATTGGGCAGACTACCCTACCCGCCAAACTACACAAGTTCATCAGAATACAAATGTAAGTAATCACTTTCTTCTTTAATATTCTTCTGATGTGATATCAATTCAATTCTCTTCTTTATACCATCCTTCTATATATCTTATACTCACTTCTATACAACTACAGTATGTAATTTCCAATTATAATAGAAGGACCAGAGTATTTACCTCGATAAGCCCAAAATTATCCAAGTTTAAATGTCGGTCCTGAGCAACGTTTAGCTCCTAACTGGTGCTCCAACCCGCTCCAAACAACCCTTAGAAGTTCTACACAACTTCTTCTTAATACTTCAACTCGCTATGAAGATTTCCTTAGGGTTTCATTTAGTGGCTAAAGGAAGTATAATAGTATTTCTGGGCTTTTAGTATAGGCGTAACCTTGGAATACTACAAGGTATTTGGGCCAAGGTATTTTGGAATAGTAACAATACTTGGAGAATACTTTTCTACCAAGGGGGGGGGGGGGGGTATTTTACGAAAACTACTAGGCAAGGGGGGGGGTATACTCTCGGCCAAGGCCTCACAAAGGGGGAGGGGAGCCTTGGAAGAATTCTACACTTAAGGGGGAGAGAGTTTTTAGACTTGGAAAATGATTTGTGGATGAAGATTTAGTCTTGCATTGGAGGGGTATTTATAGGCCAACCAATGGCCAAGATCAAGACAAGTGGTGGGCAAGTGTAGGGTGAAGATTTGGACATGTGTTTGTGGGCCCCACTAGCTCATCTACTACACAATATATCTAGCCAAACATTGACCAAATGTTTAAGGCATGAAACATTAAAAAAACGTGCCAATGGAGCCCATGGATTGTCGTCCACTTGAGGGCCAAGTGTTGCCCTCTCGTTGGTCCAAAATATTTCATCTCTCGGAAAAATCCGCAAAAATTATAAATGACATAGCCGGAATTTTCCCTTCGCAAAGTTTGGAAAACGTTTCGTCGGAAAACGATTCTTTTTGCTAGTTGTGCACAAAATTTCGTCCCTTAGTCTACTTTAAGGCTTAAACTTTTGTACGTACGCCTCACGCATATACTGAAATACGGTATAACACTAAGAGCGAGGATCAAGAACAGCACTCTACCGCGGCATGAACGCACCCAAGGAGGTCGATAAACATGTACCAAATATGTGAAACGAAAATCAGTAATGAAATCATAAGTCTATAATAAAGCCGAGATGTATGATAACTCAATTAATGATATTGTGCCTTACTAACAATGAGAGTAAATAAGAGTATACTTACAATCATAAAATAGGAAACTCATGATCAAATCATGGGTAGCAAATCCATGGAAAATGGTGGTATAACATCTTGGGGTTTACCTCATTTATACTCTTACCCGAGGCAGGTGGTATAACGTCTTGGGGGTTTACCCCTCATTTATACTCTTATCCTGGAGAAGGTGGTATAACGTCTTGGGGGTTTACCCCTCATTTATACTCTTACCCTGGAGAAGGTGGTATAGCGTCTTGGGGGTTTACCCCTCACTTATACTCTTACCCTATCTCAACCGGCCGTCATACAATAAATAAGCAAGTTAGAAATCCCCTAACTTCTTATTAGTCTTATTCATCTACACTCTCATTTTAGTTTACTTAAGGCACTAATATGTTATAATAAATCCAGGAGTTTAACCCAAAGTACTACATACTTCTACTCTTTTAAAATGACTCTTTTTCATACAAAACTTCCAAGACACTAATAACCATAGTATCAAGTCATAACTACTTTTCAAGACAAGTCACAATACCTTTTAGAAATAAAATTATAGGCTTCTAAATCAAGTGACTTCTTTCTTTTAAAACTTTAAGCAATTGATGCCTTTAAATCAATTTGCCTTTCATTATTTCAAGTCATTTATCATACTTAAATTACTTAGAGTAAATCACTCTTTTTAACCTTCCATAAAGCTATTATAACCAACTTCTCATAAAGTCGTTATACTAGCTTTATACCTTAGAAACTTACATTCTTCTTTATAACCAAGAGACTTAAACTTTCCAACAAAACAAGTATCAAAAATACTTTCAACATACTTAAAGTCTCTTAACTTTTGAAAACCAAGATATCCTTAATATTTACACAAGTGAGTTAATTCCCTAACTCAACCAACTTGAACATTCTTAAAATAAGACAAGGATATCAAATGGACTAGATTGTCAAAATCTCAGACGTCACCGCACTATACATTTACAACTTATTCATGCTCAAGAGATAAGAAAGTTCCACATACCTCTTGGTTAAATCCACTTGCTAAGTCCAATTACCGCACGTAGTATGTAAACCTATAATGACCATAATACGCCTATTAACTTCTTACTTCAACCGTAGAATATTCTAAGTGCAAGGTCACTAAATTCTACGGAAAATCGACAAAGACTTCCTTTGTTTCTACATACTTTGCCACCTTTTCAAGGCGAATTCAATAACCAAACACGCCACATTTAAGGCCCAACAGCGATTAACAATAGGGGATTACACGCTTAATCAAGACATGTAAAATTCCGCCACAATACAAAAACAAACTAGTCTAAACTACAATGTCAATTCGCAATTAGGCAACAATACCAATTCTTCTTCCAATTTCTTTTCAATCCAAGTGGTCTAATATAACATGTTATCTAGCCACAATTGGTTATAACTACTACAATCCTCAAGTAGGTAAACATGCGATGATTCTAATTATCGACCAAATTGTATTTCAATTTCAAATGGCTTAACATGTCATTTTCGGATTTGAGCTTCCAAATTCCCATAACACTTATCAAACTTCATAACACATATCACATGATCAATTCTAACTTATAATAACATGGAACCTTCAATTACAAAAGTAAGACGAAGATTATACCTCATTTAGCCCAAATATGATCCAAGTTTACAAGTCGATCCTTAGCAACTTTAGCTCTTATTTTCGACGTTCCAATCCATTTCAAGCAACCCTTAGAAACTTATGAAGAACTTATCTTCAAGTTTCAACTTCAAAGTGGAAGAACTCCTTTAGCTTCACTTGACTAATACGAAAACACCATTTTTCAGGGATCTTTCTATTGAGATACACTTACAATACCCTTAGGTACCTTGGTTTAAAGTGGGGGGATTATTAGACAACAATTGAAAAAAATTCCTTGAAACCCTAGCCTTGGCCGAGAGCTTCCTCAAGTTTCCATCAAGTTTTTCTTGAAAATTTGCTAAGTGTTAAGCCTTGTCTTGCACTAGTAAGCTTATATAAATAAATGGAGGGTCAAGATTAGAACAAATGGGTGGTTTGGATGCATTTCACAAGGATCAAGCCAAGTGACATTTGACTTAGTCAACAATGTCAAGCTAATTGTCTTTGCAAGACTTGGTCTTTTAAATTATGGTCAAATGACCATTTCCTCCATGTCATTTTCGTCCAAGGCCATTAAGGGGGGTGACATGTGTTGCCCTCCCATTCGTCGCAATATTTCGTTTTCCGACAAATTCCAAAATTCCGATAAATTTTTACTCGTCTCAAATCTTAACATTTGAGTTCTTACGTACGTTCTTATAAACCTATCCTGGAAATTTCCGGGGTGTAACACCCCCTTAGAAACATTCGTCCCCGAATGTTCTTTCGGAGTCAAGCTTATAATTAGCGACATAGTTTTCTTTCACAACCCCGACATACCAATAATGCCACACATGGCCACATAATAGCATTTAAGCAAAAGAAATACTTCAATTAAAACTTGACAAGTAAGGGAAGATGAATTACCTGAAGGTGTAGGGAATAAGTGAGGATACTTCCTCAACATGTCCTCCTCCGCTTCCCAAGTCATCTCCTCCCGGTTATCATTCCTCCACAAGACTTTGACGGAAGCCACATCCTTGGTCCGCGATCGTCGACTCGCGATCGAGTATCGCCATGGGACTCTCTCATACGATAACCTCTCACACTGACCTCACTAGCAGGAAAAACTCTCGCTGGATCTCCGATACACTTCCGCAACATAGAAACATGGAAGACCGGATGTACCGCCTCTAACTCTGATGGCAGATCCAACTCATAGGCAACCTTGCCCACTCTACGGATGATCTGGTAGGGCCCAATGTAACTTCAATGAGTTTTCCTTCTTCCGAATCTCATCACACCTTCATGGGTGATACCTTGAGAAGACCCAATCGTCTACCCAAACTCCAAACGCCGACGCCGATTATCCGCATATGACTTCGCAGAATCGAAACCCTTCTCGCAAGCCTCGCCCACCTGGAACTTGGTCGCCCGAGTCACCCTAGTCAACGATGCTGAAATCAAGCAACCGCTCCACAAACCTACGATAATAACTCGCCAATCTAAGAAATCGCGCACTCCGGAGTAGAGGTCTCGCCAAGACTGATCGCCTCAATCTTTGCCGATCCACCAACACCATCGCCCCAATAATATGCCCCAGAATGCCACCGAGGCCAACCAAAACTCACACTGGAGAACTTGGCGAATAATCGCGGCCCGAGGACCCCAAGTACCGCCTCGCCGAGTGATGCATACTCTTCTCAGACGCGAATAAACCAGGATGTCATCAATGAATACTATCACAAATGTATCCAAAATGGCTTGAACACCGGTTCATCAAATCCATAAATACTACCGAGCGTTGGTCAAATCGAAAGACATAACCCTAAACTCATAGGCCCATACCGGTCCCGAATGCGATCTTTGGGATATTCGCCTCTCGAACTCGCACTGATGATAACTGCATCGCATGTCTATCTTGAGAAACACCTCGCACCCGCAATCGGTCAAACAAATCATCAATCACGGGAGGGGTACCTATTCTTGATGGTTACCTTATTCACCGTCAGATCAACACACATACGCGGCCCCATCCTTCTTTTCTTCACAAACAAAACCGGCGCTCCTGTGGAGAAACACTAGGCTGATAAAGCCTTTTTCCAAAGAAATCTTTCACTGGTCCTTCACTCTCCTCAACTCGGCAGTTCCATCCTCGTATGGCGGAATGGAAATAGGTCGAGTGTCTGGCAACGTGTCAATACAAAACTCAATCTCCATTTCAGGAGGGATACCCGGAAGATCGTCTGGGAACACATCTGGAAACTCCCTAACCACTGGCACTGACTGAAGAACTGGCACCTCAGCCTCTGTATCAAATACCCAAACCAGATGATAGATGTACCCTTTCTGCACCATCTTCCTAGCCTTGAGGTAAGAAATAAACCTACCCCTCGGCGACGCTGTGTTGCCCTTCCACTCGATAACTGGCTCGCCAGGAAACTGGAACCGAACCAACCTGTCCCTACAGTCAACGTTGGCATAACAAGAAGCCAACCAGTCCATACCCATAATGACATCAAAATCTGTCATCTCCAACTCTATCAAGTCTGCAAGGGTCTGACGACTGTAAATAAACACCGGACAACCTCTATACACCCGCTCAGCTAACACCGAATCACCCACTGGCGTAGCTACCTCAAAAGGCTCTATCGACACCGGCTCTATCCCGATTCTACCCGCAATAAGAGGAGACACATAGGACAAGGTAGAACCTGGATCTATCAAAGCATATACGTCACAGCATGAAATCAATAATGTACCTGTGACGACGCCGTGGAAGCCTCACGATCTGGCGGTGGCTAAGGAATAAATGCGTTCGTGGACCGCTAGAATCGAACCACCACCACGACCTCTGCCGCGCTGCCGGCTGCGGAACACCTCGCTCCGGGCGCATAACCATAGAAGAGGAAGACCCAAAGAATCGATCCGGTCGGGCCGCACTGCACCACCCATGCTGCCTCTAGTCGGACAGTCTCTCCTCAAATAGCCCAGCTGGACATAAGAGTAACAAGCTCATGCAGGAACACAACACTCGTCTGGGTGAGATCTACCGCATCGAGCACACCGAGATGTGGGTGGCCTCGATCGGTGACGATCTGCCTCCCGAAACCCGAAGTCCCGAGCCACGACCGCTCTGAATGACACTGCTGATCGGACCTCTCCCGCGAAACCGTGAAGGAGCACTCTGTGCTGGCTCGAATGTGGACCTAGTCTGCTGCTGAGGCTGTCCGCCTCGAAAACTGCCTGAGACCCTGCTGTCATGGCCCTCTTGGGCTGGCCTGAGTCAATCTAATCCTCTCTCTCTCTATCCTCTATCCCCTGCGCTTACGCATGTATCCTGGCAATGTCCATACCGGGCTGAAGAGCCATTCCCAAGCATGCAGTAATCATATGACGGTCTAGCCCCATCACATAACGATGAACTTTGTCCGCCATGTCAGCTACAATGGTGTGCGCATGCCTGGCCAAAGAGTCAAACTCCAGGCTATACTCCCTGATAGTCCTCCCATTCTGCCTCAAGATCAAAAATCTATCTACGCGGGATCTCCTCATCTCAGGAGGCAAAAAGTGAACCATGAAGGCCTCTGTGAACTCCTCCCAAACAGCTGGAAGAGCATCCTCACCTCTCGACAGCTCCCATGACTCAAACCAGTTCAACGCAATATCGCGTAACCGGTAAGAGGCTAGCATAACAGACTCTGTCTCTGAAGCCCTAAGAACCTGCATAGTCCGCTGTAGCTGCCGAATGAACTCATGCGGATCCTCCTCAGACCTCGAACCATAAAACTCGGGTGGATGACAACCCAGAAAATCCCGAATCCGTAAACTGTCGGCTCTAGGGTTAGCTGTCTGCTCTTGTCGGCCGCCTGTTACTATCTTTGGTCAATAACCGGATCGATCCCGTAGTCTCTATACTCGGCACTGGTGTGGGCGGAGGCTCTGCAGGAACCTCTGGAGCTCTGCCGCTCGGCTCTCTCTATCTGCCGGTGTGGCTGAACTTGCCGACCGCTTACTACCTCGGGCATAGTGCATGCACGAGTTCGAGTAACCTCGAGTACCGCTAGCGACTCTGCTGCTTTGCCTTGCCTCTGGGCCCCAGTCGCCAGTGGAGGCATAATCATTTCGTAAGAATAGGTCGGAGAGGATTCAACCTAATAAGACGGCTCTCTGCACGATCTCGAGAGAGAAGAATGAAACCAATCCTAAATGTCCTGCAGCCTCCCGATTATAGATGTGGTGCACAACACACCGATAATCAAGACTCTACTGACACGATGCGTCAGACACTTTCCGAGGACTAATCGCTCGATACCACTTTTGTCATGACGACCCGGGCGTGGATCGTGCCTACACAGGCACCGTTCGTATATATCGGAGAATAGCGGTGAACATACACAACATATAACATGTTTAGACAATAACATCACAATTTGGCGATAAGGCCGTCTTCCATAAAATATGCATAATCAAAAGCAAAAATGTACAACTCGGTGCTTACAGCCCAAACCACAAAGTGTGAATACAGACCTCTAGGAATAACAACTGTGGCGGGACAGGGCCCCGCCATACCCCTGAATGTACATAAATCTACAACATCAGGGAAAGACTGTACCAATGTCACGACCGATCCGGGCGTGGTCGTGCCTACCGAGCACCCTAGTGATACAACATCAGAGAAAAACTAGCGGAAATAAAAACATACAGATATGAAACAAGATAAAGAAACAACAGGCTAACCAAAACGGTTTCCTTTTTGCATATATACATAAATTTGAACAGTTACATCCTTTACAACCCGCTTACAATTACTCTGAGACTTAAGATTTTTACAACAACTATGACGGACAGGCCCCGCCATACCACGAATGTACAAAACTTACAAACTCGGAAACATACCAAAAGATAAGCCTCGGAGAAAACGGAGCTTCCTAATCTGTTGGTGATCCTAAGAGTGAGGATCAACCGATGTACCTCTACTGCGGCATGAACGCGGCCCCGGAGGTCGATAACAGTACCAAGTATGTGGCCCGGAAATATGAACGAAATCATATGATTTAAAATAAAACAGGAGACATGTATGATAACAAACTACAGTTTACAACATAAAAGCAGTCAAGTCAAGTCAGGGACTCACGCCCTCAAGTCATCCCTCATGCCCGTGGAACTCCTTCCTCACTGCCGGCAGTCTAGGTATAAATCGTGTGATACATATAACATGTCTCCGTCCATCCCATGGGACTCGATGTGGAATCGCATGTTCACATTCCCGGTCCATCTCATGGACTCGGTGCCGGATCGTATGGAATACATTCTGTTACACCCCGTAATTCAAGAACATGATTATAGAATTAAGATTGGAATGTCGAAAGGAAAGGATTTTTACATTTCCTTATACGGAAAATTTTCAAGTTTAATGTGATGACAAGAATTAATTCTAGTAATGGAATTATTTTTCATTAGAATTATGGACATAGTGGATTTATTAAGTCTTGGTATACTATGTTACATGTCCATCGAAATGGGATGAAAAATAACTAAGTATGGATGAAATATTTTGTGAAGAAATACTTGGCCAATAGGAGGTTAGCAAGTGCCCTCCCCACTTGTCTTGTGAAGACTCCACACACCTTTATGTAGATAAGTCTTGAAGACTTAAAAGATATTCATCCATACAAACCCTCATCTCTCCAAAAACCTAGAGCAATTCGAAATCCCCATATCCAAAGACAAGATCAAGATCAAAGTATTTTCTTTCCAAGATTAAGCACCCTTAACCCCTAAATCTAGGTTGGGCCGAAAATAGAATGAAACCCTAGGGGTTTTTCGTCGATTTTTTGGAAGCGAAACGTGAAGAGAAGTTGATCCTAAGGTTGTAGGGGATACATATATGTGATTGGAACTTGAAGAAGTGGAGCGGAAAAAAAACTGCGGACCAATAAAGACCGGACTGTTTTGGGGCGTTTTTGGGCAAAAAATGAGGTTAAAGTCCTTCTTCTTTTAAAGTAATTGGATATTACTTATTGTTATAATGTATGGATGAACTTGTGTTAAAAATAATGAAGAATAAAAAGCGTTTGAGCCATTTTTTGGGGCTAAAACCGATTTGGGACAGATTTGGTGTAAATGGAATTCGTTGGTTATTATCGTTGTTATCTTCACCTATTGCATGTTATAATGGATTAATATTGTTGTTATAACTTATGTAGATGTTTTGGAACTAGAATTGGAATAAAAAGGATTAAGGAAAAAGTTATCGGATTTTAGTTGTTCTTGTAGAATCTATAAAGCTGTTGGATATTGTCGATGCGGTGTTTAGGGGCTTTGCCACGACAGTTCGGGCCGTGATCGTGCCTTACCCGGGCACCCAAGTAGTCATACATCAGAGAAATCAGCGGAAATTAAACATAAACATGAAACAAGAAATATGATAAATAAACAGGCCAACCCAAACAGTTGCCTTCTGTATATATATAACATAAAACCCGAACAGTTATCCTTTTTACAAACTCTGCCCACAACAGTACTACAGACCTCTAAGAGTTTTATAACAACAACTATGACGGGACAGGGCCCCGCCATACCCCTGAATGTACAAGAACCTACAGACTCAGGGTAACATACCAAAGATAAGCCTCCGAAGAAACGGGGCTTCCCCAACATCTTTGTGATCTCATGGCGAGGATCCACAACCGTGTACCTCTACTGCGGCATGACGCGGCCCGAAGGAGTCGATTACAGTACCAAGTATGTGAAACGAAAAATCAGTAAATGAAATCATGCGATCATATAAAGCAGGAGGCGTGTATGATAACAAAGCTACCGTTCACAATATAAAAGTAATCATGTCAAGTCAGGGACTCACGCCCTCAAAGTCATCCCTCATGCCCGTGGAACTCCTTCCTCATGCTTGGTGATCTAGGTATAAGTCATGTGATACGTGTAACATGTCTCGGCCCATCTCATGGACTCGAGGTGAAATCGTATGGAATACATTCCCGGTCCACCTCATGGACTCGGTATCAAATCAGGTGGTATACATTCCCGGTTCATCCCATGAACGCGGTGTCGAGTGAAATACATTCTCGGTTCATCTCTACGAACGGTGGTCGAGTGAAATACATTCGGTCCATCTCATGAACGGTAGTCGAGTGAAATACATTCGGTTCATCCCGTGGGCGGATGGTCGAGTGAAATACATTCCCGGTCCATCTCATGAACGCGGTAGTCGAGTGAAATACATTCCCGGTTCATCCCATGAACGCGGTAGTCGAGTGAAATACATTCCCGGTTCATCCCATGAACGCGGTAGTCGAGTGAAATACATTTTCGGTTCATCCCATGAACGCGGTAGTCGAGTGAAATACATTCCCGGTTCATCCCATGAACGCGGTAGTCGAGTGAAATACATTCCCGGTTCATCTCATGAACGCGGTAGTCGAATGAAATACATTCCCAGTTCATCCCATGAACGCGGTAGTCGAGTGAAATACATTTAAACGCTTTTTTTTTGGACAGATTAAGATAATACCATATTTTCCTTTTAAAACAACTAAGGTAACATTATGCCCTTCTTTTTAAACCAAAACACTTTCCTTTTTAAAGTCAAGTAACAACATTCTTTTCCAAAAGTTCAAGTTTGCCTAATTTCAAATATTCACATCTCTTATTTTCGAAAGGTTTCATAGTTCATAGTCTTAATCATTTAATAACATAATTCTCTTTTAAAAACAGTTGAGTAATATATGCCTTATGTGTGAGTAGGTTATTCTTGTTTATAACAATCTTATTAAAGCAGTCATGATCTAGGAAATGTAATATCATTTTGTCTCATCTTAGCTTCTATGCAGATGGAGGTTTCTACTGGATTTAATAATATTTTATTAGTCAATACATTTCCCTTTATTAATTCTTTGTGGTTTGTTCGATACTTATTCTCATTTCAAATCAAGAAAACATTATTCCTTTTACAAACCAAGTACTCATTACTCACGAATGAGGTTTCACGCTTTTTAACAAAATTCATATTAAATCAATTAAGTCAAGTCTCTTATCTTTTAAGATCAAGTCTCTTAACTTCTAAAATCAATAACCCATTCTTTTTATCTTCCTTAAGTCGTTATACCTACCTTCCCATAAAGCTAGTATAACTCTTAAGCTTTTAAAACAAGTGTTACTCTTCTTTCAAAAAGGTTTCTTAATTCTTATGAAATACTTCAAGATTCTTATTATTGGGCTTAAGTCAAAAGACATTGCTAGTAAAACTACGTTCGATTAACACACGTACGTCTAACGTACTATATATATATATATATATATATATATATACTTTAAAAATATCAATCTTAAGAGTATAGCAAGAATCACATACCATGACGATTATCGACTATAAGCAAATAGCTCGAAATGCATGTCCTAGCCCTTTCCACCCTTTGAGTCGAATACGCTACTTGCGATACTTGACCTATAACGGTCATACAAGTCTATCAACGTCTAGATCTGATTCCTTATTCTACGGAAAATTGGGCGACTTCACCCGCCAAACTACACAAGTCTCTGTAAATACGATCTATGTAAATCTGATTCGGTCTTCTTCTTTAATACTCTTACGATGTGATTTCAATTCAATTCTCTTCTTTTATACCATCCTTCTATATATCTTATACTCACTTCTATACAACTACGATTATGTAATTTCCAATTCTGATAGAAGTACAAGAGTATTTACCTCGATAAGCCCAAAATTATCCAAGTTATATGTCGATCTGAGCAACGTTTAGCTCTACTCCGTGCGCTCCAACCCGCTCCGAACAACCCTTAGAAGTCCTACGCAACTTCTTCTTAATACTTCAACCCGCTATGAAGATTTCTTAGGGTTTCGTTTTTGTGACTTAAGGGAATATAGTAGTATTCAGGGCTCTACGTATAGGTAACTTTGGAAAGTACTACAAGGTATTTGGGCTAAAGTATTTGGGAATAGTAACAATACTTGGATAATACTTTTCTACCAAGGGGGTGTATTCTGAAAACAACCTTCAAGAGAGGGGAGGTTTGCCAATGGCCTTCTCAAGGGGAGGGGTGTTCTTTGGGCGAGAACACTACAAAGAGGAAGGATTTTCAAGACTTAGAAAATGATTTGTGGATGAAGAATTCTTCAACTAAGGGGGGGTATTTATAGGACATTCAATGGCCAAGATTGAGCCAAGTGGGGGGCAAGTGGAGGGTCAAGATTTGGACAAGTGTAACTGGGTCCCACTTGCTCATCAACTACACAAAATATCCTACCAACTCCTTGACTAGAAACAAGGCCAAAAATGCCCACAAAAATCGTCCACTTGAGGGTGACAAGTGTCACCCTCTCGTTGGTCCAAAATATTTCGTCTCTCGGAAAAATCCACAAAAATAATAAATGACATAGTCGTAATTTTCCCTTCGCAAGTTTTGGAAAACGTTTCGTCGGAAAACGATTCTTTTCGGGGGTTGTGCACAAAATTTCGTCCCTTAGTCTATTTTAAGACTTAAACTTTTGTACGTACGCCCTCGCGTACATACTCTGGAAATACGGGGTATAACATGCTTTAGACGTGTTGTATGCTGGAAAATCAGCCCCTATATTTCATGTTTAATGTAGTAGATTGCTAATGAAAACCCCGAAGGAATAAGGGTGTGGAAAGGCGTTGAAAGGCCTCACATTCCACCCTCGTTATAGTAATTATGGACTGTTTTAGGGCTGTTTTGGTATGGTTTTGGGGCAGAATTTTACACGTCATGTTAAGGCGTGTAATCCCCTTTGGTTAGCTGAATTGTTGGGCCTTAAATGTGGCGTGTTTGGTTATTGAATTCGGGCTTGAAAAAAGTGGCAAAGTATGTAGAAACAAAGGAAGTCTTTGTCAGATTTTCCGTAGAATTTAGTGACTTTGCACTTAGAATATTCTACGTTCGAAGCTAAAGGTTAAGGGACGTATTCTGGCCATTATAGGTTGAAGTACTAAGTATAGCGTATTCTACTTGAAGGATGGAATAGCTATCAAGGTTGAAGTACTTTGGAGCATTTTGCTATTTGTCGATAACCATCGCGAGGTATGTGAACCTCTTCCTTCTTTTGACATGATTCTATGTATGGAATATACATGTAGTACTATTTCATGATTCCTTCTACTCTTAGAAGTTAAGAGGTATGTATGTTGATTTACTCTACGTAAAGGTTATGTCTAAGTTATCCTATGTTCTTACCAAGTCTTATGGGGGATGTTGGTAAGAGTCGTTAGGAGGTATTTGGAGCCAAGTTGACTTGGCTAAGTTACGGCACATATGAGAATAAGAATCGAACAAGCCATGCGGCGTTAATAAAGGAAAATGTAATGACAATCAATTAAGTTAAAATGAGTAGAATTATCCATGCATAGAAGTTAAGATAAGACAAAATTGTATTATATTTTCTAGATCATGGCTACTCGATTAAGATCGTTATAAATAAGTATATCTTATTCACAACGCACCAATGTATATGTTACTTAATTTATAAGAATCTACGTATGAAGTTTTAAGACTATGAACCTCAAATTTTTAAAAGGTTAAGGGACTTTATTTTTCAAGTTATGGGACTTGATTCTTAAAGGAAGAAATGAATTGATTTAAAAGTATAGAATACTTGATTTGGAAAGTATTGATTTCTTGCCATTCTAAAGTTAAGAAACTTGTTTTCTTAAAAGTTAAGAGACTTGAAGTATTTTGAAAGCTATGTGATTTGAATTGAAAGTATAAGTTTCTTGGTCATAAAAGGAATGAATTTGTCTAAGACATAAAGAGTTATAAGCGCTTTATGGGAAGTTAGTTATAACTTTATGGAAGATTAAAAGAATGGTTTTCTTGATAATGTAAGCAAAGAAATGATTTGAAATAAAGAAGGGCAAATTGTTTTAAAGGTACCAATTGCTTAAGGTTTTAAAGAAAGAAGTCACTTGATTTAGAAGCCTATAAATGTATTTCTAAAAGGTATTGTGACTTGTCTTGAAAAGTAGATATGACTTGATACTACGGTTATTAGTATCTTGGAAGTTTTATTTGAAAGAGAATCATTTTAAAGGAGTAGAGGCACGTAGTACGTTGGGTTAAATTCCCGGATTTCATAATGACATGTTAGTGCCTTAAGTAAACAAAAATGAGAGTGTATATGAACAAGCTAATAAGAAGTTAGGGGATTCCTTAACTTGCTTATGTAATGTATGATAAGCCGGTGGTGCTTATGTTATGTATGGTAAGCCGGTGGTGCTTATGTTATGTATGATAAGTCGGTAGTGCTTATGTTATGTATGATAAGTCGGTAGTGCTTATGTTATGTATTATAAGCCGGTAGGGCTTATGTTATGTATGATGGCCGGTTGAGTTAGGGTTAGAGTATAAATGAGGGGTAAACCCCCAAGACGTTATACCACCTTCTCCAGGGTAAGAGTATAAATGAGGGGTAAACCCCCAAGATGTTATACCACCTTCTTCAGGGTAAGAGTATAAATGAGGGGTAAACCCCCAAGACGTTATACCACCTGTTCCGTGGATTTGCTACCCATGATGCGAGGAATACCTCATGCGAGTCCTTATGGGCTTATGCGGGTGAAATAGTCCCATGCGGAGAGTACCCTATCACGAGGAATACCTAAATGCGGGTCGCGGGACTATGCGGGTGAAATAGTCTCAGGAGTAGGATTGCTTATCGATAATACGGGCGAGGGACCCTGTTTTGATCATGAGCCTCATATTTTTATGCAGTATACCTTTATGGGCAGACTTATGTGATTTTATCGCGTCCCAGATTGGGCCAGGCAGTATACCTTTATGGGCAGACTTATGTGACTCTATCGCGTCCCAGATTGGGCCAATAGTATAGGCGTTCCTCCATAAAGGGACGGATTAGGTTATGCAAGATACGTAAGTTATATGTTTATGAACTTGATGAGTTTTCTTAAGTATGTACGTAAGAATTTGACTATACTCTTATGGAAAAATGGGAAAAGATAATAAGGTACGATTAAGTTCACGAGATGGAAATGACACGGTAGGATGTGGTATTTACCCTTTCTTTATACTTCCCTCTGTCATTCTTTTATGCGATTATGATTTATTCTTGTACCTTATTTTTCGTTCCATATTAAATTTTTGTTATCGGCCCCTTCGGTGCGTTCATGTCCGAGTTTAGGTACGATTGTGGATTCGCGAGCTTAGGATCGGTTGAGCATTTTGAGATGGCTCCAATGTTTGGAGCTTGTCGTCATGGTTATGTATATTGAAGTGCAGCGGGGCCTGTCCGTCATAGCATTGGTCCAACTCTTAGAGGTTTGTATTCATCCGTAGGGGTGGCTAGAGTTGTTTTTACATTGTTAAGCGATGTAGACCGCTTTGGGTAATTTTTATGTTATGGCGACCTTATCGGCTTGGCCTTAGTTTTAAAAAAAAAAGTGTTATTTATCTTCCACGATTTATTATGTTGTATGAGTATAAGGGTGCCCGGCTAGGGCACGATGCGGCCGAGTCGGAGTCGTGACAAAAGTGGTATCGAGCGATTAGTCCTCGGAAAGTGTCTGCATCGTGTCTAGTAGAGTCTTGATTATCGGTGTGTTGTGCACCACATCTATAATCGAGGAGGCTGCGGGCATTTAGGATTAGTTTCCATTCTTCTCACTCTGAGATCGTGCGATAGAGCGTGTTGTTAGGGTCGTCTCTCCTAACGAGTTATGTTGATTGCAATTACGATAAAGCGTGATGACCGGAAGGACTATGTGGATTGCGTATCCAGGTTGGTAATGATTATAGTATAGTTGGCATTGTTACATACAGCTATACGGAGTTATGTATGAGGGTCAGACGCGTGTTTCCTAGAATGCTTTTAGATTACCAGGAGTTGGTAAAGACTAACTAGATACCGGAAAGGTATGAAACAGTTAATGAATTCTCGCCAAGGTCTTATGTTTTATTTTGGGATAATTGGGAAAGGATGAAGCTATGCGATAAGGCGGTGGACCATTAAGAAGTCATGTTAAGAAACTTAATGGAATGTCGTGTTAATAGATTAAGCTACGTGGTGTGCGTAAGAGGATTATGCGGATGAGATCCGTATAGAGTAAGTAAGGGTTGTGGTGATCAAGGCGACACGATTATGGTATTGTGAGAAGTTATTGTACCGTTCTGGGGGGTAGTAAGGTAGGCTTGGAGCGTGGGGTGCGAGCCTAAGAATATTGATAAGCTATGAGACCTTAGATATATAAGGCTTTCTCGGCAATAAGATTTTAAGTCGGACGAGGATAAGAGTTAAGTGCGGCGGAGTCGGTTGAGGACCTGTGCGGGTCGCCTCATAGTTTGAAATGGAGTGGGATCGGTTGGTAGTAGTTCGCTACGTGATAGGGTCACGGTGCAAGGCCCAAGTCTAGTTAATTATTTTACGGGTTCGTGGGCGCGTTCCAGAACCAGTCGTGGGAGTCGGAAATGGCCTTATGTTGTTTAAAGTGACTCCAAGATTAGAGGCGAGAATCGGTATGGAAGTTATGTATGTATATGCTAGTATGTGTTGGAAATACGGAAGAGTAATGCGACCAGTAAGAAAGATAACATCAGTGTAAAGGAATAGAGCACGAATCCATAAGAACCTTTCGAGTAACTACAGTGAGTGTGTGGGGTGGTAGGCGGCGGGAATATGAGATTTTCCGGTGATGATCTGATCGTCGGACCACTAGTAGACCTAGTAGAGAGGATTATGTGGACTTTGAGGTCATTATGAGTATGGGCTAGTTGGCCGTGAGTGCGAGGTTGACATTTTAGTATAAGTATTGTTATGTGGTCATGGGTGGCATATGTTGTATGAAGGGTGTAGTAAAGGAGACTATGTC
This sequence comes from Przewalskia tangutica, assembly GCA_029844215.1. Taxonomy (NCBI): domain Eukaryota; kingdom Viridiplantae; phylum Streptophyta; class Magnoliopsida; order Solanales; family Solanaceae; genus Przewalskia; species Przewalskia tangutica. The sequence continues at coordinate 101,064,826 of CM056720.1, read as the reverse complement.
GCTATCTAATTAAATTGGACTCAGAAGAACATTCAGAGACGAATGTTTCTAAGGGGAGAAGAATGTTACACCCCGTAATTCAAGAACATGATTATAGAATTAAGATTGGAATGTCGAAAGGAAAGGATTTTTACATTTCCTTATACGGAAAATTTTCAAGTTTAATGTGATGACAAGAATTAATTCTAGTAATGGAATTATTTTTCATTAGAATTATGGACTTAGTGGATTTATTAAGTCTTCGTATACTATGTTACATGTCCATCGAAATGGGATGAAAAATAACTAAGTATGGATGAAATATTTTGTGAAGAAATACTTGGCCAATAGGAGGTTAGCAAGTGCCCTCCCACTTATCTTGTGAAGACTCACACACCTTTATATAGATAAGTCTTGAAGACTTAGAACAAAAGATATTCATCCATACAAACCCTCATCTCTCCAAAACCTATAGCAATTCGAAATCCCCATATCGAAAGACAAGATCAAGATCAAAGTATTTTCTTTCCAAGATTAAGCACCCTTAACCCTAAATCTAGTTTGGGCGAAAATAGAATGAAACCCTAGGGGTTTTTAAATGCGACTTTTGGAAGCGAAACGTGAATAGAAGTTGATCCTAAGGTTGTAGGGGATACATATATGTGATTGGAACTTGAAGAAGTGGAAGCGAAACAAAAGCTGCGGACGATAAATACGGATTTGTTTTGGGGCGTTTTTGGAAAAACAAATGAGGTAAAAGTCCTTCTTCTTTTAAATTAATTGGATATTACTTATTGTTATAATGTATGGATGAACTTGTGTTAAAAATAATGAATAATAAAAAGCGTTTGAGCCATTTTTTGGGGCTAAAACCGATTTGGGACATATTTGGTGTAAATGGAATTCGTTGGTTATTGGTTATTATCGTTGTTATCTTCACCTATTGCATGTTATAATGGATTAATATTGTTGTTATAACTTATGTAGATGTTTTGGAACTCGAATTGGAATAAAAGGATTAAGGAAAGAGTTATCGGATTTTAGTTGTTAGTAGAATCTATAAAGCTGTTGGATATTGTCGTGCAATTTTTAGGGACTGCTTTAGGCGTGTTGTATGCTGGAAAATCAGCCCCTATATTTCATGTTTAATGTAGTAGATTGCTAATGAAAACCCGAAGGAATAAGGGTGTGGAAAGGCGTTGAAAGGCCTCGCATTCCACCTCGTTATCGTAATTATGGTGTTTTAGGGGCTGTTTTGGTATGGTTTTGGGGCAGAATTTTACGTCTGTTAAGGCGCGTAATCCCCTTTGGTTAGCAGAATTGTTGGGCCTTAAATGTGGCGTGTTTGGTTATTGAATTCGGCCTTGAAAAAGGTGGCAAAGTATGTAGAAACAAAGGAAGTCTTTGTCAGATTTTAGTAGAATTTAGTGACTTTGCACTTAGAATATTCTACGTTCGAAGCTAAAGGTTAAGGGATGTATTATGGCCATTATAGGTTTAAGTACTAAGTATAGCGTATTCTACTTGAAGGATGGAATAGCTATCAAGGTTGAAGTACTTTGGAGCATTTTGCTATTTGTCGATAATCGTCGCGAGGTATGTGAACCTCTTCCTTCTTTTGACATGATTCTATGTATGGAATATACATGTAGTACTATTTCATGATTCCTTCTACTCTTAGAAGTTAAGATGTATGTATGTTGATTTACTCTACGTAAAGGTTATGTCTAAGTTATCTATGTTCTTACCAAGTCTTATGGGGATGTTGGTAAGAGTCGTTATGAGAATTTGGAGCCAGTTGACTTGGCTAAGTTCTGACACAAATGAGAATAAGAATCGAACAAGCCACTGCAGCGTTAATAAAGGAAAATGTAATGACAATCAATTAAGTTAAAATGAGTAGAATTATCCATCTGCATAGAAGTTAAGATAAGACAAAATTGTATTATATTTTCTAGATCATGGCTACTCGATTAAGATCGTTATAAATAAGTATAACTTATTCACAACGCACCAAAGTATATGTTACTTAATTTATAAGAATCTACGTATGAAGTTTTAAGACTATGAACCTCAAATTTTTAAAAGGTTAAGGGACTTTATTTTTCAAGTTATGGGACTTGATTCTTAAAGGAAGAAATGAATTGATTTAAAAGTATAGAATACTTGATTTGGAAAGTATTGATTTCTTGCCATTCTAAAGTTAAGAAACTTGTTTTCTTAAAAGTTAAGAGACTTGAAGTATTTTGAAAGCTATGTGATTTGAATTGAAAGTATAAGTTTCTTGGTCATAAAGGAATGAATTTGTCTAAGACATAAAGAGTTATAAGCGCTTTATGGGAAGTTGGTTATAACAACTTTATGGAAGATTAAAAGAATGGTTTTCTTGATAATGTAAGCAAAGAAATGATTTGAAATAAAGAAGGGCAAATTGTTTTAAAGGTACCAATTGCTTAAGGTTTTAAAGAAAAAGTCACTTGATTTAGAAGCCTATAAATGTATTTCTAAAATGTATTGTGACTTGTCTTGAAAAGTAGATATGACTTGATACTACGGTTATTAGTATCTTGGAAGTTTTATTTGAAAGAGAATCATTTTAAAGGAGTAGAGGCACGTAGTACGTTGGGTTAAATTCCCGGATTTCATAATGACATGTTAGTGCCTTAAGTAAACAAAAATGAGAGTGTATATGAACAAGCTAATAAGAAGTTAGGGGATTTCTTAACTTGCTTATGTAATGTATGATAAGCCGGTGGTGCTTATGTTATGTATAGTGGCGGTGGTGCTTATGTTATGTATGATAAGTCGGTAGTGCTTATGTTATGTATGATAAGTCGGTAGTGCTTATGTTATGTATTATAAGCCGGTAGGGCTTATGTTATGTATGATGGCCGGTTGAGTTAGGGTAAGAGTATAAATGAGGGGTAAACCCCCAAGACGTTATACCACCTTCTCCAGGGTAAGAGTATAAATGAGGGTAAACCCCAAGATGTTATACCACGCTTCGAGGTAAGAGTATAAATGAGGGTAAACCCCAGGCGTTATACCACTGTTCGTGGATTTGCTACCCATGATGCGAGGAATACCTCATGCGAGTCCTTATGGGCTTATGCGGGTGAAATAGTCCCGTGCGGGAGTCTGACCTATCACGAGGAATACCTAATGCGGGTCCATGACCTATCACGGGTGAAATAGTCTCGGGAGTAGGATTGCTTATCGATAATACAGGCGAGGACCTGTTTTGATCATGAGCCTCCTATTTTTATCGATATACCTTTATGGGCAGACTTATGTGATTTTATCGCGTCCCAGTTAGGTAGGCGTTATACCTTTATGGGCGGACTTATGTGACTCTATCGCGTCCCAGTTGGGCCAAGTATAAGCGTTCCTCCATAAGCGGACGGATTAGGTTATGCAAGATCACGTAAGTTATATGTTTATGAACTTGATGAGTTTTCTTAAGTATATGCGTAAGAATTTGACTATACTCTTATGGAAAAATGGGAAAAGATAATAAGGTGCGATTAAGTTCACGAGATGGAAATGACACGGTAGGATGCGGTATTTACCCTTTCTTTATACTTCCTCTGTCATTATTTTGTCTGATTATGATTTATTCTTGTACCTTATTTTCGTTCTATATTAAATTTTTGTTATCGGCCCCCTTCGGCTGCGTTCATGTCCGCGAGTTTAGGTACGATTGTGGATCCATGAGCTTAGGATCGGTTGACATTTTGAGATGGCTCGAATGTTCGGAGCTTGTCGTCATGGTTATGTATATTCGAAGTGCGGCGGGGCCTGTCTCGTCATAGCATTGGTCCAACTCTTGAGTGCATGTATTCATCGTAGGCATTGGGTAGCTAGAGTTGTTTTTACATTGTTAAACAGTGTAGACCCTTTCGGGTAATTTTTATGTTATGGCAGCCTTATCGGCTTGGCCTTAGTGTTTTTAAAAAAAAAGTGTTATTTATCTTCCACAGTTTATTTTGTTGTATGAGTATAAGGGTGCCCAGGTAGGGCACCAGTCGCGGCCCGGGGTCGGGTCTTGACACATTCCCGGTCCATCTCATGGACTCGGTATCAAATCGGGTGGAATACATTCCCGGTCCATCTCATGGACTCGGTATCAAATCGGGTGGAATACGTTCGGTCCATCTCATGGACTCGGTATCAATCGGGTGGAATACATTCGGTCCATCCATGGACTCGGTATCAAATCGGTGGAATACATTCGGTCCATCTCATGGACTCGGTATCAAATCGGTGGAATACATTCGGTCCATCCATGGACTCGGTGTCAAATCGGCCATAACATTTAAACTCTCTTTTAGGGATTAAGATAATACCATACTTTCCTTTTTTTTAAATTCAAGTAACAACATTCTTTTCAACAAGTTCAAGTTGCCTAATTAAAATATACTCAAGTCTTTTATTTCCGAAAGATTTCATAGTTCATAGTCTTAATCAAATAACGTAATCTCTTTTTAGAACCATTGAGTAACATATACCTTATGTGTGAGTAGTTATTCTTGTTTATAACAATCTTATTAAAGCAGTCATGATCTAGAAATTGTAATACAATTTTGTCTTATCTTAGCTTCTATGCAGATGGAGGTTTCTACTGGTTTTAATAATACTTACTTAGTCGATACATTTTCCTTTATTAGTGCTGCAGTGGTTTGTTCGATACTTATTCTCATTTCCGAAATCAATACAAGGCTTTCATAAACAATTAAGTAAACCGTCCCTTTTATCTTTCTTAAGTCGTTATACCTAACTTCCCATAAAGCTAGTATAACTCTTAAGCTTTTAAAACCAAGTATTACTCTTCTTTAAAAAACGATTCATAATTCTTTTGAAACACTTCAAGATTCTTATTATTTAAAACTCAAGTCAAAAGACATCGAAGTAAAGCCACGTTCAGTTAATACACGTACGTCTACCGTACTATATATATTCTTTTAAAATATCATGCTCAAGAGGATAGGAATAATCACATACCTCCTCGGTGAAATCCACCTGCCAAGTCGAATATGTCGCGCGCAGAGTATCAACCTATAATAGTCAAATACGTCTATCAACGTCTAGACTACTCTGTAGAATATTCTAAGCAGAAGGTTCTTACTTCTACGGAAAATTGGGCAGCACTTCCCTACCCGTCAAACTACTCAAGTCTACTGTAAATACAGTCCTATGTAATTACAGTTCAATTCTCTTCTTTAATATCCTTCTATATATCATATCCTCAATTCTAAACTTCTACAACATGTAATCTCCAATTACAATAGAAGGATAAAGATATTTACCTCGATAAGCCCAAAATTATCCAAGATTTAATGTCGATCCTGAGCAACGTTTAGCTCCTACTCCGTGTGCTCCAACCCGCTCCAAGCAACCCTTATACGCTCCTAACCAACTCCTCTTCAAGAACCAACCTAAACAAGTGAAGAACACTAAGGTTCTTGTCCTCACAACTCTCGGCCAAGGTGAGGCTTTAGGGGCTAGGGTGTGAAATCTTTTCTAACCTTTGGTTAATAATCTTCCTAATACACTAAGGAAGAACACTTAAGAGTTTAGGAATTTTTGGACAAAGTTTGGTTAAAGGAGAGGGGTGTTGGGCGAAAACTATCAAGAGGGGGGGGAGGTGTTTGGACGAGAGCTTCTCAATGGGGGAGAGGGAATTTGAGACTTGGAAATTGTTTTGTGGATGAAGAAGTCTTGCACAAGAGGGGGGTATTCATAGAACCACCAAGGGCCAAGATTAAAACAAATGGAGGGTGAAGATTTGGATCCATGTGAAGAATGAGGTCTTCCAACCAAGTGTCCACCACAATGTTGGGACATATGTCCACCACAACCTTGGGACATATGTCCCCCACAACAAAGAGCCATGTGGCCTTCCACTAGGCACAAAAAAACGTCCCTACCTACCCCCACTCACCCAAAGAAATATCTTCCAAGACTTGACCATTTGACCTTGTCCATTTGCCCAACATTTTCGTCCAACCCATGCCAACTAAGGGTGACACATGTCGCCCTCCTATTGGTCCAAAATATTTCGTCTCTCGGAAAAATTCGTAATCGGTTAAAATATTAAAAACGTAGAATTTCCTTTACAAGGTTCGGAATCTTTTCCGTCGAAAGTTCACTATTTCATCCTAAACCTAATTAGGGTTTGTACAAATGTACGTACGTCCTCACATACATACTCTGGAAATACGGGGTATAACATTCTCCCCTCCTTAGAAACATTCGTCCCGAATGTTCCTTCTCAAGACAGGTAACGATATAGTTCCGCACAACTTAAACAATTTGCAAATGCCACACATGGCCACAATACAACACATGCGCAAAACTCCAATCCAAGCCAACGAGGAATCACCTCTAACATCACGAAAGCTCCCACCCGAGGTCTAAAAGATACTCCCTTCGCACCTTCATTTCACCAAAGAAATGATCACTTCTATTCTCTTAACACCTGCTCGCTTCTTCCCTTACTCGTCGTACCTTCCTTGAACACTCGAACTCTTCCTACTATACGTACCATATTTCTGTCATTGCTTCAGTTTCCAAAATCTCAGGGTTATTATCTCCAACTTGGTTATCATAAACTGGGAATATTCTGGATGGTTCTCCGATACTTTTCCGAAAAGGGCAACATGAAAGACCGGACGTACTGCCTCCTACGTTGGACGTCAATACTAACTTATAGGCAACCTGGCCTATTCTCCAAATGATCTGAAAACACTCAAAGTACCTCGGGCTAAGTTTCCCGCTTCAAATCTCGTCGCCGCTTCCGGTGGTACCTTGAAAACCCACCGTCGACACGAACTCCAGGTCGACGCCGATTATCGAGCGACTTAGTTGACTCGAGCCGCCAATAACCTCTCTGGATAGGCTTCACCTATCCTCGTATGCCACGATCACGGCGATGGCCATCTCTTTGTAACCCATCTCCTGCTCGGTGTGGGCGAAGGTTCAGTGCGTGGTCTCGGCGACCTGCTGCGACTCTAAACTCTTTGAAATTTGGCGGCGCAAAACTCGCCGTCTGAAGCACTATCTCAAGTAATGACCGGGTATGCACCCTCGTACTCCTCTGTATACTACTAGCAGCTCCCTCGGCTGCCTTGCCCTTCTGGGCCCGGGTTGCCTTGCGCGGAGGCATAACTGGTAAAAACGAAATTCGTCAGAGGGGTCCAACATATAATACAGCTCTAAGGCACGATCTCAGAATGAGAAGAATGTAAACCAATCCTAAATATCATATAGCCTCCTGATTATTGGTGTGGTGCACAACACACCGATAATCAAGACTCTACTAGATACGATGTAGACACTTTCCGAGGATTAATCGCTCGATACCACTTTTGTCACGACCGATCCGGGCGTGGGTGCCTACCCGCACCCTAGTGATACAACATCGAGAAAAACCGTGGAAATAAAAACATACAGATATGAAACAAGATAAAGAAACAACAGGCTAACCAAAACGGTTGCCTTTTTGCATATATACAAAAATTTGAACAGTTACATCCTTTACAATCCTGCCTGTGATTACTCTGAGACCTCTAAGATTTTACAACAACTATGACGGACAGGGCCGCCATACCCCGAATGTACAAGAACTTACAAACTCGGAAACATACCAAAAGATAAGCCTCGGAGAAGCGGAGCTTCCTAACACGCTGAGCTGTGATCCTAGAGTGAGGATCAACCGATGTACCTCTACTGCGGCATGAACGCAGCCCGAAAGGTCGATAACAGTACCAAGTATGTGGCGGAAATACTATAAACGAAATCATAACGATCTAAAATAAAGCAGAGACATGTATGATAAGAAACTACGATTTACAACATAAAAGCGATCATGTCAAGTCGAGGACTCACGCCTCAAGTCATCCTCACGCGTGGAACTCCTTCCTCACCGCGGTACTACAGGTATAAATCGTGTGATACGTATAACATGTCTCGGCCCATCCCATGGGACTCGAGGTGGAATCGCATGTTCACATTCCCGGTCCATCTCATGGACTCGGTGCCGGATCGTATGGAATACATTCCCGGTCCATCTCATGGACTCGGTATCAAATTGGGTGGAATACATTCCCGGTCCATCTCATGGACTCGGTATCAAATCGGGTGGAATACATTCCCGGTCCATCTCATGGACTCGGTATCAAATCGAGTGGAATACATTCCCGGTCCATCCCATGGACTCGGTGTCAAATCGGCCATAACATTTAAACTCTTTTAGAATGATTAAGATAATACCATACTTTCCTTTTTTTTAAATTCAAGTAACAACATTCTTTTCAACAAGTTCAAGTTGCCTAATTAAAATATACTCAAGTCTTTTATTTTCAAAAGATTTCATAGTTCATAGTCTTAATCAAATAACGTAATCTCTTTTTAGAACCATTGAGTAACATATACCTTATGTGTGAGTAGTTATTCTTGTTTATAACAATCTTATTAAAGCAGCCATGATCTAGAAATTGTAATACAATTTTGTCTTATCTTAGCTTCTATGCAGATGGAGGTTTCTACTGGTTTTAATAATACTTACTTAGTCGATACATTTTCCTTTATTAGTCTTTGCGATGGTTTGTTCGATACTTATTCTCATTTCCGAAATCAATACAAGGCTTTCATAAACAATTAAGTAAACCGTCCCTTTTATCTTTCTTAAGTCGTTATACCTAACTTTCCATAAAGCTAGTATAACTCTTAAGCTTTTAAAACCAAGTATTACTCTTCTTTCAAAAACGATTCATAATTCTTTTGAAACACTTCAAGATTCTTATTATTTAAAACTCAAGTCAAAAGACATCGAAGTAAAGCCACGTTAAGTTAATACACGTACGTCTACCGTACTATATATATTCTTTTAAAATATCATGCTCAAGAGGATAGGAAGAATCACATACCTCCTCGGCGAAATCCACCTGTCAAGTCGAATATGTCGCGCGCAGAGTATCAACCTATAATAGTCAAATACGTCTATCAACGTCTAGACTACTCTGTAGAATATTCTAAGCAGAAGGTTCTTACTTCTACGGAAAATTGGCAAGACTTCACTGCCGTCAAACTACTCAAGTCTATTGTAAATACAGTCCTATGTAATTACAGTTCAATTCTCTTCTTTAATATCCTTCTATATATCATATCCTCAATTCTAAACTTCTACAACATGTAATCTCCAATTACAATAGAAGGATAAAGATATTTACCTCGATAAGCCCAAAATTATCCAAGATTTAATGTCGATCCTGAGCAACGTTTAGCTCCTACTCCGTGTGCTCCAAACCGCTACTAGCAACCCTTATACGCTCCTAACCAACTCCTCTTCAAGAACCAACCTAAACAAGTGAAGAACACTAAGGTTCATGTCCTCACAACTCTCGGCCAAGGTGAGGCTTTATGGGCTAGGGTGTGAAATCTTTTCTAACCTTTGGTTAATAATCTTCCTAATACACTAAGGAAGAACACTTAAGAGTTTAGGAATTTTTGGACAAAGTTTGGTTAAGGGAGAGGGGTATTGGGCGAAAACTATCAAGAGGGGGGGGAGGTGTTTGGACGAGAGCTTCTCAATGGGGGAGAGGGAATTTGAGACTTGGAAATTGTTTTGTGGATGAAGAAGTCTTGCACAAGAGGGGGGTATTTATAGAACCACCAAGGGTCAAGATTAAAACAAATGGAGGGTGAAGATTTGGATCCATGTGAAGAATGCGGTCTTCCAACCAAGTGTCCACCACAATGTTGGGACTATTTCACCCGCATAAGCCCTTACGGACTCGCATGAGGTATTCCTCGCATCGTGGGTAGCAAATCCACGGAATATGCAAATGCCACAAACCCGGGGAATGACCCCGTAATGAATAATATACCACTAGCACAAACCGACTATCATTGTCACGACCCGTTCCCGGGCCCGTGACTGGTGCCTTACCCGGACACCCAAGTAGACATACATCAGAGTAACCAGCGGAATATAAACTTGCAAACATGAAACAGTGTAAAATAAGAACAATCTATCCAAAGAAAAGTTGCCTTTCGGCATGTATATAAATACCAAAAGTGAACAGTTACATCCCAACTTTACAACAGGACTACAGACCTCTAAGAAGGTGTAAACACTATGACGGGACAGGGCCCCGTCATACCCCTGAATGTACAAAACATCTATAACACCAGGGAGAACCGTACCAAAAGTTGAGCCTCCGGAGAAATGGAGCTCCTGACACCTGAGTAAAGATCCTAAGAATGAGGATCCACCGCTCTTTCCCGCCTGCGGCATGAGCGAAGGAGGTCGATCTAACAGTACCAAGTATGTGAAAGCGTAAATGCGATATTTATATATAACTATAACATTTTAAAACCAATTCACAAATATATGCAAACAACCAAGTTAACCGCATAGTGCCACATCATAAATAAGAGCAAAAATAGATATAATGTAATCGGTCTTTTCTAGGCGCTAATGATCGAAGCAAGGCCAATCGCCTAGTATCATTATGCGAGCCTAATCTGGAACTCCGCGATCCGCAGGCCGCCTAGGCGCGTGAGGTATTCTCGCATCGGGGGTAGCTAACCTCGGCATCGCCCCGGACTCCGCGATCGCGTGGCGCGTAGACCGCATGAGGTATTCCTCGCATCGGCGTAACACACCCGGAGTGATCATCCTGGAACTCCCGCAGCTCCGCATAGGTCCCATGGACCCGCATGAGGTATTCCTCGCATCGGGGGCGGCTAACCCACGGTATCATAACAAGTCAGGAGGGTGAGTGATATAATACTAACACAACAACTTATCGTTAAACAACATAAGCACAACAAGAATAACCTCCTTACATAAGCGTCACAAGATACTAACACACGTAGCATCATAACATGTTTATCAAACCAACTTACCATACCTTCACACATCATTTCAAGCATTTGATAAACAAATAATTAAACCGTTATTCTTATCTTTCTTAAGTCGTTATAGCTAACTTCCCATAAAGCGAGTATAACACTTAAACTTTTTATGAAAACCAAGTATTACTTTTCTTCCAAAATGATTCATAACTCTTTTTGAAATATTCAAGATTCTTATTAATTAGAACTCAAGTCCAAAGACATCAAAGTAAAGCCAAATTTAGTTTAACACACGTACGTCTACCGTACTATATATATTTCACAAATATCATGCTCAAAGGGATAGGAAGAATCACATACCTCCTCGGCTAAATCCACTTGCCAAGTCGGATATGTCGCGCAAAGAGTGTCAACCTATAATAGTCAAAACACGCCTATCAACTTCTAGTTTTTTCGTGGAATTCTTCTAAGTAAGACTTCTCTTAGTCTACGAAAAATTTGGGCAGCACTTCCCCCGTTTTTACTCAATTCTCCACCTTTATCAAGGCCCGATAATAGTAACCAACATGCCATAAATAAGGCGCAATAATTCCAAAGTTTAAAGAAGGGGATCACACGCCCAAACGGAACGCGATTAACAATTTCTCCTTAATAACAACAATAATTAAAGAATGGGATAACACGCCCAAACGGAACGCGATTAACAATCTCTCCTTCATAACAACAATAATTAAAGAAGGGGATAACACGCCCAAACAGAACGCGATTAACAATATCTCCTTCATAACAACAATAATTAAAGAAGGGGATCACACGCCCAAACGGAACGCGATTTAACAATCTTCCCCTTAACAACAATGTAAATACAATCCAAAGTAAATACGGTCCAAAGTAAATACGGTCCAAAGTAAATACGGTCCTTAAGTTGGGGTCCTTGGCCAACTTTTACAATTTTACTTATCCAATTACTTCATTAGTCTTCCAACTTATATTCCAATCTTAATATAAGTTATAGTTCCTTTGTTGTTAACTTCTTAGTAAGTAATGGATACATTTTTACCATTTTAATGGCTAATATGTCAATTCTCCTTTTAACATCTTAACAAGATCCAAATCTTTCCTTATATCTTATAGTCCATAATATACTTCCAATATATGTATAATATCGATATACATAATATCCTCCAGCGATGTAGGGACAGCGGAGGCGATTCCGTAGGTCGGTCGGGAGGGTGCAGTGATAAGGAGGATTCGAACCGAGACCACGCGCAAAAAATGACTAATAATTAACCACTCAACGGCTAAATAAAAGCCAACATTTAAAACATTTTACATTTTAAATATCAAAAAAATCTAAATCGTGAAACGATGCTTGATCGCCGAAGCGAATCGCTTTCCGCCAGCTCGTCTGCGCCAACGGGACCACCTCGAATAACCGTCTCGACGAGCCCGTCACTTCCATACCTACCACGAACGTCGACTCCTCCTATAACGCCGGAAAAATCAGATCGAAAAACACCCTGTTTTCCGACTGTTCTTTTCGTTTTCCGGCGACCTCAGGCAACGTCGACGGTCGAAGTACCATCAAATTTGTCTTCTCATCCCATCATTCCTATACCCACCACCACCCGATTCTCACTATATCACCAATTCAATCGAATCTCAACCGCGAAACCTAGCGCGCCACTAATTTTCGGCGACTACAGTACAATCGGCGATGCGTCGTGGTACGGTAACCGTCATCTTCAGCCCGACATTTTGCACCCACTCTCGGCCTTCACTCTCCCGGATCGACGGGGCGGCCATTCTGATTTTCCGATCGATCTTGGTTAAATTCCGATCGATTACATTCTTGTTGAGGGTCGTGTGTGGTACCATTGTTTTCGTCTGACCAAGCTCTACATTACCCACTAAATTTCGAAGCTCAACAATCGTTTTTTGAAATCTGCCATTTTTTCCGGCGAACTACCGACGGCAATGGCGGCTGCTGCGGCTGGGCAGCCACCTGTTGAGGTTGTCCAGCCCATTTCTTCTGATTTTCCACCTCTAATGACCCCCCAATGCAACAATTCATTGACTTTGGATCAAAATGGTATTTTCCGGCGAACATCAAAGCCAAACAGTGGCGGTACAGCGGTGGTGCCGCCTCCTGTGGCGGCAATTCAGACCGGTCCTAAAACTGGAATTCAATTTGCTCATGTTCTACAATCATCACCTCAAACAAGCTGGATCGTGGGTCCCAACAAAGCTCGAGCGGCCAAATACCACCTCAGTTAGCACTGCAGTAAATTATCTACGGAGAACTACATTATTGCTTGAAATCTGAAATTGATGTGTTAATTGCGCGTCAAGATTTGAAATGGCGATGATAGGTAAATTTAGTCATGGCATGCCTCGCATAGATTTTTGAGGTGAATTACCTAAGCGATTGAAATTGAAAGCCCAAGTTAGAATTGGTTATCTGTTTAGCCGTCATATTCGATTCGATGCTCCATTGAAGAAGACTATGATCTTTATGTCCATCTCTACAGTTTTGATATAAAAGATAAGAGGAATCCTATCCTTTACGCACTATGAAATATGATGTCTCCTTTGACCCTACAAAAGAAACTAGTATAGCTTGGGCTTGGGTTTCATTCCACAACCTTCCACTGTCTACTTTGATGAGTCTATCCTTTTGTTTATTGTACATTGTGGGTAGACCCATTTGTGTTGATCGGCCACCAAAAATATGACCGTCTAGTTGTGCTAAGGTTAAGGTCGAACTAGATTTGTTGCGTCAACATCCCAAAATATCCAAATCCAAATTGCTACGGAAGGAGGAATTCAAACAAACTCTTACAAGATTCGGTTGACTTTCTCCCAAAGTATTGCACTAATTGTTCCCTTCAAGGACATGATGTGCACGGGTGTTGGAAACTCAATCCTGAGATGAGACCTTCGAAGGACAAAGAAAATACACATCCTGCTCCCCCTCCTCCAAAAGACAACCCACAAAACACAAATCCCCTGAATAATCCAAACAAAACAAACAATCCACCCAAAAATCCAAATCCAGCCAAAGAAACCCCCAAAACTACAAATCAAGTCAAAGAAGCCCCCAAAAATCCAAATGACTGGCAAACAGTTGCCAGTAAAAAACGAAAGAAAAATACTCACAAGTCCAAAAGCCAAAACCAAAAATCGGGAATCAAATCCATTTCAATATCTAAAGTTAACCAAAAACAACCTCCAAACAAAAACACACAAGTCTCTATAGCACACCCCCCAGAAATTTCTATCACCCCCAATCCATTACCTACCCCCACGCCTACTCCAATCCATCAACAAAACCCCACTCCTTTTCAATTCATGGCTCAATCCCTTCCCACCATTGCTAGCACCTCCTCCGCCTTAACTATCCCCAGCCGCCCTACTATAACCCAGCCACTTACCACAACTAAAACCCCACCTGAGACCCCCCACCCTCCTCCTCCTATTGAACCAAACCCACCTGAGACCACACCACCCATATCCTCACCTGACGTCACACCCCTTATTCCACCTGAACCCATCCCACCTCCCACTGAACCTACCCGTCCGGATACTACACCCTTCCTCCACTCACCCTTACTCACCCGGTATCCCCACTGGATATTGGGAAATCAAATACAAGCATCTATATTTTCTTAGCACCTACCCTCTAAAGACGCAAAAGTATTCCAACGACGGGACCCATTCTTAATTGGCATTAATCTTGAGCTACCTTCTTTAGCCAAGAATATTGTGCCTTTGAACCAGGCTTGTACTAGCATTCCCTCTTCTGGTAGTGTGGGGAGAATTTGTGGTAAGGAGCTTGTTATTGCTGATAATGATGATGTTGAGGTGGAGGTTGATACCCGCAAGGAATTCATGGTTGACGAAGATGATAATTTTGTTGACATGGCTGGCTTGTTTGATGAGGATAGGGATCTGATGGTTGACAAACCAGCTATAAGAGACTTCACCGAGGTATCGCGCCTGTATAGAGGATCGGATCCTTTTATGGGCATAATACTCGAGGGTAAGGAGATCCGCGAGTTACACAGCTACCGATTGGTTTGGATAGGGCTATTCCTATTAGGAAACGAGGATATTCGGGATCGGAGTGCGAATAGTGATGAAGCTAAGCGGCGGTGCGATTTTATCAACATCTTCATGGATGCGAGAAAACGATTGTGGCATCGAAGCAGCGATTTTGACAGCGCGAACAACTACGGCCCATCTGGATATCATTCTGAGGCTCTTCCACGGAAGCGATGCAGGTTGCGAGAGCATCAGCCTACACTCTTCATCGCCTGAGCAACGGATGATAGCAGATATGACACAACCAGGCAATGAAAAATACATGAAGATGGATACTAAGAAGTTAGATCGGACACTCAGGGCCATGACAGATGCATTGTTAGCTCAACCAGACCCAACCCCATTGATTCCAGTATAGAGTGCTGCTCCGAGGATTACACATCGGGCAACCTCATCCATCACTACTAGATCCAGATCCAGATCCGGACCCAGGACTCCTTTTACATGATCAGATTTTTAGAGTATTTGGGGATAGCGAGAGATGAGACAACGTTGAAGACTTTGTATGCCCGGAGGTAGCTTATAGCTTTAGGCTTACATTGTATCTTCCTTTTGTTAGTATCCGCATTTGTAGTATCATCATCGAGTATGTTATAAACTCGGTGATGATCATTGCTTATTTAATTATTGCTTCTTCTTTCTTTTTGCACTCCTGCTGATAAGCAGTGTATTTCCCCCTACGGGGGCCCCATGTACTTCCTTTTTTGATATATAAAATAACCTAGGCCCACAAGCCTAGTGGATTATCTAAAAAAAAATAAAAATATACATAATAATCAACTTCACAAAGAGGTTAAGGTTCATTACCTCAATTTAGCCCAAAAATATCCAAGAACTTAAAGTCGTTCCTAAGCAAGTTTTAGCTCCAATCTTTGTGTTCCAAACCACCACAAGTCACCTTTAGAAGTTCCTAACCAACTTCTATTCAAGAATTGACTCCAAAAAGTGAAGAACACTAAGGCTCTATTTTTGCATGCTCTCGGCTTTGTGAGGTTTTTGAGGCTAGGGGTGTGAAATCTTGTCTAACTCTTGGTTAATAATCTTCCTAATACATTAAGGAAGAACACTTATAAGTTTAAGAATTTTTGGACAACATTTGCTCAAGAAAGAGGGGCTTTGGACGAGAACACTAGGAAAGGGAGAGAAAATATTTTCAAGTATTGAAATGTTCTAAGTGTGGAAGATTTTCATCAACTAGAGGTGTTTATATAGTACAACCAAGGGTTAGGATTGAAACATGTGTATGGTATAGATTGTTTGTGTAGGTTCCTTTCTCCACTTGTCCCACAAATGCCATGCAAGACCTTGACCATTTGACTTGCCCACTAATTCTTGCAAAAGCGTCACTACCATGCAAATGCCATGCAAGACTTTTGGCCACTTGTCTTGCCCACTAGCCTTGAAAAAACGTCCAACATGGCTCTTGGGGTGACACATGTCGCCCTCCTATTGGTCCAAAATATTTATCTCTCGGAAAAATTCCATAATAAAATTGAAAACGTAAAATTTCCTTCACAAGGTTCGGAATAATTTCCGTCGGAAAAAAATTCTTTCATTCTTACCCTAATTAGGGCGTATACATTAAATGCGTCGTCCTCACATACATACTCCGGAACTACGGGGTATAACATTCTCCCCCCTTAGAAACATTCGTCCCGAATGTTCCTTCAAGATTCAAATAACTCAGATAACGGCATAGTCCCTCATAACTTGAACAATTTGCAAAATGCCACAGATGGCCACAATAGAACACTTAAGTATATACGACAATTAAAATTAGCCAGTAGGAAAGTGAGTTACCTGGAGGTGTGGGGAATAAGTGAGGATACTTCTGCCTCATGTCCTCCTCTGCTTCCCACGTCATCTCTTCTCTGTTCTCGTTCCGCCATAAGACGCGTGGAAGCCACATCCTTTGTCATGATCGCCTAACTTTGACGATCGAGTATCGCTATGGGACTCTCCTCAATCGATAACCCTTCACACTGGACATCATCAATCGGGTGCACTCAGAGCGAATCTCCGATACATCTCTCCGGCGTAGAAACATGAAAAACTGGATGTACTGCCTCCAGATCGGACGACAGATCCAACTCATAGGCAACCTTGCCTACCCTACGGACAATCTGATAAGGCCCAATGTACCTCGGGATGAGCTTCCCTTTCTTCCCAAACCTCATCACACCCTTCATGGGTGACACCTTCAGAATAACGCACTCAGCAACCTCAAAGTCCAAAGGTCGACGCAGATGATCTGCATCGACACTGCGACTACGGTATCAATAACGCTCACGGATAAGCTTCACCTTATCCACCGCTTTCGAACCAAGTCGGCCCGACTAACTGCACCTCACCCACATCAAACCAGCCTATCGGTGACCTGCACTTCCTCCCATATAAGGCCTCATAAGGCGCCATCTGGATACTGGAGTGGTAGCTGTTGTTATACGCAAACTCTACTAGCGGAAAATGATCCTCGGCTACCCACGAAATCAATAACACGGGCTCGCAACATATCCTCAGTGTATGCGGATAGTACGCTCCGCTGTCCGTCGGTCCGAGGATGGAATGCGATCGAGGCTGCTGTGTCCCTAATCCCTTCTAGAAAGACCTCCAGAAGTTAGCCGTAAACTGAGCTCCTATGTCTGATATGATAGATATAGGGACCCCATGTAGTCTCACGATCTCTCGGATGTAAAGTCTAGCGTAATCCTCGGCCGAAAAAGTCATCCTGACGGGAAGAAAGTGGGCTGATTTCGTCAGCCTGTCGACGATAACCCAGATAGAATCATGCTTCCTCTGAGTGCGAGGTAACCCTGTAATAAAGTCCATATTGATCACCTCCCACTTCCATGTCGGAATCTCTATAGCCTGCAACAACCCACCAGGCCTCTGGTGCTCTACCTTGACCTGCTGACAACTCGGGCACTGAGCAACAAACTCTGCAACGTCCCTCTTCAGGCCGTCCCACCAATACACAGATCTGAGGTCGTGGTACATATTTGTCGACCCCGGATGGATAGAGTAACACGCGCTGTGTGCTTCCCCTAGAACTCCGCCGAAGTCTGTAATATGGAACACACAACCTGCCCTCAAACCTTAGCACCCGTGGTGCTACCTCAAAAGGACCCTTCCTCACGAAGAGCGTATCGCGTCTGAGTGTCATAATCGGATCCTCATATTGTCGCCTCTTCACCTCCTCGATGATGGAAGACTCGGCAACCTCTCGAACCCGAACCCCACTACTATCAGAATCAAACAATCGGACTCCAAGGATCGCTAGCTGATGTAACTCGCGGATCATGCCCCTCCTCTCTGGCTATACATCTGATAGACTACCCATCGACCTACGACTAAGGGCATCTGCCACTACATTGGTCTTCCCTGGGTGGTATAGGATATCGACATCATAATCTTTGAGTAGCTCTAACCACCGTCTCATGCAAGTTCGGCTCCGGGCGAAGATATCCGAGGCTCTTGTAGTGCTGTAAATATCCATGAATTCCATACAAATAATGTCTCCGGATCTTGGCGTGAATCACTGCTTGACTCTAAGTCATGTGTGGGGTAGTTCTTCTCATACTTCTTGAGCCGTCGAGATCGTAAGCTATAACCTTGCCTGCCGCATCAACGCACATCAAGCCGATGCGACGCATCACAATAAACCACATAGCCGTCTGGACCTACGGAAGAGTAAGAATCTGGGCGGTCGTCAATTCTCCTTTAGTAATGGAAGCCCTCTCACAAGCATCGTCCATCGAAACTTAGCCATCTTACGAGTCGGCTTGGTCAAAATCTTGAAATAGAAGCAAACTTCTCCACAAACCTCCGGTAGTAACCCGCAAGGCCCAAAAAGTTGCGCACCTCTGTCGGTGTAGTAGGTCTAGGCCAAGTCTTGACTGCCTCGATCTTTGCCGTATCCACCCGAATACCATCGGCCCCGACAATGTGCCCCAGAAACGCCACCGAAGCCAACCAAAACTCACACTTCGAAAACTTGGCATACAACCGCTGGTCCCGGAGAACTCTCAGCACCGTCCTCAAATGCTCCGCATGCTCCTGCTCCGAGCGAGAATAAATCAAGATGTCATCAATGAATACTATCACAAACGTTTCCAAAAATAGCTTGAACACTCGGTTCATCAAATCCATAAATACTGTCGAAGCATTGGTCAAGCCGAAAGACATGACCCTAAACTCATAGTGCGTGTCGGTCGGAATGCGATCCTAGGGACATCCTTCTCCTAACTACTTTGATGGTAACGGATCGCAGTCTATCTTGGAGAAATACCTCGCGCCACTGGTCGAACAAGTCATCAATCACGGAAGGGTATACATTCTTAATAGTCACCTTTTTTTGCACATAATCGACACACATACGGCGTCCCATCCTTCTTCTTCACGAACAATGGCGCTCCCGGGAGAAACACTAAGCTGATGAAGCCTTCTCCAAAGAAATCTCTCACTGGTCCTTCACTCTCTCAACTCGGCATGTGTCATCAGTATGGCGGAATGGATATAGGTCGAGTATCGAGAATATCAATGCAAAACTCTATCTCCTCTCGGGAGGATACGGGAGGTCGTGCGGGAACACATCCGGAAACTCGACTCGACTCTGGGTAGCGGAAGGTGCGGTGTCACCGCCTCAGTATAAAATACCCGAATGAAATGGTAGATATACCCCTTCTGAACCATCTTCCTGGCCTTGAGGTAAGAAATAAACTTACCCTACGACACGGTGTTCCCCACTCGAATGGCTCCCCAGGAAACTAGAACCGTACCAACCGCTTCCTATAGTCTACATTGGCGTAGCAAGAAGCTAACCAATCCATACCCATGATCACATCAAAATCGGTCATATCCAACTCTATCAAGTCGGCTAGGGTCTGACGACTGCATATAGTCACGGGGAAAGCCCTATATACCCGCTCAGCTACCACTGAATCCCCCACTGGCGTAGCTACATCAAAAGGGTCTATGGACTCAGGCTCTATCCCTATCCTACTAGCAATATGGGGAGATATATAGGACAAGGTAGAACCTGGATCTATCAAGGCATACACGTCACAACAAGAAACTGATAAAGTACCTGTGATGACATCCGATGACGCCTCCTGGTCCTGGCGGCTGGACATGGCATAAAT
This sequence comes from Przewalskia tangutica, assembly GCA_029844215.1. Classification (NCBI taxonomy): domain Eukaryota; kingdom Viridiplantae; phylum Streptophyta; class Magnoliopsida; order Solanales; family Solanaceae; genus Przewalskia; species Przewalskia tangutica. The sequence goes on along the minus strand of CM056720.1, from coordinate 101,044,742 downwards.
GCGGTTCTAAGGACCGCTGGAACTAGGACCCTTGACACGACCTCTGCCGCGACCTGCTGGCCCATGAGCACCCTGCCCTCCGGGGCGAGTAACTGTAGGAGATGAAGACCCGGCAAAAGACCCTGTAGGCTGAACCCTACCATCTGCGCTGCCCTTGGTCGGACAGTCTCTCACAAAGTGACCCTGCTGGACACAAGTGTAACAAGCTCCCGCAATAGTACCACAATTCCCGTAATGGGATCTACCACATCGAACACACTGAGAGGAATGTGGTCTCGATCGGTTAGCACCTCTGCTACCCTGGAAGTCCAGTCTGGGGCACGACACGCTCGAATACCTTGCGCCACGAAGATGGTGTATGAGTGCTCTGAGCTGGCTGAGGTGCAAATCTAGTCTGCTTCTGAGATCATCCACCCCGAGAGCTACCAAATGACCTGCCGTCTGGCCTGCCTGGCGATGCACATCGGCCGTCGGCCTACGCCTCACACCCAAGTGCATGAGCCTGCATGCGGGCAATGTCCATGCCCGGCTGAAGAGCTACACCCGAGCAAGACTCTGCCAAGTAGTCATCAAGCCCTGTGACGTAGCGGTGCACTCGGTCCTCTATATCTTCCACTAACGCGGGGAAATATCGAGCCAACGAGTCGAACTCTACGTTGTACTCCCGAACTGTGCGCCCGCGCTGCCTCAGCATCAAAAATCTGTCGGATCGTGCTCTCCTCATCTGCGGAGGCAAGAAGTGAGTGAGAAATGCCTCTGAGAACTTGTCCCCAACGGTGGAGCGCATGCCTCCGGGACAGCTCCGTAGAATCAAACCGATCATTGCAGATCACAAAGCCGATATGAACCTAAGACCAGCGACTCGATCTCGAAGCCTTGATCACTCGTGATCCGTCAGAATCGCTTCGGATGAACTCCTGCGGATCATCCTCGGGCCTCGACCCGTAGAACTCGGCGGTGCAACTCGGAAAGTCGAAGTCTCAAACTATCCGACCTCGGGTGAACGCGGTACTACTGGGAATCACTGCATCGGCCTATCCGCGTGCCTCGCCACGACCACGGTGTTATACCGTATTTCCAGTATATGCGTGAGACGACGTGAAAAGTTTGAGCCTTAAAGTAGGCAATGGCGAAAATGTTGTTCACAAGTACCGAAAAGAATCGTTTTTCGACGAAACGTTTTGCAAGACATGCGTAGGGAAAATTCCGGCTATGTCATTTAAAATTTTTGCGGATTTTTCCGAGAGATGAAATATTTTGGACCAACGGGAGGGTGACATGTGTCACCCTCAAAAGTGGACGGCCAAAGAGCATTCCTTGCACGTTTTTGTGCCTTGTTTGTGGTCAAGGGTTGGTAGGATATTTTGGTGGGAGATGGATAAGGGACACTTGCCCAAATCTTGGCCTTACACTTGCCTAGCACTTGGCTTCATCGTGGCCATTGGTTGGCCATTGGTTGGCCTATAAATACTCCCCTTGAAGGTTTCTTCATCCTCAATTGATTTCTAAGTCTTGAAATCCCTTTCCCCCCTGAGAGCTCTGCCAGAACCCCTTCTCCCCTTAGTGTAGTTTCGCCCAAGTCCCCTCCCCTGAGAGGCCTTGGCGAAGTATCCCCTTGCCTAGTTGTTCTCGTAAAATACCACCCTGGTTGAGAAATACTTCTCCAAGTATTGTTTAATGCCAAAATACTCTAGCCCAAAACCTTTGTAGAATTTCCAAGTACTCTTTACTAAAAGCCCGGAAAATACTACTATACTTTCCTTTAGCCACTAAATGAAACCCTATGGAAAAATCTCCATAATTGGTTGGAGTACTTAGTAGAAGTGTGTAGAACTTCTAAGGGTTGTTTGGAGCGGGTTGGAGCACGGAGTAGGAGTTAAACGTTGCTCGGGATCGACATTAAACTTGGATAATTTTGGGCTTACTGAGGTAAATAATCCTATCCTTCTATTGTAATTGGAAATTACATCTTAGTTGTATAGAAATGAATATAAGATTCATAGAAGAGAATTGAACTGTAATAGAAGGATATTCTGAGAAAGAATTGTGAAATCACGTCGGAAGAATATTAAAGAAGAAGATTGAACTGCATTACATGGGATTTGTATTTACAATAGACTTGTGTAGCTTAACGGGTAGGGAAGTCTTGCGATTTTAGTAGAATAGAGAACCTCGCTTAGAATATTCTACAGTAGTCTAGACTTTGATAGTGGTATAACCTTTATAGGTTAAATGTTCGAGTAGCATGTGCTACTTAAAAGGTGGACAAGGCTTAGGGTTATAGCCGTGAGCGTTTTGCTAATAGTCGATAATCGTCGCGAGGTATGTGATTCTTCCTATCCTCTTAAGCATGATATTTTAAAAGAATATATATATAGTACGGTAGACGTACGTGTGTTAACTGAATGTAGTTTTACGGTAATGTCTTTTGACTTAAGCCTGAATAATAAGAATCTTGAAGTATTTCAAAAGAATTAAGAATCCTTTTGAAAGAAGAATAATACTTGGTTTGAAAGCTTAAGAGTTATACTAGCTTTATGGGAAGTTAGGTATAACGGCTTAAGAGAGATAAAAAGAATGGTTTATTGATTTTAAGAAGTTAAGAGACTTGATCTTAAAAGATAAAGAAACTTGACTTAATTGAATTAATATGAATTTTGTTAAAAAGTGTGAAACCTCATTCGTGAGTAATGAGTACTTGGTTTTTAAAAGGAATAATGTTTTACTGATTTCGGAAATCAGAATAAGTATCGAACAAACCACTGCAGCGCTAATAAAGGGAAATGTATTGAATAATTAAGTATTATTAAAACTAGAAACCTTCATGCATAGAAGCTAAGATGAGACAAAATGATATTACATTTCCTAGATCATGGCTGCTTAAATAAGATTGATTATGAACAAGAATAACCTACTCACATATAAGGCATATGTATCTCAAATTGTTTTAAAGGAGAATTATATCATTAAGTGATTAAAACTATGAACTACGAAACCTTTCGAAAATGAGAAACTTAAGCATTTGGAATTAGGCAAACTTGAACGTTTGGAAAATAATGTTGTTACTTGATTTATAAAGGGAGGTGTTTTGGTTTACTTAAAAGGATAGTCACTCTATTTTTATACTACGGGTATTGTGCGACTTTTTGAAAGAATCGGATCTTTTAAAAAGAGTTAATATATGAAGTACTTTGGGGATAAAAACCCGAAATTGTTAACATAAAGTAGAAAGTACCTTGTGTGAATAACTTGATTGTGTTGGTTTGTGATAGCCTTGAAATACTTTCGTGTTGATTTGACAAGTAAACATGTTAGGATGCTACGTGTGTTAGTATCTGGTGATGTTTGTGTAAAGGGGTTCCCCTTGTTGTGCTTATGTTGTTTAACGATAATTCGTTATGTTATTATATCACATACCCCCCTTGACTTGTTATACCGAGGGCTTGCCACCCTTGATGCGGGTCTATACGGCCTATGCGGTCTGCGTGACTATGCGGAGCTGCGGGAGTTCCAAGGTTGATCATTCCGGGTGTTTTATCCGTCACGGGGATGCCACATGCGTGTGACTATCACGGTCTATTGAGACTATGCGGTTGTAGAGTCGGGAGAGTCAGGGGTTAGCTACCGTCACGAGGAATACCTCATGCGGGTCTATGTGCTAACTATGCGGACTGAGGGAGTCCAGGGTTAGGCATTCATAATGATACTATGGGCGATTGGCCTTGCTTCGATCATTCGCGGCCTAGGAAAGACACATTCTGATTTACTATTATTGCTCTTGTTTGTGATATGGCACTATGTGCAAATTGAACTAATTGTATTTGCAAATGGTTTTAAATACTTTGATTTCATTTAAAGTACTTTCTGATTTCACATACTTGTACTGTTATCGACCTCGCCCGGGCTGCGTTAAATCCGCGGTAGAGTACGCGATGTTGATCCTCGCTCGTAGGGTCACTGATTCAGCGTTTGGGAAGCTCCGTTTCTCGGAGGCTTATCGGTGGTATAGTCTCACCGTTGTAGGTGCTTACATTCGTGGTATGGCGGGGCCTGTCCGTCATTATTGTCATATCATTCTTGAGTGCATGTATTCTTGTTGTGGGCGAGTTGTAAAGGGATATGCTATTCTAGTTATATATATATGCATGGCGAGTTTTCTCGAATGAACTGTTTTATTTCATGTCTTGTTTTATATTCCGCTGATTACTCTGATGTATGTCTACTTGGGTGCCCGGGGTAAGGCACGATCCACGGCCGGTTCGGTCGTCGCTAATGCTGGCGTCTCCTTATAACCCGTCCTCTGCTCCAGCCGGACCGAGGCTCAGGTGTCGTGTCCTCAGTAGCCATTGCTGCGGATCTAAATCCTGCTGGGGCCGGCGGCGTCGTGGAACTCGCCGTCTGGGGTATCACCTCGGGTAAAGGCGGGCACGGGCCGCGTGACCTCTGTGTCTACTAGCGACTCCGCCAGCCTTGCGTGGAGGCATAACTGGTAAACAAAAGAAATTTGTCAGAGGGGTCCAACTTATAACACAACTCTAAGGCACGATCTCAGAGTGAGAAGAATAGAAATCAATCCTAAATATCCTGCAGCCTCCTGATTATTGGTGTGGTGCACAACACACCGATAATCAAGACTCTACTAGATACAGTCTGTAGACACTTTCCGAGGATTAACTTGTTATACCCCGTATTTCCAGAGTATGTACGTAAGGGAATACGTACGAAAGTCTTGCCTTAAAGATAAGCCTTGGACGTTTTATTTTGTACACAACTCACTAAAAGAATCGTTTCGGCAAACGTTTCCACTACTTTCGTAGAGTAAATTCCGGCTATGCCATTTCTTATTTTTGCGGATTTTTCCGAGAGACGAAACATTTTGGACCAACGGGAGGGTGACATGTGTCACCCTCACATTGGAAGCAAGTGGGGTGGCTTTGGACGATTGGGCGTCCAAAGAGGGGTGTTGGCCTTGGCCGATTGGGTCCTTGTTTAGGCCTTGTTTTGTGCCATGTTTTGTGGAGTGTTTTGTGGAGTGTTTTGTGGAGTAGGAGTAGGGTGCACTTGGCTTGATCTTGGCCTTACACTTGCCTTGCACTTGTCTTCATCTTGGCCATTGGTTGGCCAAGGCTTGAGCTATAAATACCATAGAGATGAAGAGTTATTCATACACAAAGTTATCTTCCAAGTCTAATAATCATATCCTCTCGCTTAAGCTTTTCGTCCAAACACCTCTTCCCTCCCCTTGTGTTGTATGGCCGAGAGCCTACCCCCCTAGCCTAGCCGAAATCTACCCCCCTCCCTTGGTAGAAAAGTTACCTTCTTGTATCGTTATAATGCCCAAAATACCCTAGCCCAAATAACTTAGTACTTGGTAGAAGTTGTGAAGAACTTCTAGGGTTCTTGGAGCATACAACTTAGGAGCAAAACCTTGCTCAGGCGCGACTTTTTCTAGGATATTATTGGGCTTACCGAGGTAATAATCCTAACCCTCTTTTGAATTAGAGAATACTTCTTTGTTATAGTATAAGAATAAGTATAAATACTTAGAAGTATATCACGAGAATAGAATTGAAATGTTAATCACTTAGAAGGGTTTAAAGAAGAATAATCAAGCTGTACTTACATGAATGTTTTCACTGATGAACTTATATAGCTCACGGGTAGGAAGTCTTGCCCGACTTACCGTAGAATTATGAACCCATGTTTAGAATGACCTTGAGTAGTCTTTAATAGATATCCGTGACTATTATGGTGACTCTCTGCGTGTGACATATTGACTTGGCGGTGGTTTTATTTGAGAAGGTATGTGATTCTTCCTAAAGCATGATATTTTACAATATAACTACGGCAATGTCTTTGACTTAAGCTGAATAATACTTACGGCAATGCCTCGGCTTAAGCTGAATAATACTTACGGCAATGCCTCAGCTTAGCTGAATAATAAAGAAGCGAAAACATTTCAAAGACTCTTGAATCATATTAATGAGAAGAGAACTAATTGGTTTTAAAGCGAAGCTTAAGAGTTATACTAGCTTTATGGGAAGTAAGTATAACCACTTAAGAGTTATAAAAGAAACAAGTTTGCTATGTGTTTATAACAGACTTGTATTGTGAAAAGAATAATAAAGATGGTTTGATAAATAGACATGATATGATGCTATGTGTGTTAGTATCTTGTAACGTTTGTATAGGTGAGTATCCTTGTTGTGCTTATGTTGTTTAAAAGATAAGTTGTTATGTTAGTATACTATCACTCACCTCTTGAGATAATCTGGGGTTAAGGCCCTCCGTCTGGGGTAGACTTCGGTGATGCAGGACCATGATCGAGAATACCTCATGCGGGTCGAGGGCCTATGCGGACTCACGAGTTCGAGTTAGTATGCGGGGTTATACCTCATGCGGTCTGTGTGGCCATGCGGACGAGTCGGGGCGATGCCGAGGAATAGCTACCCTCGATGCGGGGTTATACCTCATGCGGGCCCATGTGAGTGGCCTATGCGGACTCCGGGAGTCCAGGATTAGGCTTGCAGAATGATGATGGGGGCGAGTGGCCCTGTTTCGATCATTCGCAGCCTAGACAAGACTCATTCTGATTAACTATTATTGCTCTTGTTTGTGATGTGGCACTTATGCGGTTTCTAGTTGTTTCATACATATTTGTAAGCGGTTTCAAAAATGATATGTTTCATTTAAGTACTTTACTGATTTCGCATACTTAGTACTGTTATCGGCCTCCTTGAGGGCTGCGTTCATGCCAGGTAAGGGCAGCAGTGCTAGATCCACGTCATCCTTAGGATCTGCGTTGGTGTCGGGAGCTCCATCTTCTAGGAGGCTCTACTTTTGGTATGATCTCCTGTATTGTAGATAGTTTTGTCTGATCGAGGGTATGGCGAACTGTCCGCCATAGTTGTTTACTTCCTTAAGTGCAGCACTATTATGCAGTTGGGATGTAGCGCAAAACTTGAGTTATTTATATTATCTTAGAAAGGCAAGCTTTTCTTGAGATAAAGCGTGTCTTATTTTATAAGCTGTTTCTGTCTTGTTTTATATTCCGTGGTTACTCGATGTATGACTACTTGGGTGCCGGTAAGGCACGATCCGCGGGCCGGGCAGTCGTGACAAAAGTGGTATCGAGCGGTTAATCCTCGGAAAGTGTCTGGCCGTATCTAGTAAGTCTTGATTATCGGTGTGTTGTGCACCACACCAATAATCGAGGAAGCTATAGGATATTTAGGATTGGTTTCCATTCTTCTCATTACGAGATCGTGCTTTAGAGGTGTTATAGGTTGGACCTCTAACGTATTCCTTTCTATGTGATTATGCCTCGTAAGGCAGGGCCCGAGAAGGGCAAAGCGGCGAGGCGCTAGCGAGACACCCGAGTCACGAGGGCTCGAGCCCGGTCTATACGAGACGGCGAGTTCTATGGCGCCGCTTGGCCAAAGCCAGACCACGGTACTACGCCTCGTCCCGCGTCACGGGGCGGAGGTTAGGGTCTGAGAGATAGCCCGGCTTTTGGCTAAAGTTGTGGCGTCTGAGAGAGATTGGATCGCGGCGATTCAGTTCAGCTCGGCTCGATCGCGCCGTGGTACACGAGGCGAGAAGTTTGAGGCTACGAGACTTCTTGAGTTGTAGCTTGCGGAGTTTTATGGGTGGCGGAGGATGATCGCGGGAGTTCATCCATCGGCAGAGGATTTTGAGAGTGATCGGGCGTCGGAGGCCAGTGCGTGATCTTTGGTTCACATAGGTGCGTGATACGCGATCGATTGGTTTGATTCATGGGAGTTATCCGGGAAACCACGACCCGGCTACTTGGGATGAGTTCTCGAGAGGCTTTCGCTCACTTCTTGCCTCGCGGATGAGGAGGGTGCGGGTGATAGATTTTCTTCTGGCGAGAGAGGGCCTTTGTCGGGAGTACAATGTCGAGTTTGATTCTTTGGCTCGATATGTCCCATTGGTAGCAGATATGGAGGATAGGGTGCACCGCTATGTCACGGGCTGAAGCGACTATATGGCGGAAGTCATGTGCGGGGTTTCTCTCGGTAGGGTATGGACATTACCGCATGCGAGCTCACGCCCTTGGATGCGAGGCGCGGTCGGCGAGTGGGCGACGGCGGCGAGAAGAAGGCGGGGCGGGAGGGTCTTACGGTGGTTATCGTGGTGGCGGCCTCGGCGGCGATCTGGGTTCACACCGGCCGGCTGAGCACTCTGCACCGTCCTCGGCCTGACGAGTTTTGGCGAACCGGGGCCGGGGCTTGGGCGTCGAGTAGCGAGTGCGGCGTCGGGACCACCGGTGTGGCGATGCGGTAGATCCATTACGGGAAGTGTGGTACTACTTATGGATCTTATTACGATTGGCGGCCAGGTCGCTGCGGTGTCCGGCCGGGCGGCGGTGGTAGGGCCCGGCGCGAGTTACGTGGCGCCATCATCTCTCTGATTACTCGCCGGGAGCAAGGTGCTCGTGGGTCGGCCAGTCGCGGCGGTGGCTCGGGTCGATTCTAGCGGTCCTCGAACGCGCATATATGCTGTCGGTAAGCGGATCGGAGGCCTCGCCGATGTCGTCACGGTACCTTATCGGTTCTGGGTTTGATGTTTATGCCTTGATAGATCGGGTTCTACTCATCCTATATATCTCCCTTGTTGCTAGTAGGATAGGGATAGAGCACGAGTCCATAGACCTTTCGAGGTAGCTACGCGGTGGGTGATTCGGTGGTAGCTCGGCGGGTATATAGGGCTTGTCTGTGACCGTTCTGATCGTCGGACCACTGGCGGACTTGATAGAGTTGGAGATGATTGACCAGCGTGATTATGGGGATGGATTGGCTAGCTTCTTGCTATGCCAATGTAGGCTGAGAGAGAAAGTAATCGGTTCCGGTTTCTGAGGCGGTTGTTGAGTGGGAGGAGCACGGTATCGCCAGGGGTAGGTTTATTTCCTACCTCGAGGCTAGGAAGATGAATGCGAAGGGTATATCTACCATCTAGTTGGTGTTTGATCACGAGTGCGGTACGATTTTGATCGATTCCGTAGTCGTGAGTTCCCAGACGTGTTTCCAGATGACCTCCCGGGTATCCCTCCTGAGAGGGAGATTGAGTTTTGTATTGACATATTGCCACACTCGGCCTATTTCCATTCCGCCATACAGAATGGCACCTGCCGAGTTGAGAGTGAAGGATCGGCAGGGATTTGCTAGAAGGGCTTCATTAGGCCCAGTGTTTCTCCGCAGAAGCGCGGTATTGTTCGTGAAGAAGAAGGGCGGGGCCAGCGCGTGTGTTGATTCTGAGCGGTGAACAAGGTGACCATTAAAAGCAGATACCCCTCCCGGGATTGATGATTTGTTCGACCCGATTGCGAGTGCGAGATGTTTCTCAAGATTGATCTGCGATCGGGCTATCATCAGTGCGAGTCGAGAGAGGTGGATGTCCACAGGATTTGCATTCGGACGTGCGGGCATTATGAGTTGGTCATGTCTTTTAGGTTGACCAATGCTCGTGGTATTCATGGATTTGATGAACCGAGTGTTCAAACCATTTTTGGACACGTTTGTGATAGTGTTCATTGATGATATCTTGGTTTATTCTCGCTCGAGGCGGGAGCATGCGAGCATTTGAGGCCATCTTGTGATTCTCGAGACCAGCGATTGTACGCCAAGTTTTCCAAATGTGAGTTTTGGTTGACTTGATGGCGTTTCTTGGGCATATTAGCCGGGTGATGGCATTCGAGTTGTCTGGCCAAGATCGAGCGATCGAGACTTGGCGAGACATACTACTCAGCGAGAGGTTCGCGATTTTACGGGCCTTGCGAGTTATTATCGGCGGTTCGTGGAAGTTTGCTTTATCTCGCACCATTGACTAGGTGACTCGAGCGGCCAAGTTCGATGGTGATGCTTGTGGCGAGGTTTCGATTCTTGAAGGAGAGATTGACGGCCGCGTTCTTACTCTTCGGAGGTCGGATGGTTATGTCGTGTATTGTGATCGTCGGGCATCGGGTTGGGATGTGTATTGATGCGGCATGGAAGGGTTATAGCATATCGTCCCGGCGGTGAAGAAACACGAGAGGAACTACCCGCCCATGATTTGGAGTTAGCGGTATGATTCACGCTTTGAAGATCTGGAGGCACTATTTGTATGGGGTTCACGTGGATATTTATACAGACCACAAGAGCCTCGGTATATCTTCAGCGGAGGAGGTGAACTTACACGAGAGCGGTGGTTAGAGTTGCTTAAGGATTACGATGTTGATATCTATACCACGGGAAGGCCAATGTTGTGGCGGATGCTCTTGAGTCGTAGGTCGATGGGGAGCCCATCGGATGTGCGACTAGAGAGGAGGGACATGGTTCGTGATTTGCATCGATTAGCGAGCCTTGGTGTCCGTTTGATCGATTACGATAGCGATGGGGTTAGAGTTCGTGAGGTTGCGAGTCTTCCATCGTCGAGAGGTGAAGAGAGCGATTCGAGGATCGGCTTTGATTCGATATCGTGATCTGACTCTTCGTGAGGCAAGGGTCCTTTGAGGTAGCACGATGGGGTGCTAAGGTTTGAGAAGCGGTATGTGTTCGGATGTTTGAGGACTTGGCGAGTTCTTGGGAAGCACCTGCGGTAGCGCGTTACTCCATCCGTCGGTCGACCAAGATGTACCACGACGCTTAGATCGTGTATTGGTGGGATGGCTTGAAGAGGGGCGTTGCGAGTTCGTAGCTCGATGCGTGTTGTCGGCGGTGAAGGTAGAGCACGAGGCTGGTGGTTTTATTCTGACGATTGAGATCCCACGGAAGTGGGAGGTAATCAACATGGATTTCATCGCGGGATTACCTCGCACTCGGAGGAGACATGATTCTATATGGGTTATCGTCGGCAGTGTGAAATCAGCCCACTTTCTTCCCGTCCGGACGACTTTTTCGGTGAGATTATGCCGACTTTACATCAGAGATCGTCGGTGCATGGAGTCCTACTTGATCATATCGCATGGAGAGCCCGGTTCTGGCTAACCGGAGTCCTTCCGAGGAGTTTAGGGGCCTTGAGTGAGCACAGTCTTGCATTTCATCCTGACAGACGGGACGAGCGAGCGCACTATCGGACTGCGAGGATATCTGCGAGCTTTGTGTTATTGACTTTAGTGGTAGTTGGGAGGATCATTTGCCTCTAGTTGAGTTCGCGTATAATAATAGCTACCACTCAGGTATTCGGATGGCGCCTTATGAGGCCTTGTATGGGAGGAAGTGCAGATCGCCTATAGGTTGGTTCGATGTGGGCGAGGGCGGCTAGTGGGACGGATTTGGTACTGAGCGATGGATAAGGTGAAGCTTATCAAAGGCGGCTATTAATGGCTCAGTCGGCCAGTCGTATCACGGATCATCGTCGTCGACATCTTGAGTTCGAGGTTCATGATTGGGTTTTCCTAAAGGTGTCACCCATGAAGGGTGTGATGAGATTCGGGAAGAAGGAAGCTCACCCTAGGTACATTGGGCGTTTAGTTGTCGCGAGGTAGGCAAGGTTGCTATGAGTTGGATCTGCCGTCCGATCCGGAGCGGTGCATCCGGTTTTCACGTATCTATCTTTGAGGAGATGTATCGGGGATCCATCTAGGTACACCGATTGGCGATGTCGGTGTGCCAGGAGGCTATCGTATGAGGAGATTCCCGTGGCGATAGTCGATCGTCGAGTTAGCGTCTGCGGACGAAGGGCGTGGCTTCCGTCAAAGTCTTGTGGCGGAGCAGGCTCGGGGAGGAGATGACATGGGAGGCGAGGAGGACATGAGGCGGAAGTATCCTCGCTATTCCCATACCTCGGGTAAATTCACTTTCTACTTGTAAATTTTCGTTATCGTTTACGCCTATGTATTGCTCTGTGGCCGTGTGTGGCATTTACAAGCTGTTTAAGCAACGCTAAGTCTTGGGAAGGAACATTCGGGACGAATGTTTCTAAGGAGGAGAATGTTATACCGTATTTCAGTATATGCGTAAGGGAATACGTGCGAAATCTTGCCTTAAAAGATAAGCCTTGGGCGTTTTATTTTGTACACAACTCACTAAAAGAATCGTTTCAAGCGAAGCGTTTCCACGACTTCGTAGAGTAAATTCGGCTATGCCATTTCTTATTTTGCGGATTTTTCCGAGAGGCGAAACATTTTGGACCAGCGGGAGGTGGCGTGTCACCTCGCATTGAAGCAAGTGGGGTGGCTTTGGGCGATTGGGCGTCAAGAGGGTGTTGGCCTTGGCGATTGGGTCCTTGTTTAGGCCTTGTTTTGTGCCATGTTTTGTGGAGTGTTTTGTGGAGTGTTTTGTGGAGTGTTTTGTGGAGTAGGAGTAGGGTGCACTTGGCTTGATCTTGGCCTTACACTTGCCTTGCACTTGTCTTCATCTTGGCCGTTGGTTGGCCAAGGCTTGAGCTATAAATACCATAGAGATGAAGAGTTATTCATCCACAAAGTTATCTTCCAAGTCTAAAAATCCTCTCCTCTCCCTTAAGCTTTCGTCCAAACACCTCTTCCCTCCCTTGTGTTGTATGGCGAGAGCTACCCCCTAGCCTAGCGAAATCTACCCCTCCCTTGGTAGAAAAGTTACCTTCTTGTATCGTTATAATGCCCAAAATACCTAGCCCAAATAACTTAGTACTTGGTAGAAGTTGTGAAGAACTTCTAGGGTTCTTGGAGCATACAACTTAGAGCAAAACCTTGCTCGGTAGCGACTTTTCTAGGATATTATTGGGCTTACAGGGTAATAATCCTAACCCTCTTTTGAATTAGAGAATACTTCTTGTTATAGTATAAGAATAAGTATAAATACTTAGAAGTATATCACGAGAATAGAATTGAAATGTTAATCACTTAGAAGGGTTTAAAGAAGAATAATCAAAGCGTACTTACATGGAATTTGTTTTCTGATGAACTTATATAGCTCAGGGTAGGAAGTCTTTGCCTGACTTACAGTAAATTATGAACCCCTGTTTAGAATGACCTTGAGTAGTCTTTAATAGATATCAGTGACTATTATGGTGACTCTCTGTGTGACATATTGACTTGGCGGTGGTTTTATTGAGAAGGTATGTGATTCTTCCTAAAGCATGATATTTTACAATATAACTACGGCAATGTCTTTGACTTAAGCTGAATAATACTTACGGCAATGCCTCACGGCAAGCTTTGAATAATACTTACGGCAATGCCTCGGCTTAAGCTTTGAATAATAAGAAGCGAAAACATTTCAAAAGACTCTTTGAATCATATTATGAAGAGAACTAGTTGGTTTTTAAAACAGAAGCTTAAGAGTTATACTAGCTTTATGGGAAGTAAGTATAACCACTTAAGAGTTATAAAAGAAACAAGTTTGCCTATGTGTTTATAACAGACTTGTATTGTGAAAAGAATAATAAAGATGGTTTGATAAATAGACATGATATGATGCTATGTGTGTTAGTATCTTGTAACGTTTGTATAGGTGAGTATCCTTGTTGTGCTTATGTTGTTTAAAAGATAAGTTGTTATGTTAGTATACTATCACTCGCCTCTTGAGATGATCTGGGGTTAAAGCGCCTCCGATGCGGGGTAGACTCGGCGATGCAGGACCGTGATTCGAGAATACCTCATGCGGGTCGGGGGCCTATGCGGAGCTACGAGTTCGAGTTAGTATGCGGGGTTATACCTCATGCGATGCGTGGCCATGCGGACAGCGAGTCGGGGCGATGCAGGAGTAGCTACCCTCGATGCGGGGTTATACCTCATGCGGGCCCGTGTGAGTGGCCTATGCGGACTCGGGAGTCGAGATTAGGCTTGCGAGAATGATGATGAGGCGAGTGGCCTGTTTCGATCATTCGCGGCCTGAACAAGACTCATTCTGATTAACTATTGTTGCTCTTGTTTGTGATGTGGCACTATATGCGGTTTCCTTAGTTGTTTCATACATATTTATGGGTTTCAAAAATGATATGTTTCATTTAAGTACTTCTGATTTCGCATACTTAGTACTGTTGTCTTGACCTCGCCCGAAGTGCGTTCATGCCGCGAGTAGAGGCAGCCAGTGCTAGATCCACGTCCTTAGGATCTTTGCGTTGGTGTCGGGAGCTCCATCTTAGGAGGCTCTACTTTTGGGTATGATCTCACTGTATTGTAGATAGTTTTATGCGATCATGGTATGGCGGGGCCTGTCCGCCATAGTTGTTACTTCGCCAGAAGTGCAGCACTATTATGCAGTTGGGATGTAGCGCAAAACTTGAGTTATTTATATTATGCTTAGAAAACAGCTTTTCTTGAGATAAGCGTATGTCTTATTTTATAAGCTGTTTCTGTCTTGTTTTATATTCCATTGGTTACTCGATGTATGACTACTTGGGTGCCGGTAAGGCACGATCCACGGGCCGGGCAGTCGTGACATAAGCGCTCGATACCCGTGTTATACCGTAGTTTGAGTATGTATGTGAGGGCGTCGTCACGAATGTTTAAACCATAATTAGGGTAAGAATGAAAGAATTGTTTCAGCGGAAAATATTCCGAACATGAAGGAAATTTCGTTTTCAATATTTTTACGACTATGGAATTTTTCAGAGATGAAATATTTTGGACCAATAGGAGAGCGACATGTGTCACCCCAAATTGGACATAAGTGGACGTTTTTTTCATAGTAGTGGGCTAGTCAAATGGTCAAAGTCTTGCATGGCATTTGTAGGACAAGTGGAGAAAGGAACCTACACAAACAATCTATACCATACACTTGTTTCAATCCTAGCCCTTGGTTGTCTATATTAACCCCTCTAGTTGATGAAAATCTTCCACACTTAGAACATTTCAAGACTTGAAAATATTTTATCTCCCTCCATGCGTTCTCGTCCAAACCCCCCATTACTTGAGCAAATGTTGTCCAAAAATTCTTAAACTTAAAAGTGTTCTTCCTTAATGTATTAGGAAGATTATTAACCAAGAGTTAGACAATATTTCACACACAGGCTGCGAGTATAACGCAGAGGTTACTAGAACGAGCCCAATCATCGCTGGGTGGTGCTTGTTCGGGAGTTACTGCGGCGTCGCCCAGCGGAGTTTAGCATGGCGGCGGCGATTCCTCTGCGACCATGACATTTACACCGGTTCGACCGGGAAGCGAGAGAATATAGGCTGCAAAGAGGCGACCACATTACTAGCTAGGGATTTAAGCTACGGAGGTATATGATGTCTGATTTATCGCGGGCCTTGATGAATATCTAAGAAGGTTGTGTAAGAATAGCTCTTGATCGGGCATGAGCATGGCTGCGTCACGGGCTTATGCGCGGCCAGAAAGCGTAAGGGATCGGCGGGTTGTCAAGATCGTGAGAAGAGGCGAGCAGGTCGCTTTGGTAACTTTAGGCGAACCACCTCGGCCATTAGATATGCGCCTCGCCCGGTCACGAGTGCTCACCGGGGTTTAGGGCGTTGAGTATGTCGGAGTTGGTGAGCTCGGGCCAGTTCCGCGATACCGCGTAAGTTCCGGCCGGATTGATTGTTTCCTCGGTATTCACGGTGTGTGGCGTCGTCGGGAATGTCATCTTTTGTTGATGCTTGTTTTACTGCGGCCGTCGAGCGTATGTCGAAAGGATGTCTAGTAGGAGGAATGCAAGTAGGAGGACTCGACCTACGGATCGATTGCAGTTGATGGTTCGGAGAAGAAGGCGTTAGCGAGGAGCCACCCACGCTCGGTGTGGCGTTGTGGTAAAAATGTCATTATGGGAGTGTCGTATTTCTAAAACAACTTGTTATGCTTGCGCCCGTGAGCGAGATTGATTGGAGCGGCGGAGGGTAGTGGCGATGAATCTGGTAGATCCTTAACCTGCAGAGATTAGTGCATTATGATAAGATGAGTATACCTTAAATGTTATGTTCACATAGCATTGTGTTAATTTGATTAGAAATCATGGTTAGATAGCAGGGTAAGATTGGGGATAGAAAGTGTGAGCCTTAGAGCTTTATCGTAGAGACCTTAGAGGAGAGGCCATCTAGAGTAAAAGATGTATTTTTATGTTTGACCCTAATCGAGTGCGTAGTACACGTGAGATATGTTAGTGTGATAAGTCCGCAGTTCGATCCACTCGAGCACTCCTGGAGGCTATGAAGAACCCGTGCTTGAGTTCCAACTTCAAAGTTGAAGAACTCCCTTAGTTTCAGCCTTGCGACTAACGTAAAAATCGTTTTCGAAATCTTTCTATTGAGATAACCTTACAATACTCTTAGGAACCTTGGTTTAAAGACTTGTGGCTAATGGATCAAAACTATAAAAATTTTGTGTGGGAATTACATGGCCAGGAAGCTTCTTAAAGAGGGCAAGAGTTCTCTAATTTTTCTAAGTGTAAATGAGCTAGTCTTGCACTAGTAGTAACCTTATAAAACCTGATGGAGGCTTATACTTAAACAAATGTGAGGCTAGGATTAAAATCACATGGATCAAGCCTAAGTGGCAAGTTGACTAGTCGATTATGTCAAGCTTTGAAGACTTATCTTCCAAGAGGTTGATGACCAAACTACCTCCTCTAATTCGACCAAGACCACATGGGGTGCGCGTGTCGCCTCTCGTTCGTCCATAAAATTCCGTAACCCTCGTGGGCCCAAAGCGTAAAATTCCTCGGGTGGGCCCAGCGTGACCAAATCGTAAAAATAAATTTCCATAATATTAATAAGTTTCATACTCTTCAAATAATGCATTTTGAGAATCGATTCTCGATAACGAACATTTTCCTTTCAGGCGTCAGGAAGATTTTCGTCGGAAGAAACGATTCTTCTTTCGTACTAATGTCGAGTCTTGTTTCCTTACGTACATTCTCTTATACATGTATCACGGACTTACGAGGTGTAACATTCTTCCCATGAAACATTCGTCCAGAATGTTCTTAGTCGATTGCCAAGCTATACACTCCGGCACAATCTACATACTATGCCTATCAATCAAATGCACAAGACCAGCGATGCTTGCATGGCACGCGTAACATCACGTAAACATATCAATGGACCTTCGTTCGCGACCCCCTTCTCGCAAAGCTCGAAGGTTCTGATCTTTGAAACACGGGATCATTAGAGGTTCCTTTCTTTCCTTACTTATCATACTTTCGTGCTTTAAAACTTATCTAGTACACGTCTGAATTCTCAAATATTGTTTATATTCTCCAATCCTTGGGTTATTAATTGAACACAGCCATTATGCTACTTGAATTTCCTGCTAAGGCTCTCGCCGGTCATTACGACCTAGTTCGGTGGAGCAACGTCCTGCTTCGTACAACAATTTACTAAACTTGGGCCTTGCATCCTCGGGACCACTATCACATCGCGGGACCATTTCTAAGCGGCGTCACCCGTTTCCATACTATCGGTGACCGAAATGAGTCCTGACCCGACTCATCGTCACAACTCCTCGTTCTTAGTGAAATACATCTCTCTCTTATCTCGAGGTACTTAACACCTATCCCGTATTCACTGAGGTTCGTCACATAAGCCAAAGTATTTCTCTTGTACAATCTTCCTATCGGTCTTACACATACGGGGTAATTACAACTTGTGAACTTTATACAACTATAGTCTCGGTTCACTATCATTCTTGTCAACATTCCTACTTCTCACTTTACTAATCAAAGTATCCCTACCTGCAGGGTACTATCACTTCTATTCTTTGCACATTATCTTGTCAATAACATATTGTTTCCATGCGACCACATAGTCTTCTCCTAGCAGAAACTCGAGGCTGCAGTCTTCAGGGCCTCAAAACAGCCTTGAGAAGAACTTCAGGCATTGCGAACAACATCAGATATACCACAGGCATAAGCCTATCAACTCTCGAGTCGACTAGTAGCTCTGCTACTCCTTTGCCCCTACAGGCGGTGTTGCCCTCTTGGAGGCATAAGCGTAACAACCTGGCAATCGTCAGAGGAATTTTCTTACTAACACGACTCATGTACGATCTTAGAGTGAGAAGAATAGAAACCAACTCTAGATGTCTTGTAGCCTCCTGTTTATGGGTGTGGCGCGCACAGCGATAATCGAGACTCTACTAGACCGCGATGCGTAAACATTCAGAGGGTTGCTCACGATACCACTCTGTCACGCCCGAACCGGGCGTGGTAGTGCCTACAGGCACCATACTGCATAACAACTAAGTACATTGCGGAAATTAATGACTCGTCTTTTTTTCTTTTTTTAAAGCAACGTGCGTACAAGGCAAAGCCGACTAATGCCATATAATATACATAAACAAAGACCTTTACACCACTGCGAGTCGATCCACGTATGAATACAGGACCTCTAGGAGTTAAAGCTGAACTATGACGGGACAAGGCCGCGTACCCGTAAATGTACAAAGCACATCTTGAAGGAACTATACCAAAATGATAAACTCACGAACAAGGAGCTATCCAAAAACTACGGCGGTCCTACTGCCCGATCATGGCTAGCATTACCTAAACTGCGGCGTGAGCGCGGCCCCGAAGGAGAGTCGATCTGAAGAATGTACCAAGTATGTGAGCGATGAAATGCGTAATGAAATCATAACGATCTAAACAAGCGGGAGACATGTATGATAGCCTACTACGATACCTGATACATAGCGATCATATCGAGTCGGGGGCTTGAGGCCGCCGAAGTCGTACTCAAATATAACCATGGGTCTCGCGCCCGTAATATCAATCATGCGTGGAATCGCTTCCTCGCGGCGATCCATGATGTAATAACACCCGTAAGGATACATGAACACCAAGTCCGCGTGTCAAAAATACCTCGTGGTCTCGTGCCGGAATCTACCTCGTGGCATGAACATAGGGTAACCTGAGCAATTAGGGGCGTATATGATACTCGAAATACAACACCTTGTGCCTTACTACAATGAGAGTAAGCGGTAGTATCCTTATAATATAAAATAGGAAGCTCGTGATCAAGCGAGGACCATCCGCGCGATATTATTCGGCAATCCTATTCACGGGACTATTTCACCGCGTAGGTCGCGTGGACGCGTGAGGTATTCCTCGCGTAATTTGGACCGCCGCGTGGGACTATTTCACCGCGCAAGCCGCTTTCGGACCCGCGTAAGGTATTCCGCGCATAGGACTATTTCACCCGCGTAAGCCGCTACGGACTCGCGTGAGGTATTCCTCGCGTATAGTTTGGACGCCGCGTGGGACTATTTCACCGCGTAAGCCCTACGGACTCGCGTGAGGTATTCCGCGCATAAGGTGGACCGCTGCGTGGGACTATTTCACCGCGTAAGCCTGCGGACTCGCGTGAGGTATTCGCCGCGTCGTGGGTAACAAATCACGGAATTATGCAAATGCCACAAACGGGAATGACCACGAAATGGTGATATACCGATAGCACACATAGGCGATTCTCGATTAACAAGCCAAAGTACTTATCGAAGGCGCACCAGACAAATCCTCGATTTATCAAGCCAAAGTACTAATCAAGGCATACATAGAATAATTCTCTTTTAACAAGCCAAAGTACTTATCAAGGCACCAGACAAATCCTCGATTTATCAAGCCAAGAAGTACTAATCAAGGCATCGTAGAATAATTCTCTTTTAACAAGCCAAAGTACTTATCAAGACGCGGCCAGACAAATCCTCGATTTATCAAGCCAAAGTACTAATCAAGGCATCACGTAGAATAATTCTCTTTTAACAAGCCAAAGTACTTATCAAGGCGCGGCAGACAAATCCTCGATTTATCAAGCCAGAAGTACTAATCAAGGCATCACGTAGAATTATTCTCAATTAAGTAGGCCAAAGTACTACGTGCGTGCGTTCTTTTCAAAGACTCCTTTTTATGTAAAATCCCAAGATACTAACACAGTAGTATCAGGCATGTCTATTTTTCAAAGTAAGTTACTACGTTTAGAAAACTCATTTCAAGGCTTGAAATCAAGTAGCTTCAAATTTTCACAATCTAGGCAACTTATGCCTTTTAATCAAAATAGACAACTTTCTAAACCTTCCATAAAGCCGTTATAACCAACTTCCCATAAAGCGTTATAACCGCTTTATGGTTTTAGACATATCCGTTCCTTTAATAACGAGAGACTTATGCTATTAAAAACCAAGTATCACGTCTTACAAATCAAGTTCTTAACTTTCAAAACAACGAGTCTCTTAATATATAGAAAACAAGTTTCTTACACTTTTAAACCTCAAGTAACTCACTCCTGAAACAAGTTACTTCTCTTAAAACATGTCGATTCTCTCTTTTAAATCAAATAAGTAAATCACTCCTTGACTCACAAAGTCATTATAATGACCTTTAGGTTTTAGAATAAGGCCTTGCCAAAGATTTGAAACCACTTCCTTTTTAAGACTCCATATGCGTTAAGTAAAATACCTTCACTTTTAAGAACCCAAACCATCAAGAAAATGGATTATACAACTTACAATCTAAACATCAAAGTACAATCGAGGAATGGATCATTTAAGGAGTAAAACATACTTTCTTAATCTTAAGGAATCATCTAGAAGGAGATAGTTCACATACCTTTTATTTAAAATCCACAAGCTAAGCGAATCGCGATGCGTAGAAGTGTCAACCTATAATGGTCATGACAAGACTATCGACTTCTAGTCTCGGCGTAGAATAATACTAAGTATCTGACCTCACAATTCTACGGAAAATCGGGCGGCACTTCCTTTGTTTCTACTCACTTTGCCACCTTTTTCAAGGCGAATACAATAACGACAAGCCACGTTTAAGGCTCGAAACAACAACGAACAAAGGGGATTACCGCGCTTACAATCGTGTAAATTCAGCCACAATTCATCTGAAGTAGTTTAATGCTGCTTAGCCAATTCAGGCCAACTTACATAGCAACACTAAGTCTTTTCCAACCACTTTTCAAATTCCAAGTTCGAGGTCTAACATTTTATATAGTTATAAACTACTTGACAACTACGATTTCCTTCTTTATACCACGTGGCGCTTAGACCAATAGTCGACTTGAATTGTAATCTTAAGGCTAAACATGCTAGTTTTCGGATTAGGGTTCCAATTGCCAATAAACATATCAAACTTCATACTATATAACACATGCTTGATAAAATCCATAGTTATAACAATAAGTAAGTCTTAACTACTAAAACGACAAAATTTATACCTTTAGAAGCCCTTAAAATTTCCAAGATTCCAAAGTCGCGCCTTAGAAATTCTTAGCTCCTTTCCTTAAGTTCCAATCCGCTCCAAGCACTCCTTAGAGGCCTATGAAGAACCCATCTTCAAGTTCCAACTTCAAAGTTGAAGAACTCCCTTAGTTTCCGCCTTGCGACTAACGTAAAAATACGTTTTTTCCGAAATCTTTCTATTGAGATAACCTTACAATACTCTTAGGAACCTTGGTTTAAAGTCTTGTGGCTAATGGATCAAAACTATAAAAATTTTGTGTGGGAATTACATGAAAGTCGAGAGCTTCTTAAAGAGGGCAAGAGTTCTCTAATTTTTCTAAGTGTAAATGAGCTAGTCTTGCACTAGTAGTAACCTTATAAAACCTGATGGAGGCTTAGACTTAAACAAATATGAGGCTAGGATTAAAATCACATGGATCGAGCCTAAGTGGCAAGTTGACTAGTCGATTATGTCAAGCTTTGAAGACTTATCTTCAAGAGGTTCAATGACCAAATTACCCCTCATCTAATTCGACCAATACCACATGGGGTGCGTGTCGCCTCTCATTAGTCCGTAAAATTCCGTAACCGTGGGCCCGCCAAAGCGTAAAATTCCTCGGGTGGGCCCAGCGTGACCAAATCCGTAAAATAAATTTCATAATAAGTTCCATACTCTTGAATAATGCATTTTGAGAATCCATTCTCGATAACGAACATTTTCCTTTCAGGCGTCAGGAAGATTTTTAAATCGGAAGAACAATTCTTCCTTTCGTACTAATGTCCAAGTCTTGTTTCCTTACATACATTCTCTTATACATGTCCTGGACTTACGGGGTGTAACATTTACCAGGCAGGGTTAGGAACTCAGGTGAGTCTTAGTATCGCCTTTGCCCTCGGGCCAGTGTTTGGATTTCAGGGGTAACTGTGAGGATTGTTGCCTCCTATTGAGGGAGTGTTTTTATAACTACCATTTAAGTATTCGGATATCTCCTTACGAAGCCTTGTAGGGGCGGTAGTGTAAGTTGCCGGTCGATTGGTTCGATGTTGGCAAAGTTCAGATAGCTGGTTCATACTTGTTTCGGCAGGATGTGGATAGGGTAAAGCCTATCCAGGAGAGGTTATCGGCAGCTCAGAGTCAACAGAAGTCGTGCGGAGAATCGGCGACGATGCTTGGAGTTTAGGTTGACGGTGGGTCTTCTTGAAGGTACAACCCCGGAAAGGGTGTGACGAGTTTTGGAAAATAGAGGGAACTTAGCCCGAGTTACTTTGGGCACTTTTGGATCGTGTGAAGAATAGGCGGGTTGCACATATGTTAGCATTGTCGTCAGAGCTTAGGAAGCGTGCGTCCGGTCTTTCGTGTTGCTATGTTGGAAAGTATCGGAGATCCGTCAGTGTTCGATTAATGATGACCAAGTTAGAGATAGTAACCCAGAGATTTGGAAACTGAATCAGTAACAGAAATATGGTAAGTTATGAGAAAGAGTTCGAGTGTACGAGAAGGGTACGACGCGTAAGGGAAGAAGCGAGCATGTGTTGAGAGCATAGATGTGATCTTTTATTTTGTAAAGTGAATGTGCGAAGGGAGTATCTTTTAGCCCTGGGATGGGAGTTGTTATAGTGATGGAAGTGATTCCTCGTGGACTTGGATGTAAGTATTTGCGTGTGTGGTATTGTGGCCAGGTGTGGCATGATTGTTTTCGTAATTATAGCAGTGAAGACTACTGGCGCATGGTTGTTTTGAGACTTAGAAGGAACATTCGGGACGAATGTTTCTAAGGTGGGGAGAATGTTATACCGTATTTCAGTATGCGTGAGGGCGTGCGTAGAAAAGTTTGAGCCTTAAAGTAGGCAATGGCGAAAATGTTGTTCACAAGTACCGAAAAGAATCGTTTTTAATGAAACCTTTTGCAAGACTTGCGTAGGAAAATTAGGCTATGTCATTTAAAATTTTTGCGGATTTTTAGAGATGAAATATTTTGGACCAGCGGGAGGTGGCGTGTGTCACCTCAAAGTGGCTGACCAAAGGGCATTCCTTGCGTTTTTGTGCCTTGTTTGTGGTCAAGGGTTGGTAGGATATTTTGGTGGTAGATGGATAAGGTACACTTGCCCAAATCTTGGCCTTACACTTGCCTAGCACTTGGCCATCTTGGCCATTGGTTGGCCATTGGTTGCTATAAATACTCCACAACAGAAGGTTTCTTCGTCCCTCGATTGATTTCTAAGTCTTGAAATCCCTTTCCCCCACTCTTGAGAGCTCTGGCAGAGCCCTTCTCCCCTTGGTGTAGTTTCGTCAAGTCCCCTCCCTTTGAGAGGCCTTGGCAGTATCCAGCCTAGTTGTTCTCGTAAAATACCACCTTTGTTGAGAAATACTTCTCAGTATTGTTTTAATGCCAAAATACTCTAGCCCAAAACCTTTGTAGAATTTCCAAGTACCCTCTTTACTAAAAGCCCGGAAAATACTACTATACTTTCCTTTAGCCACTAAATGAAACCCTATGGAAAAATCTCCATAATTGGTTGGAGTACTTAGTAGAAGTGTGTAGAACTTCTAAGGGTTGTTTGGGCGGGTTGGAGCACCGGAGTAGGAGCTAAGCGTTGCTCGGGATCGACGTTAAACTTGGATAATTTTGGGCTTAGGAGGTAAATAATCCTATCCTTCTATTGTAATTGGAAATTACATCTTGTAGTTGTATAGAAATGAATATAAGATTCATAGAAGAGAATTGAAGCGTAATAGAAGGATATTCTGAGAAAGAATTGAGCTGAAATCACGTCGGAAGAATATTAAAGAAGAAGATTGAGCGTACTTACATGGAATTTGTATTCTGATGAACTTGTGTAGCTTAACGGGTAGGGAAGTCTTTTAGATTTTCCGTAGAATAGAGAACCTCTGCTTAGAATATTACGAGTAGTCTAGACTTTGATAGTGGTATAACCTTTATAGGTTAAATGTTCTGCAGTACCATGTGCTCTTCTTAAAAGGTGGACAAGGCTAATAGGGTTATAGGCGTGGAGCGTTTTGCTAATAGTCGATAATCGTCGCGAGGTATGTGATTCTTCCTATCCTCTTGAGCATGATATTTTAAAAGAATATATATATAGTGCGGTGAGCGTCGTGTGTTAGCGAATGTAGTTTCTGTGATGTCTTTTGACTTAAGCCTGAATAATAAGAATCTTGAAGTATTTCAAAAGAATTAAGAATCCTTTTTGAAAGAAGAATAATACTTGGTTTGAAAGCTTAAGAGTTATACTAGCTTTATGGGAAGTTAGGTATAACGGCTTAAGAGAGACAAAAAGAATGGTTTATTGATTTTAAGAAGTTAAGAGACTTGATCTTAAAAGATAAAGAAACTTGACTTAATTGAATTAATATGAATTTTGTTAAAAGTGTGAAACCCGTTCGTGAGTAATGAGTACTTGGTTTTAAAAGGAATAATGTTTCTTGATTTGGAAATCGAATAAGTATCGAACAAACCAACTGAGTAGCTAATAAAGGGAAATGTATTGAATAATTAAGTATTATTAAAACCAGTAGAAACCTACATCTGCATAGAAGCTAAGATGAGACAAAATGATATTACATTTCCTAGATCATGGCTGCTTAAATAAGATTGATTATGAACAAGAATAACCTACTCGCATATAAGGCATATGTATCTCAAATTGTTTTAAAGGAGAATTATATCATTAAGTGATAAAAACTATGAACTCTGAAACCTTTAGAAAATGAGAAACTTGTCATTTGGAATTAGGCAAACTTGAGCGTTTGGAAAATAATGTTGTTACTTGATTTACAAAGGGAGGTGTTTTAGTTTACTTAAAAGGATAGTCCTCTATTTTTATACTACGAATTGTTGTGTGACTTTTTGAAAGAATCGGATCTTTTAAAAGAGTTAATATATGAAGTACTTTGGGAATAAAAACCCGAAATTGTTAACATAAAGTAGAAAGTACCTTGTGTGAATAACTTGATTGTGTTGGTTTGTGATAGCCTTGAAATACTTTCTTGTTGATTTGATAAGTAAACATGTTAGGATCTACGTGTGTTAGTATCGGTGATGTTTGTGTAAAGGAGTTCCTTGTTGTGCTTATGTTGTTTAACGATAATTTGTTATGTTATTATATCATATACCACTTGACTTGTTATCAGGGCTTGCCACCTTGATGCGGTCTATCGGCTTATGCGGTCTGCGTGACTATGCGGGTGCGGGAGTTCGAGGTTGATCATTAGGGTGTTTTATCCGTCACGGGGATGCCACTATGCGATGCAATGTGACTATGCGGTCTGTGAGACTATGCGGTGCGAAGTCTATGAGAATGCAGGGGTTACTACCCCGTCGAGAATACCTCATGCGGGTCTATGTGTGACCTATCACGTTGCGGGAGTCGAGGTTAGGCATGCGTAATGATACTAGGCGATTGGCCTTGCGATCATTGCGGCCTAGGAAAGACATATTCTGATTTACCTATTGCTCTTGTTTGTGATATGGCACTATGTGCAAATTGAACTAATTGTATTTGCAAATGGTTTTAAATACTTTGATTTCATTTAAAGTACTTTCTGATTTCACATACTTGGTACTGTTATGCTTGACCTCGCCCGGGAGCTGCGTTAAATGCAGCGTGTAAGTACAGTGTTGATCCTCGCTCGTAGGAGTCCTGATTCAGCGTTTAGGAAGCTCGTTTCTCGGAGGCTTATCGGTGGTATAGTCTCACTGTCGTTGTAGGTGCTTACATTGAGGGTATGGCGGGGCCACTGTCGTCATTGTTATCATATCATTCTTAGAAGTGCATAATCTTGTATTGTGGCGAGTTGTAAAGGATATAAGCTATTCTAGTTGTTATATATATATCTGCATGAGCGAGTTTTCTCGAATGAAGCCCATTTTTATTTCATGTCTTGTTTTATATTATTGATTACTACGATGTATGTCTACTTGGGTGCGGGGTAAGGCACGATCCGCGGGCAGGTTGGTCGTGACAAAGTGGTATCGAGCGATTAATCCTCGGAAAGTGTCTCTGAACCGTATCTAGTAAGTCTTGATTATCGGTGTGTTGTGCGCCATACCAATGTCGAGGAGGCTATAGGATATTTAGGATTGGTTTCCATTCTTCTCACTCTGAGATCGTGCTTAGAGTCGTGTTATAAGTTAGACCCTCTAACGTATTCCTTTCCGTACGATTATGCCTCGCGTAAGGCAGCCGGGCGGAAGGCAAAGCGGCGAGGAGAGGCTGCGAGTATAACCGCGAGAGGTTACTAGGGCACAGGCCCGATCATCGCTGGGGTGGTGCCGTTCGGGGAGTTACTGCGGCGTCGCCCGGCCCGGAGTTTAACGCGGCGATAGTTCCCTCTGCGACCATGACATTACACCTTGGTTCCACGACCGGGAGCGGAGAATATAGGCTGCAAAGAGCGACCACACTAGCTAGGGATTTAAGCTACCGGAGGGTATATGATGTCCGATTTATCGCGGGCCTTGATGAATATCACGACCGAACCGGGCGTGTTGGTGCCTTACCGGGAACCTAGTGATCTGACATCGAGTAATGTCGGAACATAAAACAAGACATGAAAATATTAAGTAAGTAAGCGATGTCGGAGAAAACTTGCGCTACGGCGTATATATAAATCAATTTTTAAAACGAGCGATTCATCCCATTTACAACTCGCCTGCGGTACTACGGACCTCTAAGAATGATCGACAATAATGGCGGGGCGGGGCCCGCCATACCTGAATGTAAATACACGGCGGCGGACTATACGATAAACCTCGGGAGCGGAGCTTCCATCTGTTGGCTGACCGAGAACTAGGATCAGCGGCGGTGTACCTCGACTGCGGCATGAGCGCGGCCCAGAAGTCGATCTACAACGGTACCAAGTATGTGGCTGTAAAGTACTTAAATGAAAACATATCATTTTAAAATCGGTTTTGTAAGTATGTGAAACAACGAGTAGCGCGCATAGTGCCATATCATAGCGAGAGCAATGATAGGTAAGCGTAGAGGTCTTTTCTAGTGCGAATGATCGAAGCGAGGCGATTGCTGTATCACCATGCAAGCTAATCACGGACTCCGTGTCGCATGGAGGCCTTCATGTAGGCGCGCGTAGGGTATGTAACCCGCGTCGGGTGCTACTCCTCGGCGTAAATCTGGACCCGCGATCGCGTAGCGCGAACCGCGTGACCACGAGGGCGCAAACTAACGGAACTCCGTAGTTCGCATGGATCCCTTGGACCCGCGTGAGGTATTCTCGAATCATGGTCGGACACGCGAGTCTACCGCGTCGGGGCGACAACCCGGTAATATGTCAGAGGTGGTGATATTATACTAACATAACACTTATCGTTAAACAACGCCATAAGCGCAACAAGAATACTCTTTTCACAAGCGTTACAAAACCTTGCTCACATAGCGTCATATCGCGTCTGCTTATCAAATCAACAAGAAAGTATTACAAGGCTATCGCGAACCAACCCGATCAGAGTTATACGCGAGTGCGTTACATTATATGATTAACAAGATCGGTATCTATTCGAAAGTACTTCGTACATTATCTTTTAAAAGATCGTTCGTCTACAAAAGTCACAATACGTAGTATATGAAAATAGAGTGATTATCCTTTGAAGTAAATCAAACACTTATAACCCGTAAAATCAGTAACAACATTCTTTTCCAAATGTTTCAAGTTTGCTAATTTCAATTACTCAAGTTTCTCGTTTGAAAGGTTTACGTAGTTCGTAATTTTAATCACTTAATGATATAATTCTCCTTTAAAAGCAATTTGAGAACCTTATATACGTCGTG
Source organism: Przewalskia tangutica (assembly GCA_029844215.1). NCBI lineage: Eukaryota > Viridiplantae > Streptophyta > Magnoliopsida > Solanales > Solanaceae > Przewalskia > Przewalskia tangutica. Next base: position 101,016,861 of record CM056720.1, on the reverse strand, counting down.
GTAGGTTATTCTTGTTTGTAACAATCTTGTTTAAGCGACCATGATCTAGGAAATGTAACATCATTTTGTCTCGTCTTAGTTTCTATGCGGATGGAAGTTTATATTTGGTTTTACTAATACATTTATTAGTCAAAACATTTCCACTTTATTAGCATTCTTTGTGGTTTATTCGATACTCGTTACGATTTAGAAATCCAGTAAAACATTATTGCTTTTAAAATCGAAGTACTCATTACTTGCGAATGAGGTTTACAACATTTAACATAATGCTAATTACGAGTAAAACAAGTAAAGTCTCTTATCTTTTAAGATCAAGTCTCTTAACTTTAAAATCAATAAACCATTCATTTTACCATTAACTTAAGGCGTTATGCTAACATTCGTAAAAAGTAGTATAACTCTTATGTTTTCAAAACCAAGTATTATTCTTACATTAAAAATGATTGACATTCTTTTTGAAATACTTCAAGATTCTTTATTATTACGTTAAGTCAATTATAAGTCAAATCAGTTACCTTTTAAAACCATAAGGCATTTTCTTACTTACGTAAATTGTTATAACCTTGACTTCAGTGAAGCGTTATAACAACACATGTTCAAACCAATCAAATCGTTTAACAGCATCTACCGTGCTACATAGTTATACCGTATAAATGCTAGAAAAGGTAGGAAGAGGTTCACATACCTCGCGGCGATTATCGACTAATAGCAAAGCGCTCCCGAAGTACCTCAAACCGTCGGCTACTCCTAGCCCAGTAGATCGCGCGCGCATGGTATGACTGCTTATAAGACCTGGTGACTTATTAACATCTAGGTCTAATTGTAGAACATTACGAAAATTCGGACGCCTCCCCCCACACATGGCGTAAATCTCTCTCTCTGTCGGGGCCGGCTACGAAGCCAGCCGGGGTTATCGTCTGTCGGGACGTGCACAATTCTACCTCGCGAGAAAAGCTACAAAGTCTCATGTCTGATCTATGTAATTCTGATTCGGTACTCTTCTTTAAAATGTTTAATTATTGGGCTTAAGTCAAAAGACATTGCCGCTAACTACGTTCAGTTCTATATATAGTATCGCTTACTATATATTCTACAACATGTAATTTCGATTCTGATAGAAGGTCGAAGTGTTTACCTCGATAAGCCCAAAATTATCAGGATTTAAATGTCGATCCTGACGAGGTTTAGCTCTGCTCAAGTGCGCTCAGACCAGCCACGCGCGACCACTTAGATGTTCTAACCAACTTCTGCCATACTCCGACCAACTATGGAGATGTTCCCTAGGGTTTCGGTTTTGTAGCCGGAAGGAAGTATAATAGTATTTATGGGCTTTTAAGTATAAGTATAACCTTAGAATACTACAAGGTATCTGACTAAGGTAATTTGGGT